>JAOWBW010000280.1:416115-925761 GCA_026119855.1 Campanula takesimana
TTCTTTCATACAATTTCTATAGTTTAGGGTACTAGTACGTCTTACGTCTTAGCAGCGTTAGCTTGTTGGTGTTCTATGTACACCATGCAAATTTATAGGATTTGCAAGGCTTTTTGGGCAATAATTATCAATCAACCACGTTCAGAAGTCAACTTTAATCTACTCCCCTTTGGGGAAGTAATGAGAAATGCTACTTTATGCAACTTGTTATGTAATGAACAGAGCTTTTGGGTAATTATTGCCATCAACTTTTGGCTTAGTTCACAATAGGCCAATATAGGATTATAATTTTTTTTATAAAGTATTTTTTTTTTTTTTTTTTTTTTGGGTACAAAAGTTAAAAGCTCAAAAAGAAAATAAAAGATAAATAAACTAAGCAGGCCTACACCATCTTGTCCATATTATTCCCACAATATATTTTGTCATCAACTTGACCACACTCTACGGAAGTTTCTCAAAATTTGGAGCTCGTTTGAAATGATGACAAACATATTAGTTAAATAGGCAGCACATTGATTTGCCTTAGAGAGGTAGTTTGGCATTGCTTCTATTTATTGAAAAGTGATTCTTGACAATTGATTTTAGTAAAAGTGATTATCCCAAAACTCAATTTTCTGTTTGGATGACAAATTTTAAAAGTGAGTTTTTGTGAAAAGTGATTTTAAAATATGTTTGGATACTACACAATAGAAGTGATTATATGCTACAAAAATGTCTTAAACTACCATAATATATTTCAAATCATAAGAATCCATGTTAAACTAGAAAAAAAATCCATAAATTAATTTTTAAACACAAAGTTCATATAAAAAAAATGTGGCCTTTATTTCTTTCAATCAACCACTAGATGTTGCTATCTGTACACCCAAAAGATCACGAAATTCATCCATTTCTCGCTCATATGCAACAACTTGCGGGTGTGTTACGTGCTCCACATTATGGTTTTCTGTCGGTAAAAGATCGGGGCTTTCCTCATAACATCGGAATACTTCATCCGCTTTGGCCTTTTTCCTAATGTAATTACGAAGCGCCATTGATGCACCTACTATAGCAACTTGCACGTCAAAATTAAATGAGTGCATATCATTTAAAATTCTCCATCGAGCTTTCCAAACTCCAAAGCTTCGCTCAATTATGCTTCTCAACGAAGAGTGAGCTTTGTTGAATTTCTCTTGCATGTTCATCGGTTGTGCCCCACGACGAAAATCGGGTAAATGATATCTCTCTCCTTTATATGGTGCCAAATAACCTTTAATATTTGGATAACCTGCATCAACTAAATAGTACTTCTCTGCACAAATATTTGACATATATTTAAAGATATTATTAAAATAATAATAAATTACTTGATAGTAAAACTTATGTATAAGTAATACTACTAACCTCTTCTAGGATGTGGAAAGTTCAATTCGGGACTCCTTAGTGCTTGGTAATAAATATTTGTGTCATGCGTACTACCTTCCCAACCAGGCCATATAAATGTAAAGCACATGTCAAAGTCACAAATTGCCATTATATTTTGAGTTGGATATTCTTTTTCTCCCAATGTAAGGAACTTGTTCATTAAGCGGGAGAATCGCCTTCACATGTGTCCCATCAATGGCACCAATACAGTCCTAAATATAATTAGTGTTAGAAACCATCTCATAAACTAGGTTTCTAGAAATAATGTTGAAATTACTAACCTTGAAATGGGGCCAATATTTGTCATTCTCACTAATATGTTCGGGAACATAGTCAAAACTCTCAGGTGGCTTGATCATATCAAGTAAATGCGATTACTGCTTGAAGAACATTATGAAAATACCTACTTATTGTCTCTCCAGAGTGTTGAAAACGCTCCTGTAGCATTCGGTTACTATGACCATGTCCAAGCACAACTAAAAATATTGCAACATGTTCTTTAGTGCTAATTTCTCTAGACTTTCTTAAATTGTATTTGTACTTTAGATCACTACAAAGGGATAAAAAGATTTCTTTTTCCATCCTGAATTGTTCTTGACATCGACGCCAATGTCCGTGAAGTATTTCCATAACAAACATATGACCGGTTTGTTTTGACGTTCTACAAGGCTGCTTATTAATGAATTTGGAATAGTATGCCACTATTGTAATCACCCCTGCCACAACTAGTGCATCAAAATCTACATCTTCATCATCCATTTATTACCTATATAAGCATAATATATACATCAAGAAACCAATTAATGTAAAATAAACTGTATTGTCAAACAAAAACATACTAAATCAAAATAAACAAATCATTATCACTAGCAAGATTCAAACTAAACATGTTTATTTCTCAAAAGTCAAAGTTGTACCATCCAGTAAAAAACAAATAAGAATAAAATCATAACAATGGAACGAGCTATGCAATCTCGCTCTTATTTGCACCTACAATAACTAGTAAAATAAAAATTAATGGAAGATATATATTTGCTTAATTTGGCCAACGACAGTTGTATTCTATTTCCTGCTCATGCTTAAGCCAAGCTACCATGCCTCGGGATCACGAAGTGCAATGAACATTGCTCTATATTCAGATTTGAGAAAGAGCTTCGTTGCAAACATAAACAAATTATCCAAACGGATAATGTCAGGGATTTCATCTAGCAAATTCATGCACTCTTGTATGGCATCTTCTTCACTCTTGGCTACGATGGCCGTAGGTCGGCTTCTAACTTCTACCGCATCAACTAAACGTTCAAGTTGTCATTCTAACTTATTGCCCCTCGTCTCCTTCCTACCTTTTACTTGAGTACTTTTGCCTAACGTCACTCTTTCAGTTTTATGCTCCGAACCATTCTCAGCTTCAGTATCAACGGTGGTATTGTTTAAGCCCGAAATCTCAGTAATGTCATCATCAGATGGAAAAATCTGATTGTAAATTCTAAGTTTTTTTCCACACTGTTCCCTTTACTACATCAGTACGCTTCTAGTTGCCCACATGGCAACCATGCTAAATATTACAAGATGTTGATTCCGTGTAAGGCAAGTTTGAAGCAAAGTAGAAGCCTGCTCATCTGTTAGTGTTTATGTCTTAGGCCTATAGAATAGACTTTTGTGTATTATTATTTAAGGCAATTTGCAATTTGGTTCCTGACATTTACAAACTTTTGCAATGTTGCTCCCAACAATTTTTTTTTTCTCCAATTGGTTCCCAACATTTACATATTTTTGCAATGTGGCTATAAAAGTAAATGGGCGTTAGTTTTCTAATAGATTTTATGTCATGTGACTAGCACATGACGTTTTAATGGACATTTTAAAATATTCGTAAAGCTACACATATCCGATTGATATGATTCTTTTTTTATATTGAAACTAATATTTAAATCTACAAAATAAATTTTTTTTTTGGAAATTTGTTGGGTACCTAAATTATTTTTACATTTAATCTTAATTTTAAATATTAAAAAAATAAAAAACACGTGAAATATAATCTAAAAAATATATTAGCCCAAGTATGTTTCATATGACGTAATTTCTATATGTATCTTTCTTAAAGTTTATTTTTCTCCACCCCTCTGCCACTTTCCCGCAACACCCATTCCACATACACTCTTTCCTCGATTCATCGTCCTCTTCTTCTCCCCCTTTTTTTATATCAAACATTTTTACAAACTGATAATCTACATATAGAATTTACTTCATATGGAACATATTTGGGCTAATATCTTTTTTAGATTATATTTTACGTGTTTTCTATTTTTTTAATATTTAAAATTAAGATTAAATGCAAAAATAATCCAACTACCCAATAAATTTCCAAAAAAATAATAATATATGTTATAGATTTAAATATTAGCTTCAATTTAAAAGAAGAATCATATTAATCAGATACGTGTAGCTTTAAGAATATCTTAAAACGTCATGTGCTAGTCACATGACATAAAATCTGTTAGAAAACTAACGCCCAGTTACTTTTATAGCCACATTGAAAAAAAATGTAAACGTTGGGAACCAATTGGCGAAAAAAAACTGTTGGGAGCAACATTGCAAAAGTTTGTAAATGTCAGGAACCAAATTGCAAATTGCCCTTATTATTTATCATTTATATTAGAGATTACTTGTTTGATTATTATATGTTTTGTATGTTTATTATAATAATCTCTGTTCTTGGTTAAAAACTAGCATAAGTTTGATTGATAGTCATACGATGATTATGTGTATGAGATACAAATTAAAGTTGTGGGTAATTGTTGGAGAAAAAAGTACTAGATTGACTCATTATAAGATTTATGTCATGATCAAATATCATAATTAAAGCTCATATAGTTATATTATTAGAATCCTTAGACATAGGATTTGTTCCATCCTGGAGAGATGTCTGCTAGGCTATTCAATGAATAAGATTGATCTAAATGCGTGGCCACGCTCGAATGAATTGATCAGATCATTGTCATTCGGTTAATCAATTTACTTTGTATCTACATAAGCATTCGACAATATAAATTGATGTGGACCATGACTTATGTCTAATATGATATCGTGTGACAAAGGAATTATGATATGTTGCATAATAGAAACATCAGACTTAGATGATGTATTGTTTGGATATTCATGATGGCTTAGAGAGAGCAATAATTCATCATTAGAGCCGATAGCGCCTCAATTACCGACAAATCACAAGTCACACCTATCTTGGGACCACTTCCCATAAGGACAAAGCATAATTGGCAGCGTGTCAAAAGCCCGCGAAGATGGCATCTACAGCATATCTCGGAAGAGATCACTTCCCAAGTTTGACCAAGTTAAAGAATTCTGTAAGACAAATCAGCAACCTTATAATTCAACATCCAGTACATTCAATGGCTCGCGCCATTGATTGAGGATATATCCAGTACTATCAACAACAACTCTGGCCATTGATAGTGGACATTTTAGGGATCCATTGATAGATAATATTCCCCAAAGCCCTAATACTCGACATCAACTTCAACAAAGTTCGGACACTCGGTATCAACATTACGTCATCCAGTACATTCAATGCAGCTCGAGCCATAGATCAAGGATAATGTCCAGTAAGCCATTGATAAGGACATTTCAAGGTCCGACACTCGGCATCACCATTATGTCATCCATTACATTTAATTTAGCTCACGCCATTGATCGAGGATATGTCCAGTACTATCAACAACAGCTCCGGCCATTGATAGAGGACATTATAGGATCCAGTAGTTTCAATGGAACTCTTTCCATTGATCGAGGATAATATCAAGTACTAGCAATGCAGCTCGCGCTATTGGTAGAGGATATTCCATGGGAAATCTCTAAAGGGTTTTCCAACTTTTGGAATGATTTGATGAAGTTCTCATTTTGATTAGTGTTTATGTGTCTTTGTGGAGAGATAAAGTTATGAAGTATCCAGTCTTGACTGAGTAGAGACCATTTTTTGTTGGGTTCCATACCAGAATATGGATTGAGTGAATGGAATCAATAATGTGTTGGGGAAATAAGGTTCTAAGGAGATCTTCTCGCCATATCTTGGTTTGGGTGTTAAAATGGTCTGCTACTGGCTGGAAGTCCTGATGAAAGTGAAGCTTGGGGGTGTAATTGAGGTGGTTAGGGATCCAAGAGCTTGAGAGGGATTTGATTTTTGTTCCACTTCTCACTGACCAGAGTAGGTTTGTAGTGAGAAAATCTTTCACCCAAGAGATGCTTCTCCACCCCAGGATGCTCTGGAAGATGGTTTGAATTATAGGAAATCAACCCGGGGAAAGAATTTAGCTTTGAGGGTAGAGCTTATAAGTGAGTTGGGTTGAGAGAAGATTTTCCAAGCGGTTTTGGCTAGGCATGCTTGATTGAACGCTCCCATATGATGGAGGATGAGACACCCTAAGTTTTTTGGGAGGCAAAGTTTGTGCCAGGAGACCCAGTAAATGCCCGAGTTTTTATCAAGACCAAGCCAGAGAAACCTGTTAAATATTCCGTGGAGTTCTTTAATTTGGTAGATAAGGAATTTGAAGCAAAACATGGCAGAGCCTGGAACGGTGGCTATGGCGTGCATTATGAACTGCACTACCTGCAAGAGATAAAAACTTGCCTCACCAACCTTGCAATTTAGAGCAGACGTTCTTGATAATATCTTGAAAAATCTGTCTTTTGGATCCATAGAACATTTGTCTAATTCCTAGAAATTTTCCATTAATTTCTGAATTTTGAAGGGAGAGGATTGTTAAGCTTGTTAGCGTAGTTCAGTTGATGATGAGGGAGATAAGTATAGGTCGCTTTGTTGGATGATTATCTTTTCTCCAGCTTGAGCGTTAAAGGATTCAAGAGTCCATTTGAGGAACAAGCAGACATTTGAGTTTAACTCAAAGGATATTTGGTAGTCATCTGGAGATAAGAGGTGATTGATCGGAGCGACTGATCTGCCAACTTTGATGCCCTTTATAATGTTTGATTTGTTTAGGTGGTGAAGGGTGGCGGAGAGAGGTTCCGCACAGAGGATAAATAAGTAAAGTGATAGGTCCCCTTGTCGGATACCTCTAGTGGGAGTGAAGGTGGGAGTTGGGGTTCCATTTAAAATGATTGAGTAAGACGCTGAGGATGTGCAAGATGGATTAGATTAATCCATTTGGAAGAGAATCCTAATTTGAGTAAAACCTTAGAGATGAATTGCCAATCTAACCTGTCATAGGCTTTGCTAATATTGAGTTTGGCTAAGCGCACAAGGGTTTATTTGAGTTTTTCCCTTTCCTGACTTGTTCAAAGAGTTCATGTGCTAGGAGGATGTTATAAAAAATAAGCCGACCCGAGATGAAGGCATTTTGGTTATGAGAGACTAGGGATGAGATTATTGGTTTGAGGCGGTTGACCAGGACTTTAGATAAGACCTTTGTAAAGGGTGTTGCATAGACTGATCGGTCGAAAATGGTTTGGTGAGGATGGGTTGTCAATTTTTGGAATAAGGGCAATAAGCGTATCATTAAGTGATAGAATGGACAATTTAGAGTTAAAAGATGTTTCAAAGTTAAGAATGTTGCCTTTACCTTTCATTTTTTTTTTTTGAAAAAATAATAATAAATATTTCCCTCCATCTCCTCACTGCTATAGGGACGGATAATCATCAAAACCCCGAAATAGTTTGTTTTTAATTTTTCATAAAGTCAAAATACCCCCATTTCACTATAATATCAAAAGTACAACATGCTCACAAAATATCGCTCACAAAATTTTAGTTGATATTCATTGATCTAATGTTTAAACTTTAGACCCACATGTTTAATAATTTCAACACCAATCAATGAATGCTAACTAAAATTTTATCAAACGAGAGTTAGTAAGTATTTTGTGCCTCTAAGATTGTTCTACCATAAAACTTAATTAAACCACCATAGTTTGATCTCTTATCCTCCTCTTTAAAACGACCCCTTTATCTCACTATTATCTCCCCTCCTTTCCCTGTTTCCGCACTATCCCATCGCCGCTGACGATTAGCGTGCTCAACCCTAATCGGTGACGTACCTCTGGCCAACTTCATCACATCAAGATTCAACCGAACGTCAAAATAACCCAAAGACACTTTTATGTCTCTTGCTGCTCTCTGTGCACGAATGTTATAGCTACCCCACACCAAATTTACAATTCTCCCCTATCATATTTATCATTAACTAGTATGTTGCTTTATTTGACCAAAGAACTTTAGTTCTGATGGTATCTGGTATTAGCTTTCATATTGGAGATAGTGAGTTCGAATCCTATTAAGGACATATGTTAGCCTATTTACAGGCCATTTGATGTAGCCTAACTTTATTTGTAAATTTGGTTGTAGTATGTAGCATAAGTCACTCATTATTTTTTTTACAAATTCATATCACCACCATCCAACCCCGATTACCGCCACTCCTCACCGCCCACAACAGAAAAAAAAAAAAAAACACCACCACCACCACAACCACAAACAAATATTTCCCTCCTAATTAAAAGAAAATCTGTGAGTGCAACATCAATTCACAAAAAACCAAAAACATCGTCAATGAAACTTAAATTTAATATGAACTTAAATATTCACTAATAAAAAAATCAGGTTCGAGAATATAATCTCTCGTTACTCTTATTCTGAGTTCTGAAGCATATGGCATCCTTCTTCAATCAGATGGTGCCATCTCTCCCACCCATTATTAACTTGCTCACAAACCTTTTAGGGTTTTCGATTTTTTTTTCTTTCCTTTTTGGGTTTAGAGGGAAATAATAGTTTCTTCAAGTGTACACGTTATTGATTTTGGGGTGGTTTCAATTCGGGTGAATGTCCAAACCATACAACGTACTTTTACTTTGTTTACAATAAATGTAATTTACTACGTTTTGACATCTTAATCATATGTACTTTATCAATTGGTTACATTTTTTTTTTGTGTGAAAGGAGACGGTACTCCCTAGATTTTATTAATTAAAGCAAAAAAAAATTACAAGAGGGTGGGGGACATGACAACCTCAACCACCGGAAATAAAACCTATGGGAAGGAGTTCTCACACAATTCGTATAGTCCTCTACAACACCGGCGGACCTACCCTTAACCTTAAGGGGGCCACGGCCTCGTTTGTAAAAAAATAAATAAAAAATTAGTGCAATTTTTGTAAATTCAAATTAACTAGTGTAGTGAATTAACTTTTGCCCCTTTCAGTGAAGAAAAAAAAATGCACTATTTGTTTTTGTCCCCTTACACTAATAAAAATAATTTTTGTCCCTCTTCCATAAAATTCCTGGGTCCGTCACTGATCTACAATAAATAAAGATGGGGGTGGAATTCATAAGTAGAAAACTATTACAAGTTATAAATATATAAAAAAAAAACACTAAAAAACACTAATGCCTACGAATATAATGGAAAGAGCCTTTATCCATAAGATAAAGACCCTTACAAGAAGAGGGGAGCTCAGCTAATGCATAAAAAACAAAGTTCTGAGTATTAGCAGTAAGGCTGTAAACGAGCCGAGCCGAGCTTTGGAGTTTTGGGCTCGAGCTCGTTAACGAATTATCGAACTCGAGCTTTTATCGAGCTCGAGGTCGAGCCCATTTACCTTGTTCGAGCTCGAATTGAATTGAGTTTTGAGCTGCTTTCGAACTCGAGTCTTTACGAGCCGAGCTCGAGCTTAAACATTTTTCTGAAAATTATGAAATCAAACGAGCTCGAGTTCGAGCCTTATGCTCGCGAGTTTTTCATGTGCTATTCGAACTCGAGCCTTTACGAGCCGAGCTCGAGCATAAACATTTTTCTAAAAAATATGAAATCAAACGAGCTCGAGTTCGAGCCTTATCGAGTTCGAGCCTTACCGAGCTCTGATAAGTATTCTCTGCATTTTGAAAAAAAAAACACTATTTTTTTTTCTATTTTTTTAATCTCAAAATGTGTCTAATTTACAAATGTAACCTCCTGTTTACTTTTTTTTTTTTTTTTTGAAAAGCTCTTGTTCATTTAACTTCTCATATTACAAACGATTAATTGAATCGTATATATACCATCAGGTTGTAATATACTCCTTTTGTCCCAAATTCTATATTTACTTATCAAATTTAATTAAACTTTAACTAATATTTTACACTAAATTATTAATTCTCATGAAAATTATAAAATGGTTGTTAAATCATTAATAAATTATGTAAATTAATAATTTACATAAAATATTAATCAAAATTCAAATAGTTTGACTCTACATAACCAAAATTCAAATAGTTTTACTATTATAGTTACTATGGTATTTTTTTAGACAAAAACTTGTGTGCACACATGCATGATCCGTCTCATCCATGAGACGGGTCGGTTTTTGACCCGCCCGCCCGACTCACGAACCGGCTCCAGGACCCAGGGGTCGAACCTGCCACGTGGCAGCCTCTCATAGGCCATTTTTTTTAATTTTTATATTTATTTTGGTTTTTTCGGTTTGTCAAAAGTAATAGTTACTATAACTTAATGTAATGACTGTATTCATATAAAGTAACAGTTTGTATACATAAAAGTAATACATATATACAGAAATGTAAGAGTGTTTTTTTCTATGTTTTCTTCGTTTGCCAAAAGTAATACTTATTACAACTAAAATGTAACGAACGTGTTACTTATATGTAATAATGTTTATACATAATTGTAACACATATGTATAGAAAAAGTAATAATTCAACCATTTACATTTTTAGAGCTAAAAACACTTGATTAGTGTTACATGTAAAAGTATTACATTATCTATATAAATATGTTATAATTTCTTTTATTAAAGTGTTACATTTACTTGTACAAACAATTACATTCATATATGAGTTGTTACTTTTCAAATGTTACTTTCTATCAAAAAATTAAATCAAAATACACAATATTCTACATTTTTGCAAAAGCATTATTACATTTCAGTATAAATGATAATTACATTTAGATATTGTTTGGGTTACATGTAATTATAGTTAGTATTACATTTGAAAAAATGGGTAAAACGAGCTTTTGTTTTTGTAAAACAGGTGTTACGTTATCTTATGAACAATGTTACTTTATATGTATACAGACATTACATTAAGTTATGGTAACTATTACTTTTGGTGAACGGCTGAAAAGCCAAAAAAATAATATAAAAACTCAAAAAAAACCAAAAAAAAAAAAAACTTTTTTTTATGGATAGAGGGAGTATATAATTATGTATATAAAAATGCTATATGTATATATATATATATATATATATATATATATATATATATATATATATATATATATATATATATATATAACATCCAATATTCCATATAGACACACACATATCATACATACATATATTTATGTATATAAATATGTGTTACATGTATGTATATATAATATCCACTATACCATATACATAAATAAATATATATATATATATATATATATATGTATGTATGTATGTATGTATGTATGTATGTATGTATGTATGTATGTATGTGTGTGTGTGTATATATGTGTATATATATATATATATATATATATATATATATATTATAAATAAATATTTTTCTACATGCAAACGCATTTATATGTGAAATATATATGTGTGTGTATGTGTAAATGATAAACATTTTGTTCATTCTATATTTGAGTAATTAAATATACTTGCATATATAACTACAATAATAGATGTTAATTTTATTTTTTATTTCAATGAGAAAAATAATATAAGACAAATATGTGTACATTTGAAAATAATAATTAGTTTTGAAAAAAAAACCCGACTATTGTGTATATTTCTCTACGTTTTCATAATGAATGTTCATAGAATAAATTAATTTTAGTTTTTGTACAATCTATATAGTATTATTGTATTGTATGTGTATAGTCGCTATATGATCATTATATGGATGTATAAAAATTAAATTAATTTTAGTTGTTGTACAATTATTGTTGTTTAATTCATTTTGAAGATAAAAATATTTTAGTTATGATTTATTCCTTGTACAACAATGTTGTATATACATATAATGTATATGTATTCATTACAAAAGTAATAATGATGATTATTTAGTCGAGCTCGAGCTTAACGAGCCGAGCCGAGCTCGAGCCAAACACAAACAAAATAACCCGTGTTAACGAGCTTATCGAGCCGAGCCCGAGCTCGAGTTATGCGTGATTTAAACGAGCCGAACACGAGTCGAGCTCTAACGAGCCGAACACAAACTGAGCTCTAACGAGCCGAGCTCGAACAAAGCTCATCGAACAAACGAGACGAACACGAGCCGGCTCGATAAAAATTCGAGCTCGAAAACTCGATTCGAGCTCGAATAGCACTTCGAGCCCATTCGAACCGAGCTTTAACGAGCCGAGCCCGAGCCGAGCTCGAACGGGCTCGGTTCGTTTAACAGCCCTAATTAGCAGCCGCAAAATTGGCCAATTACCTTCCCGCAAGATATGAGACACTTTCTTGTTGGGATCGCCCACCAACAAGAGAAATCGCAATAAGAGAATCCAAAATAACACACGCACACAATCGAAGACAAACACATAATTCTTCCATGGTTCGGCTTTAAAACCTATTCCACCCAATAATAAAATATTAAACTTCTCGATATTATAAGAATGGAGACTCCCTCTCTCTCAACACTCTTGAATATCCTCACCAACGCATACAAGCATAAAATTTCTCTCTAAATTATATGCCTATGCTAACTCTCTCTCTTGAGTTCTATCAAAAACATAACTAGTGATGCCTATTTGTATAGGGGAGGCACACCCACTAATCCCCTCTTCCTCACATTCTCCCCTAAGGGGAGCCCCTCTTGGCACCACAAGGCACACAAAAAATTATAGCCCTCATACTCTTTTTATAGGCTACAAATAAAATCCCTTCCTAGTACAATAAGAAAATCACTTTATCCTTCACCCATAAGGAATCACGATTTCCTTCCACACTTGCATTAGGAAACAATCATCCTCTCCTATTACAGTTAGGAAATAGAATTCTCCACATGGTTTTGACAATCTTATTAGAATTTGAGACAAACTGGGCCAAAAGCGGACAATATCATACTATTGTGGAGTGGTTGTGGTCCCAACAACTGGTATCAGAGCCCATGTTGGTTGATGGGCCCGACGCGAAGTGGACCGCGTGCGAGATGTGTGGCATTCTCCTATGTGTGATCTCGCGAAAAAAGACCCTTGTGACGAAAGTCTTCCCGATAAAGGTGATTGGGCGGCGTGTCCCGCAGATGGTGCTAGCGGCGATACAAGTTTCGCTGGATGTACTTGAGTTGAGGGGAGGTTTGTTGGGGTGTCAACCCAAGTCCCACATTGACAATTGAATGAATAATTGTCTAGTATATAAAGGTGTCCACACAGTCCATTAGTAAGAGGCCTTTTGGGAGATGACCCAAAAACAAATCCGTGCGGGCTGGGCCCAAAGCGGACAATATCATACTATTGTGGAGTGGTCGTGGTCCCAACATGATTATTATATAATGCAATGTGTTTCTAAAGACTCTAACAATGTTATAAAACTCAACATCTTCTCGCGTGAGCTTGGCCTTCCCACTACCAGGTGTGTGAAATGTTCTGCATTGTTACATGTTTCCGCAATCGTGGATCTGTTTGGTTCGGTTTTAAGCCAAAACCGACACCGAAACATAAGATATCGGTTTTATGTTTTTTTTGAAACCGCGGTTTTTAATGGCTCAGTCTATTCGGTTTCGCCTCGGTTTTGGTGTGGTTCGGTGCCATTCGGTGCCACTATGAACACATTACACATGAACCATTTCCTTCACACAAATAAATCAAAAAACAAACAAACAAAAGACTGAGAAATGCCTCAATTTTCGACTGATAGGAACTAACTGAAATTCAGATTCAGAATCAAAGAAAGGGTTGTAGAGTTTAGAGAGAGAGAGAGTGAGAGAAAATGAGTGGGGTAAATAGTAGTGTTGGTTGAATAAATTGAGTGGTGGAAAATGAAGAGAGAAAATGAGTGGTGGGGTAGAGTGAATATAAAATTATAAAAAGTAAGCTATTTTGGGAAGTGTCAAGTGAGCCGGGACGGAGGGAGTATATACTATGTGTGTTACGACACCGTTTGAAATATTGGTTCGGTTCGGTTTTACGAACCAGTGTGGCGCTTGACAACCAAACAAAACCACTAATTTCGGTTTTCTAATTTTCAAAAACCGGTCCTAAGCAATAGCTTATTGGACTGGTTTTCGGCTACATTTTTTGGGTCCCAATTTTTCGGTTTTATTGGTTTGTTAGTTTTTTTGCTCACCTCTACCATTTGTCATTCCGACTCAAAGATTCTGAAAGCAGAATTAGGCCCAATTTTTTTTACATGGCATCCTAATCAGTTAAACACTCTAACATCTGTTAAAAAACGCTAACCTCGTTAAATAGAAACACATTCCAACATTCTTCTCCATATTCCATATATTATCTTCAACCCACCACCGCCATTAACACCACCATCAATCACCGCCTTTCGTCACTCTCAACCTACCATCACCACCACCATTAACACCACCCACACCGAAACCACCTTTTTATCGCCGCCACCACCATCCACCATTAACACCGGCCGCCAAAATCAAATTAATAACATAAATATGTTTCGAAATATCATATCAAAAATAGAGTATATCAAAATCTTGAAATAAAATTCTCAATCCAGTGGGAATTTTCAATGTTAATTAACAACCCACTACAAGAACATTGCAATACATGATTAAAAAATACAAAACGATCTCCAGCCTTTTTGAAAAAACATTGGTTTTCTACCACACATTTTCCTTATTTTATTCATTTTCCTTAGTTATTGTGCCCACCTCTTAAGTCTCAAGTGAGGTGGGACGGATGGAGTATATGAATAACGTACTTTCTCATTTGTTACCAAATACTGCAACAAACTTTATGACCTCTAAAAAACTAATGGGGTTGCTAACGTGACACTGACACTACCACGTCAATGCCTTGTAAGCATGCATGGCAATGACACATCATCATTGACAATTGGCGCTGATGTGGCAATGACGTGATAGCTAGTGCCACATCAGAAACCTCGTTAGTTTTTTGCACCGTAAGTAAAGCAAGTTTATTACATTATTTGATTACATGACAACGAATGCAAAAGTACGTTACCCGTATCTGTCGTTAACGAGTACGTTGTATTATATAAAAAAAACCCGAAAATACCTTGCATATTAAGTCGATTGGCCGTTTCTCAAATGCCTCTCAATGTTTTAATATTCATCATTGAAAACAGAAGAAGTACTTGAACGACATAAACCGACTTGGTAGATGGGAACCCGGACACTAGGCCCAGCGTACCTAATGGACCTATACCGAGGGGCCCACTCACGAGCCCATGTTTATAGGCCGACATCAGTAAGGCCGAGCTGGCAGTCCTTGCCTAGGCTGAGTCCGAGAAGCCTAATCCCTAGCCGGCCTCTATGACGAGCCGAGTTAGATGACAGGCCGACTTACATCAGAAACCTCCTATTATCGTTGGGAAACCTCTTACAGAGTTATGTTACAACTCTAACACTAAAGAATCCTTATCTAAACCAGGATATCTCTTATACCAGATAACAGGATATCATCCATCCTTATCAGGAGTCTATCTCCAAGGAATGCGACTCTTACTTCAACACGGGCATCCTAGCTTCTCTAACAAGCCAGGACTCATTCACCCACGCCTATATAAACAGGTCCTCTACACAGGAAACGGGTAATGAACTTTTGGCTTTAATCTAGTCAATTGATTTCTCTATTTCTAATCACCCATATCCTTATTCTTACACCGGAGGGCCTTCGCCGGTGAAGCCCCGGTGTAGTTTACGTTTATTTCGTGTGTGCAGATCCGGCTATCAAGAACTGTCGCTGGGATTATCCGACCCGCTAGACGAAGGCTGATCCAACCAGATTTTGGCGTCATCAGTACTATTTTACGATATGGATTTAATTCATTTGGACACACTAGAAAGAATTTAGGGCAATTTTTATTGGACAAATGAGATACTAATTATGTATTTTATTTCAGATATTTTTAATCAGGGTGGCAATTTCCATCACAATACATGACGGTTTGCTGGTTAAATTCTTCACTCCCTGCCTGTAGACACCTCCCCACAATCCAGATGCAAAAAAGAAAATTGTCTCGGAGTACTAGCCTACTATTTTAAGTACTCCCTCCGTCCCAAAATAATATTCGCGTTTGACTATTCAAACTTTTTAAGGATATGAACACTTACTTCACTGGCCATGCTCTGTTTAAGCCTAAAATGTAGAAATGTGAAGAATTTTTTGCGACAATGAGAAATGGGAAATGAGAAGATCATTTTGGGGCGGAGGGAGTAATTTGCATTAGGCCATCTCCAACAGAGGCCGCCAACGCCAAATTCACGCCATCTTTGGAGTTTTTCTCCGTGGAAGCCGCTCCAACAGCACGCCATATCTTCCGCTATTATAGAGGAGGGGTTGCCGGCACTTCATATTTGGCGTTGAATCCTGGTACGCCATCCTCCTTTTCCCTTTTTTTTTTTTTTTTTTTTTTTTTCATGGTAAAGCCCAATTTGTAGTTGGGAAAAAAAAAGATAAGGCCCAAATTGACTCAACTCAAATCCATGTTAATTTTTCATTTTTTTAATAAAAATAAAAAATATTACAATAATTAATTGGATAATCTCACAAACAATATCTTAAAAGTGCAAATACAAATTAAAAAAGTGCAAATTACAAATACAAATAAAAAACTGCAACTACAATTAAAAATAACAATAACGGAATACAAATACAAATAAAACATAGTTGGAATTATTTTAATAATCCCCTAGATTGTTATCACTTGGTCCAAGATTATTAAAGTAGCCTCCAAATCCATCACTTATATGTCTTCTTTAATATATTTATATATATTTACTCATTTTTACTTAATATAATGTTCTTTAAATCATATTAATACAAATAATTAATGGTCTATGAAAACTGTTTATTTGTAATTAGTTATAAAGAATATTCTGAGAATATTCTGATTTGGTGTAAAATTTGAATGTGCTGTTGGAGATGGTGGAAGAAATTTGGTGCTGAACACACTCTATTTTAGAGTTTTGGTGTAATTTTTAGAGTTTTCTGTTGGAGATG
Source organism: Campanula takesimana (assembly GCA_026119855.1). Lineage (NCBI taxonomy): Eukaryota > Viridiplantae > Streptophyta > Magnoliopsida > Asterales > Campanulaceae > Campanula > Campanula takesimana. The sequence continues at coordinate 432,690 of JAOWBW010000280.1, forward strand.
GCCTTAATTTTTCTTTTTGAGGAATATCGCATTAGTACTAATTTGAATTACGATAACAGCATACATAGAATTTGTAAATGTGTAAATTAAGGATATGAAGTGCTGTTTGTTTTATTTAATTATTTAAATGTACTGGACCATACATCAGCAGTAAGAGTTACGTTAACAGCATACATAGAGTTTAACTTGCATATTTGCCAACAGTTTTCCATTTTGTTGACAAGTAGCTAGGTACCGCGGACCGCCTTCATCTATATTATCAGCGGCAGAAAAATCAGAACATTAATTAAGACGGAATTCACCATTGTCGACACAACAAGAATTAGAGGTTCAGAGACAATGGTTTGAGTGACGGTAGGTAAGATAGTAACAACAAATCTAAGAGATGAAGGTATGTTGTTGGTAATCTGGGGAAAGGTCACAATGATAGCAATGTTGCCAAGTAGATCTGGCTGGGCTGTTTGCGATTATTGGTGCTCCAGGACCAGTTCCATTAACCAGGGTCACTATTATGGAGTCAAATCAAAAAAAGAAATTGAATTAAAATAAAAAAAGGGTAGAAATTGTGTCGGAGTTCTAGCCTACTCCATGTAATTTGCAATAATTTTTCTTTTTGAGGAAATTTTGCATACGTACTGATTAGAGTTGCGAGAACAAAATACATAATAATTTGTAAATGTATAAAGGGTAGAAATTGCTGTTTGTTTTATTTATTTAGAATGTACTGGACCATACATCAGTACTAAGAGTTACGATAACAGCATACATAAAATTTGACATATGCATATTTGGCAACGGTTTTCTATTTTGTTGACAAATAGCTAGGTACCGCCTTCATCTATGGTAACGGGAACACAACCCTCAGAACATTAATAGGGAGGGGATTCACAGTTGATCCAACAAGACTTAAAAGTCCAGTGATGGTAGTTGTTAGCGGGGTAAGTAAATTAGTAGCAATAATTCTAAGAGAAGAAAGTGTGTTGTCAACCAGGGGAAGGTTCAGGAAGATAGCGAAGTTGCCACGGCCATCTAGCTGGGCTGTTGCGATTATAGGTGCTCCAGGTCCAGTTCCATTAACCAGGGTCACTCTTATGGAACTTAAAGATGGTAGTAGCCTAAGGGGAAGTGATCCAACAATGACAGTAACGGGGTCAAGGGGAATGTTAGGGAGTGGTGGTGGTAGTAATACTAATGGTGATGGTGGAGGTGGTGGTGGTGGGCTGCTCCTTGGTGGTGGTGGTGGTGGTGGTGGGCAACCAGGTAGACGTGGCAAGAGAACACAAACAAGGGGTGGAGGTTGAATGGGAATAATGGCATTGGCGGTCGGCAGAGTGATGGAAACGGAAAGGGAGAGGAGGGCAAAGAGAACAAGGGTTGAGGAAGAAGAGCTGTGGAATTTCATTTTCCCAAAGCTCTTTGATATTGTTGCTTTGCGCTTGTGTTGTGCTTTTTACATATACCATGCATACCTATTTATAACGTGTTTTCATGAGGCATTTTGGGTATTAATTAACTAGAGCATCTATCAACCACATCCTTAAGTCAACTAAGTTAGAACTGAAATAAGGCAACTCCTTGCCCCTTGCTATGTACTTGTGAGAATGGATTGTGGGTAATTAGGATTGTCAACTTTCTATCAAGGTCATACAATCTAAAATTAAGTTCCCTGAAAATCGTATAGAAAAATGATGTACCCTAACAATTTTATAAAGAAAACTCGACCAGTTATAAAAAATTACTTTACATGTAAGAGAGAAGAATATTATGTGAACCATTTTGAACATGAAATACTTTCAAATATTACGTAGCTTGTACACCGATCATGTTTAAATTGTATATACAAATCCATAAATTAATAATTTTTTATTTGAAAATTTAGATCTAGTGGAATGTACTTAGTATTGAAAACAATTATGTGATGCTTGATAAAATCTGAGGTTCCTGTTGGGATTGGATCCTAAACTACAAGGAAGAAAAGGAGTCTAAGTCGGGGGAGTTGGTGAGATCAAGAAGGAGTTCAAACCGGAGGAGAACTTCTGGGCGGAGAAGTAGGCGGGCGCCTGGTGGTGACCAGGCGGGCGCTCATTTAGGCAGAAAGGTTGGTCCGCATGGATATTAATTCGAGCGGGCGCCTGGTAAGGGGTGAGCGGGCGCTTGGTATGCCGGCTGGGATGATTTGTTTCCTATTTTGACACAATCTCTTCTTAATTTGATTTAGATCTTCCTTGTACTGCTATATAAGCATAGTCACGACCTAGGACACATTGTAGCAAATTATTAAGGTGTGATTAATAATATATTGGCTTGGCAATTGCCCCCGGACGTAGTTCATGTGTTGAACGAACCGGGTAAACAATTCTTGTGTTCTTGTGTGTGTGATTCTCTCATTATTGTGCTTGTGGGTTTATTGTTCTTGATCTAGATTGCAACGGGGTACCACTAAATTCCCAACAACTGGTATCAATAGCTTTGGTTTGGAGGATTCAAAGTTTCATTAGTTGATTAATTTTGAATCACGTTCTTGGGGACTTTGTGAAGCAATCAAGATGATGAACTCAATCGAGAAATTCAACGGTTTGAATTTCACGTTTTGGAGGACAAGGGTTGAAGATTACCTTTATTGTAAGGATCTTCATAAACCCCTAGGAGCGAAACCCGAAGACACGTCACAAGGGGATTGGGAGACGTTAGATCGGAAGGCGTTAGGAGCGGTGAGGAGCGCTCTAACCGACGACGTTGCACGGAACGCAATAGAGGCCAAGACAACAGTGGGGTTGCTACAGATGCTGTCAGACATGTATGAGAAGCCGTCTAATATCAATAAGGTGCATTTGATAAAGAGGTTTGAGAATACGAAGATGTCAGAGGGGCAGACAGCAGCGAGTCATATCGGCAGTTTCAAAGGTATGGTGGACCAATTGAAAAGTGTTGATATTACTTTCTCCGATGAAGTGTTAGCATGTTTTCTACTAAAATCATTGCCTGATAGTTGGGAGGTAACTGTCACAACGATCAGTACGTCGAAAACACCATTAGTGTATACGGAGGTTCGAGATCTCATCCTTCAAGAGAAGTTGAGAAGGAAAGAGAAAAGGGGAGAATCTTCCGCAGATGGGGCTGCACTTAGGGTGGAGAGAAATAGGGGAAGGGGAGGACCGAAAAAGGGGAAAAAGCCGGTCAAGTGCTACAATTGTGGCGCAATGGGTCATATTAGTTATGACTGTCCGGATAAGGATGGCGATGCACACGTGGTGGATGATGGAGATGTATTAATCCTAGGAGAGGAGCAGTCAGGTGAAGATTGGGTGTTGGATTCTGGAACTTCTTGTCATGCTAGTGGGGATGCAGAAACAATGGAGCGGTATAAAATTGGAGATTTTGGGGTTGTCTATCTTGGTGATGATCAACCTTTGATGATCAAAGGTAAAGGGGATGTGTTTATGAAGACACCTAATGGGGCTGTTTTAAAATTGCACGATGTGATGCATGTTCCGGACTTGAGGAGGAGGGTAATTTCTGTTGGACAACTTGATGATGAAGGGTATGTGTGACCTTCATGGGTGGGTCTTGGGAAGTCACAAAAGGAGCTAAGGTGATAGCTCATGGGGTCAAGGAGAAGATGTTGTACTCTACATACAATGTCGACTTTCGCTCGGGTGGGAGCAAGAGGCTAAAGAACCGGCCTATTGGTGTAGAAAGGAGAGACATCAAGAAACGGTATGTTAAGGGGGAGAGGGACACAAAGTTGATCAACGCGGTGTGGAAGTCCAAGTGCCCTAACAGAGAGCGTGCTCAGACCAAGAGAAGACGATGCAAGAAACAAGGTGTGTCCATGTTTCAAGGGGAAGCATTGCGAGGAAGGTGGGTCTGGAGGGAGAAGGCGAAGTTAGACTTGCGGAGAGAAATCAAGGTAGAAGCTGATTTGGGGAGGAAGAACCATCTAACATGGAGGGGTAGAAACGTCGCTTGGTTTCAACTCACCTTAGTACTTGAGCGGGAGGCTCGGTAATGTCAAGCCAATATGGGGGGTAAAATGTGTTCAAAGGTGTTCACTCCGTGGTGGGAGTTGATGGGTGTTTCTATGCTTATGAGTTTAGTCTCCAGGTGGGAGATTGTTGGGATTGGATCCTAAACTACAAGGAAGAAAAGGAGTCTAAGTCGGGGGAGTTGGTGAGATCAAGAAAGAGTTCAAACCGGAGGAGAACTTCTGGGCGGAGAAGTAGGCGGGCGCCTGGTGGTGACCAGGCGGGTGCTCATTTAGGCAGAAAGGTTGGTCCGCATGGATATTAATTCGAGCGGGCGCCTGGTAAGGGGTGAGCGGGCGCTTGGTATGCCGGCTGGGCTGATTTGTTTCCTATTTTGACACAATCTCTTCTTAATTTGATTTAGATCTTCCTTGTACTGCTATATAAGCATAGTCACGACCTAGGACACATTGTAGCAAATTATTAAGGTGTGATTAATAATATATTGGCTTGACAATTGCCCCCGGACGTAGTTCATGTGTTGAACGAACCGGGTAAACAATTCTTGTGTTCTTGTGTGTGTGATTCTCTCATTATTGTGCTTGTGGGTTTATTGTTCTTGATCTAGATTGCAACGGGGTACCACTAAATTCCCAACAGTTCCTTCCCAAGCTTACAAAGTGGATTTATCAATCGGGTAGCGCGGAGCCACATCGTGGGCCGTTGGGACTGCACGTGTAACGGGCAAGCTCTAAAACCATGCTAAAGCCTGAAGTTCCATCCCAAAACCAATTGGAAATGAGAGGAGTAGCCCAAGATCTTTATATAGTCAATGCATGGCTAGTTAATTCCCGATGTGAGATAATTGTCTCTAACAATACTATTTGAATATTTAGAAATTAGTTTGAGGTGTAATATATTCCTAATATAGTTATTTCCACATATAGACTTGTATATAGACACCTCTCTACAATATACATGCGCTCAAATCGTGCACTCAACTAAACTAACAGCTAATTTGTTTGATTACCAATAATTCGATTTACATTTCCTACTTTCGAAAAGTAAGTGTTTTATTAAAGCGTGTCATTGTTAGTGCTATTGAATGAGTATGTGTGTTAAAGAGTGCCAGTGATATTTTAAAGAGCTCATGTGGTAGTTTAAGTGGCGGAGCCAGAAATCGAAGTTAAGGGGATAAAATATGTTGGAGCAAATGATTTTTTTTTTTCTTTGGATTTTTTTTCGGTGTTTTCTATATACTGTGCAATACAATTTTAGAATAGACATATAGTTAAGTACTAACTTTAATGGTGATAACAAAACATCTACGATTCAACACATATACTCCCTTTGCCCCAAAATGATATTTTTATTTGCCATTTCTCATCGTCCCAAAAAGTCTTTTTCATTTTTACGGTTTAGGCTTAAACGTGCACAAACAAATGAATAGTCAAATGTTGAAATTATTTTGAGACAAATGGAGTATAACACAAAGTATCCAAAGATTTAACATATATAGTTGTTTAACATCGAACTCATTTTTACTCACCTACCTCACTTTTCTTACATAATTCCGTCTTAAAAATAAAAGTGTACTCCATCCGTTCTATACTTATCGCTACTTATTTTCTTTTTAGTGTCACATACTTATAGCTACTTACCTAATTAAAATGTTCTATTTTCTTTCTCTTACTCACTCACTTCCATACTTATCGCTACTTATTTTCGTTTTAGTGTCTCATACTTATTGCTACTAACCTAAAATGTTCTATTTTCTTTCTCTTACTCACTCACAACAACTATCCACTAACTTATTTTTTCTCTCCTACCCACTCACAACAATCACTTTTCCAACATATTTTATTAATCCTCATGCATTCTCATTTGATAGAAAAAGTAGGGACGGAAGGAGTAAATTTTAGTGGGACGGAGGGAATATATTTGTATGTACAGTATGTATATGTATATACTTTATTTTTTAACACACATATACATATATAGTTAACTGCCATTATTTGAAAAAAAAAATAAAATTGAAAAGCCATTATTTGACTATTTGTCGTACATTTTCACTTAAATTATGGTTTCACTTGTATATTTTTCCCAACTTATTCCAGTAAATTTTCTTTTGTATATGAATATTATTTTTCAAATTATCGTACACAAGATAAATGGAGTAATTTCAAATTAAATGGAAGTGAGAAAAATACATCATAAGGTTACAACGTACACAAGGCCAAAAAAATTTAGTATAACCGAATCATGGATCTTAATTTATTTATTTATGCTAGATTGTACTGGACCATGCCAATAATAAAACATTATCATAACAACATATAATTGACATTCATGCTTGCTAAATATTTTCGTTTCAAATAATGCAACGTACATTTTAGTGGGTTGCATTATTTAAAACGGAAATTGCATTATTTGAAACAAAATTGAAAAGTACGTTGCATTATGTGGTAACTTTAAAGTACGTTGCATTTAGTGTAATCTAAGGTGTGGTACGTTGCATCAAAACGTATTTTTCCCATAGTTTAGGGTACTAGTACGCCTTAGCAGCGTTAGCTTGTTTTGTGTTCTATGTACACCATGCAAATTTATAAGGATTTGCAAGGGCTTTTTGGGCAATAATTATCAATCAACCACGTTCAGAAGTCAACTTTTAATCTACTCCCCTTTGGGGAAGTAATGAGAAATGCTACTTTATGCAACTTGTTATGTAATGAACAGAGCTTTTGGGTAATTATTGCCATCAACTTTTGGCTTAGTTCACAATAGGCCAATATAGGGATTATAATTTTTTTTATTAGTATTTTTTTTTTTTTTTTTTTTTTGGGGTACAAAAGTTAAAAGCTCAAAAAGAAAATAAAAGATAAATAAACTAAGCAGGCCTACACCATCTTGTCCATATTATTCCCACAATATATTTTGTCATCAACTTGACCACACTCTACGGAAGTTTCTCAAAATTTGGAGCTCGTTTGAAATGATGACAAGCATATTAGTTAAATAGGCAGCACATTGATTTGCCTTAGAGGTAGTTTGGCATTGCTTCTATTTATTGAAAATTGATTCTTGACAATTGATTTTAGTAAAAGTGATTATCCCAAAACTCAATTTTCTATTTGGATGACAAATTTTAAAAGTGAGTTTTTGTGAAAAGTGATTTTAAAATATGTTTGGATACTACACAATAGAAGTGATTATATGCTACAAAAATGTCTAAACTACCATAATATATTTCAAATCATAAGAATCCATGTTAAACTAGAAAAAAAATCCATAAATTAATTTTAAAACACAAAGTTCATATAAAAAAAATGTGGCCTTTATTTCTTTCAATCAACCACTAGATGTTGCTATCTGTACACACAAAAGATCACGAAATTCATCCATTTCTCGCTCATCTGCGACAACTTGCGGGTGTGTTACGTGCTCCACATTATGTTTTTCTGTCGGTAAAAGATCGGGGCTTTCCTCATAACATCGGAATACTTCATCCGCTTTGGCCTTTTTCCTAATGTAATTATGAAGCGCCATTGATGCACCTACTATAGCAACTTGCACGTCAAAATTAAATGAGTGCATATCATTTAAAATTCTCCATCGAGCTTTCCAAACTCCAAAGCTTCGCTCAATTATGCTTCTCAACGAAGAGTGAGCTTTGTTGAATTTCTCTTGCATGTTCATCGGTTGTGCCCCACGACGAAAATCGGGCAAATGATATCTCTCTCCTTTATATGGTGTCAAATAACCTTTAATATTTGGATAACCTGCATCAACTAAATAGTACTTCTCTGCACAAATATTTGACATATATTTAAAGATATTATTAAAATAATAATAAATTACTTGATATTAAAACTTATGTATAAGTAATACTACTAACCTCCTCTAGGATGTGGGAAGTTCAATTCGGGACTCCTTAGTGCTTGGTAAAAAATATGTGTGTCATGCGCACTACCTTCCCAACCAGGCCATATAAATGTAAAGCACATGTCAAAGTCACAAATTGCCATTATATTTTGAGTTGGATATTCTTTTCTCCCAATGTAAGGAACTTGTTCATTAAGCGGGAGAATCGCCTTCACATGTGTCCCATCAATGGCACCAATACAGTCCTAAATATAATTAGTGTTAGAAACCATCTCATAAACTAGGTTTCTAGAAATAATGTTGAAATTACTAACCTTGAAATGGGGCCAATATTTGTCATTCTCACTAATATGTTCGGGAACATAGTCAAAACTCTCAGGTGGCTTGATCATATCAAGAGATAATGCGATTACTGCTTGAAGAACATTATGAAAATACCTACTTATTGTCTCTCCAGAGTGTTGAAAACGCTCCTGTAGCATTCGGTTACTATGACCATGTCCAAGCACAACTAAAAATATTGCAACATGTTCTTTAGTGCTAATTTCTCTAGACTTTCTTAAATTGTATTTGTACTTTAGATCACTACAAAGGGATAAAAAGATTTCTTTTTCCATCCTGAATTGTTCTTGACATCGACGCCAATGTCCGTGAAGTATTTCCATAACAAACATATGACCGGTTTGTTTTGACGTCCTACAAGGCTGCTTATTAATGAATTTCGAATAGTATGCCACTATTGTAATCACCCCTGCCACAATTAGTGCATCAAAATCTGCATCTTCATCATCCATTTATTACCTATATTAGCATAATATATACATCAAGAAACCAATTAATGTAAAATAAACTGTATTGTCAAACAAAAACATACTAAATCAAAATAAACAAATCATTATCACTAGCAAGATTCAAACTAAACATGTTTATTTCTCAAAAGTCAAAGTTGTACCATCCAGTAAAAAACAAATAAGAATAAAATCATAACAATGGAACGAGCTATGCAATCTCGCTCTTATTTGCACCTACAATAACTAGTAAAATAAAAATTAATGGAAGATATATATTTGCTTAATTTGGCCAACGACAGCTGTATTCTATTTCCTGCTCATGCTTAAGCCAAGCTACTCATGCCTCGGGATCACGAAGTGCAATGAACATTGCTCTATATTCAGATTTGAGAAAGAGCTTCGTTGCAAACATAAACAAATTATCCAAACGGATAATGTCAGGGATTTCATCTAGCAAATTCATGCACTCTTGTATGGCATCTTCTTCACTCTTGGCTACGATGGCCGTAGGTCGGCTTCTAACTTCTACCGCATCAACTAGACGTTCAAGTTTTCTTTCTAACTTATTGCCCCTCGTCTCCTTCCTACCTTTTACTTGAGTACTTTTGCCTAACGTCACTCTTTCAGTTTTATGCTCCGAACCATTCTCAGCTTCAGTATCAACGGTGGTATTGTTTAAGCCCGAAATCTCAGTAATGTCATCATCAGATGGAAAATCTGATTGTAAATTCTAAGTTTTTTTCCACACTGTTCCCTTCACTACATCACTACGCTTCTAGTTGCCCCACATGGCAACCATGCTAAATATTACAAGATGTTGATTCCGTGTAAGGCAAGTTTGAAGCAAAGTAGAAGCCTGCTCATCTGTTAGTGTTTATGTCTTAGGCCTATAGAATAGACTTTTGTGTATTATTATTTAGGGCAATTTGCAATTTGGTTCCTGACATTTACAAACTTTTGCAATGTTGCTCCCAATTTTTTTTTTCTCTAATTGGTTCCCAACATTTACATATTTTTGCAATGTGGCTATAAAAGTAAATGGGCATTAGTTTTCTAACAGATTTTATGTCATGTGACTAGCACATGACGTTTTAATGGACATTTTAAAATATTCGTAAAGCTACACATATTCGATTGATATGATTCTTTTTTTTATATATTTAAACTAATATTTAAATCTACAAAATAATTTTTTTTTGGAAATTTGTTGGGTACCTAAATTATTTTTACATTTGATCTTAATTTTAAATATTAAAAAAATAAAAAACACGTGAAATATAATCTAAAAAATATATTAGCCCAAGTATGTTTCATATGAAGTAATTTCTATATGTATCTTTCCTAAAGTTTATTTTTCTCCACCCCTCTGCCACTTTCCCGCAACACCCATTCCACATACACTCTTTCCTCGATTCATCGTCCTCTTCTTCTCCCCTTTTTTTTTTTCTATCAAACATTTTTACAAACTGATAATATACATATAGAATTTACTTTATATGGAACATATTTGGGCTAATATCTTTTTTAGATTATATTTTACGTGTTTTCTAATTTTTTAATATTTAAAATTAAGATTAAATGCAAAAATAATCCAACTACCCAATAAATTTAAAAAAAAAAATATATGTTATAGATTTAAATATTAGCTTCAATTTAAAAGAAGAATCATATTAATCAGATACGTGTAGCTTTAAGAATATCTTAAAACGTCATGTGCTAGTCACATGACATAAAATCTGTTAGAAAACTAACGCCCAGTTACTTTTATAGCCACATTACAAAAAAATGTAAACGTTGGGAACCAATTGGCGAAAAAAAACTGTTGGGAGTAACATTGCAAAAGTTTGTAAATGTCAGGAACCAAATTGCAAATTGCCCTTATTATTTATCATTTATATTAGAGATTACTTGTTTGATTATTATATGTTTTGTATGTTTATTATAATAATCTATGTTCTTGGTTAAAAACTAGCATAAGTTTGATTGATAGTCATACGATGATTATGTGCATGAGATACAAATTAAAGTTGTGGGTATTTGTTGGAGAAAAAAAGTACTAGATTGACTCATTATAAGATTTATGTTATGATCAAATATCATAATTAAAGCTCATATAGTTATACTATCAGAATCCTTAGACATAGGATTTGTTCCATCCCGGAGAGATGTCTGCTAGGCTATTCAATGAATAAGATTGATCTAAATGCGTGGCCACGCTCGAATGAATTGATGAGATCATTGTCATTCGGTTAATCAATTTACTTTGTATCTACATAAGCATTCGACAATATAAATTGATATGGACCATGACTTATGTATAATATGATATCGTGTGACAAATGAATTGTGATATGTTGCATAATAGAAACATCAGACTTAGATGCTGTATTGTTTGGATATTCATGATGGCTTAGAGAGAGAAATAATTCATCATTAGAGCCGATAGCACCTCAATTACCGACAAATCACAAGTCACACCTATCTTGGGACCACTTCCCATAAGGACAAAGCATAATTGGCAGCGTGTCAAAAGCCCACGAAGATGGCATCTACAGCATATCTCGGAAGAGATCACTTCCCAAGTTTGACCAAGTTAAAGAATTCTGTAAGACAAATCAGCAACCTTATAATTCAACATCCAGTACATTCAATGGCTCGTGCCATTGATTGAGGATATATCCAGTACTATCAACAACAACTCTGGCCATTGATAGTGGACATTTTAGGGATCCATTGATAGAGAATATTCCCCAAAGCCCTAATACTCGACATCAACTTCAACAAAGTTCGGACACTCGGTATCAACATTACGTCATCCAGTACATTCAATGCAGCTCGAGCCATAGATCAAGGATAATGTCCAGTACGCCATTGATATGGACATTTCAAGGTCCAGATACTCGGCATCACCATTATGTCATCCATTACATTTAATTTAGCTCACGCCATTGATCGAGGATATGTCCAGTACTATCAACAACAGTTCCGGCCATTGATAGAGGACATTATAGTAATCCAGTAGTTTCAATGGAACTCTTTCCATTGATCAAGGATAATATCAAGTACTAGCAATGCAGCTCGCGCTATTGGTAGAGGATATTCCATGGGAAATCTCTAAAGGGTTTTCCAACTTTTGGAATGATTTGATGAATTTCTCATTTTGATTAGTGTTTATGTGTCTTTGTGGAGAGATAAAGTTATGAAGTATCCAGTCTTGACTGAGTAGAGACCATTTTTTGTTGGGTTCCACACCAGCTTGTCTTATCCTCCTCTTTTAAGAATATGGATTGAGTGAATGGAATCAATAATGTGTTGGGGAAATAAGGTTCTAAGGAGATCTTCTCGCCATATCTTGGTTTGGGTGTTAAAATGGTCTGCTACTGGCTGGAAGTCCTGATGCAAGTGAAGCTTGGGGGTGTAATTGAGGTGGTTAGGGATCCAAGAGCTTGAGAGGGCTTTGATTTTTGTTCCACTTCTCACTGACCAGACTAGGTTTGTAGTGAGTAGATCTTTTACCCAAGAGATGCTTCTCCACCCCAGGATGCTTTGGAAGATGGTTTGAATTATAGGAAATCAACCCGGGGAAAGTATTTAGCTTTGATGGTAGAGCTTATAAGTGAGTTGGGTTGAGAGAAGATTTTCCAAGCGGTTTTGGCTAGGCATGCTTGATTGAACGCTCCCATATGACGGAGGATGAGACACCCTAAGTTTTTTGGGAGGCAAAGTTTGTGCCAGGAGACCCAGTAAATGCCTGAGGTTTTATCAAGACCAAGCCAGAGAAACCTGTTAAATATTCCGTGGAGTTCTTTAATTTGGTAGATAAGGAATTTGAAGCAAAACATGGCAGAGCCTGGAACGGTGGCTATGGCGTGCATTATGAACTGCACTACCTGCAAGAGATAAAAACTTTCCTCACCAACCTTGCAATTTAGAGCAGACGTTCTTGATAATATCTTGAAAAATCGGTCTTTTGGATCCATAGAACATTTGTCTAATTCCTAGAAATTTTCCATTAATTTCTGAATTTTGAAGGGAGAGGATTGTTAAGCTTGTTAGCGTAGTTCAGTTGATGATGAGGGAGATAAGTATAGGTCGCTTTGTTGGATGATTATCTTTTCTCCAGCTTGAGCGCTAAAGGATTCAAGAGTCCATTTGAGGAACAAGCAGACATTTGAGTTTAACTCAAAGGATATTTGGTAGTCATCTGGAGATAAGAGGTGATTGATCGGAGCGACTACTGATCTGCCAACTTTGATGCCCTTTATAATGTTTGCTTCGTTTAGGTGGTGAAGGGTGGCGGAGAGAGGTTCCGCACAGAGGATAAATAAGTTAAATGATAGGTCCCCTTGTCGGATACCTCTAGTGGGAATGAAGGTGGGAGTTGGGGTTCCATTTAAAATGATTGAGTAAGACGCTGAGGATGTGCAAGATGGATTAGATTAATCCATTTGGAAGACAATCCTAATTTGAGTATAACCTTAGAGATGAATTGCCAATCTAACCTGTCATAGGCTTTGCTAATATTGAGTTTGGCTAAGCGCACAAGGGTTTATTTGAGTTTTTCCCTTTCCTGACTTGTTCAAAGAGTTCATGAGCTAGGAGGATGTTATAAAAAATAAGCCGACCCGAGATGAAGGCATTTTGGTTATGAGAGACTAGGGATGAGATTATTGGTTTGAGGCGGTTGACCAGGACTTTAGATAAGACCTTTGTAAAGGGTGTTGCATAGACTGATCGGTCGAAAATGGTTTGGTGAGGATGGGTTGTCAATTTTTGGAATAAGGGTAATAAGCGTATCATTAAGTGATAGAATGGACAATTTAGAGTTAAAAGATGTTTCAAAGTTAAGAATGTTGCCTTTACCTTTCATTTTTTTTTTTTGAAAAAATAATAATAAATATTTCCCTCCATCTCCTCACTGCTATAGGGACGGATAATCATCAAAACCCCGAAATAGTTTGTTTTTAATTTTTCATAAAGTCAAAATACGCCCATTTCACTATAATATCAAAAGTACAACATGCTCACAAAATATCGCTCACAAAATTTTAGTTGATATTCATTGATCTAATGTTTAAACTTTAGACCCACATGTTTAATAATTTCAACACCAATCAATGAATGCTAACTAAAATTTTATCAAACGAGAGTTAGTAAGTATTTTGTGCCTCTAAGATTGTTCTACCATAAAACTTAATTAAACCACCATAGTTTGATCTCTTATCCTCCTCTTTAAAACGACCCCTTTATCTCACTATTATCTCCCCTCCTTTCCCTGTTTCCGCACCATCCCATCGCCGCTGACGATTAGCGTGCTCAACCCTAATCGGTGACGTACCTCTGGCCAACTTCATCACATCAAGATTCAACCGAACGTCAAAATAACCCAAAGACACTTTTATGTCTCTTGCTGCTCTATGTGCACGGATGTTATAGCTACCCCACACCAAATTTACAATTCTCCCCTATCATATTTATCATTAACTAGTATGTGGCTTTATTTGACCAAAGAACTTTAGTTCTGATGGTATCTGGTATTAGCTTTCATATTGGAGATAGTGAGTTCGAATCCTATTAAGGACATATGTTAGCCTATTTACAGGCCATTTGATGTAGCCTAACTTTATTTGTAAATTTGGTTGTAGTATGTAGCATAAGTCACTCATCATTTTTTTTACAAATTCATATCACCACCACCAACCCCGATTACCGCCACTCCTCACCGCCCAAAACAGAAAAAAAAAAGCACCACCACCACCACAACCACAAACAAATATTTTCCCCCTAATTAAAAGAAAATCTGTGAGTGCAACATCAATTCACAAAAAACCAAAAACATCGTCAATGAAACTTAAATTTAATATGAACTTAAATATTCACTAATAAAAAACTCATGTTCGAGAATATAATCTCTCGTTACTCTTATTCTGAGTTTTGAAGCATATGGCATCCTTCTTCAATCAGATGGTGCCATCTCTCCCACCCATTATTAACTTGCTCACAAACCTTTTAGGGTTTTCGATTTTTTTTCTTTCCTTTTTGGGTTTAGAGGGAAATAATAGTTTCTTCAAGTGTACACGTTATTGATTTTGGGGTGGTTTCAATTCGGGTGAATGTCCAAACCATACAACGTACTTTTACTTTGTTTACAATAAATGTAATTTACTACGTTTTGACATCTTAATCATATGTACTTTATCAATTGGTTACATTTATTTTTTTGTGAAAGGAGACGGTACTCCCTAGATTTTATTAATTAAAGCAAAAAAAATTACAAGAGGGTGGGGGACATGACAACCTCAACCACCGGAAATAAAACCTATGGGAAGGAGTTCTCACACAATTCGTATAGTCCTTTACAACACCGGTGGACCTACCCTTAACCTTAAGGGGACCACGGCCTCGTTTGTAAAAAAAAATATAAAAAATTAGTGCAATTTTTGTAAATTCAAATTAACTAGCACAGTAAATTAACTTTTGCCCCTTTCAGTGAAGAAAAAAAAATGCACTATTTGTTTTTGTCCCCTTACATTAATAAAATTAATTTTTGCCCCTCTTCCATAAAATTCCTGGGTCCGTCACTGATCTACAATAAATAAAGATGGGGGTGGAATTCATAAGTAGAAAACTATTACAAGTTATAAATATATAAAAAAAAAAACACTACAAAACACTAATGCCTACGGATATAATGGAAAAAGCCTTTATCCATAAGATAGAGACCCTTACAAGAAGAGGGGAGCTCAGCTAATGCATAAAAAACAAAGTTCTGAGTATTAGCAGTAGGGCTGTAAACGAGCCGAGCCGAGCTTTGGAGTTTTGGGCTCGAGCTCGTTAACGAATTATCGAGCTCGAGCTTTTATCGAGCTCGAGGTCGAGCCCATTTACCTTGTTCGAGCTCGAATCGAATCGAGTTTTGAGCCGCTCGCGAGCTTTTCACGAGCTGTTCGAACTCGAGTCTTTACGAGCCGAGCTCGAGCTTAAACATTTTTCTGAAAATTATGAAATCAAACGAGCTCGAGGTCGAGCCTTATGCTCGCGAGTTTTTCATGAGCTGTTCGAACTCGAGCCTTTACAAGCCGAGCTCGAGCATAAACATTTTTTTGAAAATTATGAAATCAAACGAGCTCGAGTTCGAGCCTTATCGAGTTCGAGCCTTACCGAGCTCTGATAACTATTCTCTACATAACCAAAATTCAAATAGTTTTACTATTATAGTTACTATGGTATTTTTTTTTTAGACAAAAACTTGTGTGCACACATGCATGATCCGTCTCATCCATGAGACGGGTCGGTTTTTGACCCGCCCGCCCGACCCACGAACCGGCTCCAGGACCCAGGGGTCGAACCTGCCACGTGGCAGCCTCTCATAGGCCCAATTTTTTTTTAATTTTTATATTTTTTTTTTGGTTTTTTTCGATTTGTCAAAAGTAATAGTTACTATAACTTAATGTAATGATTGTATTCATATAAAGTAACAGTTTGTATACATAAAAGTAATACATATATACAGAAAAGTAACAATGTTTTTTTTTTATGTTTTCTTCGTTTACCAAAAGTAATACTTATTACAACTAAAATGTAACGAATGTGTTACTTATATGTAATAATGTTTATACATAATTGTAACACATATGTATAGAAAAAGTAATAATTCAACCATTTACATTTTATAGCTAAAAACACTTGATTAGTGTTACATGTAAAAGTATTACATTATCTATTGAAATGTGTTATAATTTCTTTTATTAAAGTGTTACATTTACTTGTACAAACAATTACATTCATATATGAGTTGTTACTTTTCAAATGTTACTTTCTTTCAAAAAATTAAATCCAAATACACAATATTTTACATTTTTGCAAAAGCATTATTACATTTCAGTATAAATGATAATTACATTTAGATATTGTTTGGGTTACATGTAATTATAGTTAGTATTACATTTGAAAAAATGGGTAAAACGAACTTTTGTTTTTGTAAAACAGGTGTTACGTTATCTTATGAACAATGTTACTTTATATGTATACAGTCATTACATTAAGTTATGGTAACTATTACTTTTGGTGAACGGCTGAAAAGCCGAAAAAATAATATAAAAACTCAAAAAAAACCCAAAAAAAAACTCTTTTTTATGGACCTCTGAGAGGCTGCCACGTGGCGGGTCATGCCCCATGGGTCATGGGTCGACCCGTCTCATGCATGAGACGGATCCCCTTATTCTCATGGGAGACCACCTCTTTTTTTTAAAGAACAAATAGTTACTAAAGTAGTTAATAATTATAGTTAACTATTATATTTCACTATAAATAGCTAACTATTATATTTAACTATTAATAGTTAACTATTTGTTTTAACAATTATATTTAAAAGTTGAGGCCGACCGTATGGTAACGGTGAATTCATATTTTTTTTTAAAAATGCATAGGGATAGGTAGGTTTTCATATTGTGGTCAACGTTTTATGGATTTGACCATGAAAGTCAAAGTCAGACAAACTTTCTGGTTAATATATAGCATTTAAATGACGCTATTATACTTAGTCAACTGTATTTAGTAAAATGTACGCTACACTAGGGGTATAATATAGTATATGTTACATGTATCTATATATACATATAATACATACATACATCATACATACACACACATATACGGCTTTCGTCCCGCCCGACTTAAGAGGAACTAGAATGAATGGAGGAGGTTATGAGAATAAAAGTAATATTATCTTTTCATTTTTTGGCCGTACTACGTCGAGTATGACACTAAAAATGTCAAAATGTCCTAAATAGGGCAGGATAGAGGGAGTATATAATAATGTATATAAAAATGTGCTATATGTATGTATGTATATATATATATATATATATATAACATCCAATATTCCATATAGACACACACATATCATACATACATATATTTATGTATATAAATATGTGTTACATATATGTATATATAATATCCACTATACCATATACATAAATAAATATATATATATATGTATGTATGTATGTATGTATGTATGTATGTATGTATGTATGTATGCATGTATGTGTGTGTGTGTGTGTGTGTATATGTACATATATATATATATATATATATATATATATATATATATATATATATATATATATATATATATATTTAATAAATATTTTTCTACATGCAAACGCATTTATATGTGAAATATATATGTGTGTGTATGTGTAAATGATAAACATTTTGTTCATTCTATATTTAAGTAATTAAATATACTTGCATATATTACTACAATAATAGATGTTAATTTTATTTTTTATTTCAATGAGAAAAATAATATAAGACAAATATGTGTACATTTGAAAATAATAAATTAGTTTTGAAAAAAAACCCCGACTATTGTGTATATGTCTCTACGTTTTCATAATGAATGTTCATAGAATAAATTAATTTTAGTTTTTGTACAATCTATATAGTATTATTGTATTGTATGTGTATAGTCTCTATATGATCATTATATGGATGTATAAAAATTAAATTAATTTTAGTTGTTGTACAATTATTGTTGTTTAATTCATTTTGAAGATAAAATATTTTAGTTATGATTTATTCCTTGTACAACAATGTTGTATATACATATAATGTATATTTATTCATTACAAAAGTAATAATGATGATTATTTAGTCGAGCTCGAGCTTAACGAGCCGAGCCGAGCTCGAGCCAAACACAAACAAAATAACCCGTGTTAACGAGCTTATCGAGCCGAGCCCGAGCTCGAGTTATGCGTGATTTAAACGAGCCGAACACGAGTCGAGCTCTAACGAGCCGAACACAAACCAAGCTCTAACGAGCCGATCTCGAACAAAGCTCGTCGAACAAACGAGCTGAACACGAGCCGGCTCGATAAAAATTCGAGCTCGAAAACTTGATTCGAGCTCGAATAGCACTTCGAGCCCATTCGAGCTTTAACGAGCCGAGCCCGAGCCGAGTTCGAACGGGCTCGGTTCGTTTAACAGCCCTAATTAGCAGCCGCAAAATTGGCCAATTACCTTCCCGCAAGATATGAGACACTTTCTTGTTGGGATCGCCCACCAACAAGAGAAATCGCAATAAGAGAATCCAAAATAACACACGCACACAATCGAAGACAAAACACACAATTCTTCCATGGTTCGGCTTTAAAGCCTATTCCACCCAATAATAAAATATTAAACTTCTCGATATTATAAGAATGGAGACTCCCTCTCTCTCAACACTCTTGAATATCCTCACCAACGCATACAAGCATAAAATTTCTCTCTAAATTATATGCCTATGCTAACTCTCTCTCTTGAGTTCTATAAAAAAACATAACTAGTGATGCCTATTTGTATAGGGGAGGCACACCCACTAATCCCCTCTTCCTCACATTCTCCCCTAAGGGGAGCCCCTCTTGGCACCACAAGGCACACAAAAATTATAGCCCTCATACTCTTTTTATAGGCTAAAATAAAATCCTTTCCTAGTACAATAAGAAAATCACTTTATCCTTCACCCATAAGGAATCACGATTTCCTTCCACACTTGCATTAGGAAACAATCATCCTCTCCTAGTACAGTTAGGAAATAGAATTCTCCACATGGTTTTGACAATCTTATTAGAATTTGAGACAAACTGGGCCCAAAGCAGACAATATCATACTATTGAGGAGTGGTCGTGGTCCCAACAACTGGTATCAGAGCCCATGTTGGTTGATGGGCCCGACGCGAAGTGGACCGCGTGCGAGATGTGTGGGATTCTCCTATGCGTGATCTCGCGAAAAAAGACCCTTGTGACGAAAGTCTTCCCGATAAAGGTGATTGGGCGGCGTGTCCCGCAGATGGTGCTAGCGGCGGTACAAGTTTCGCTGGATGTACTTGAGTTGAGGGGAGGTTTGTTGGGGTGTCAACCCAAGTCCCACATTGACAATTGAATGAATAATTGTCTAGTATATAAAGGTGTCCACACAGTCCATTAGTATGAGGCCTTTTGGGAGATGACCAAAAAATAAATCCGTGCGGGCTGGGTCCAAAGCGGACAATATCAAACTATTGTGGAGTGGTCGTGGTCCCAACATGATTATTATATAATGCAATCTGTTTCTAAAGACTCTAACAATGTTATAAAACTCAACATCTTCTCGCGTGAGCTTGGCCTTCCCACTACCAGGTGTGTGAAATGTTCTGCATTGTTACATGTTTCCGCAATCGTGGATCTGTTTGGTTCGGTTTTAAGCCAAAACCGACACCGAAACATAAGATCTCGGTTTTATGTTTTTTGAAACCGCGGTTTTTAATGGCTCAGTCTATTCAGTTTCGCCTCGGTTTTGGTGTGGTTCGGTGCCATTCGGTGCCACTATGAACACATTACACATGAACCATTTCCTTCACACAAATAAATCAAAAAACAAACAAACAAAAGACTGAGAAATGCCTCAATTTTCGACTGATAGGAACTAACTGAAATTCAGATTCAGAATCAAAGAAAGGGTTGTAGAGTTTAGTGAGAGAGAGAGAGAGAGAGAGAGAGAGAGAGAGAGAGAGAGAGAGAGAGAGAATGAGTGGGGTAAATAGTAGTGTTGGTTGAATAAATTGAGTGGTGGAAAATGAAGAGAGAAAATGAGTGGTGGGTAGAGTGAATATAAAATTATAAAAAGTAGGCTATTTTGGGAAGTGTCAAGTGAGCCGGGACGGAGGGAGTATATACTATGTGTGTTACGACGCCGTTTGAAATATTGGTTCGGTTCGGTTTTACGAACCAGTGTGGCGCTTGACAACCAAACAAAACCACTAATTTCGGTTTTCTAATTTTCAAAAACCGGTCCTAAGCAATAGCTTATTGGACTGGTTTTCGGTCACATTTTTTCGGTCCCAATTTTTCGGTTTTATTGGTTTGTTAGTTTTTTTGCTCACCTCTACCATTTGTCATTCCGACTCAAAGATTCTGAAAGCAGAATTAGGCCCAATTTTTTTTACATGGCATCCTAATCAGTTAAACACTCTAACATCTGTTAAAAAAAATGCTAACCTCGTTAAATAGAAACCCATTCCAACATTCTTCTCCATATTCCAGATATTATCTTCAACCCACCACCGCCATTAACACCCCATCAATCACCGCCTTTCGTCGCTCTCAACCTACCACCACCACCACCATTAACACCACCCACACCGAAACCACCTTTTTATCACCGCCACCACCATCCACCATTAACACCGGCGCCAAAATCAAATTAATAACATAAATATGTTTCGAAATATCATATCAAAAATAGAGTATATCAAAATCTTGAAATAAAATTCTCAATCCAGTGGGAATTTTCAATGTTAATTAACAACCCACTACAAGAACATTGCAATACATGATTAAAAAATACAAAACGATCTCCAGCCTTTTTGAAAAAACATTGGTTTTCTACCACATATTTTCCTTATTTTATTCATTTTCCTTAGTTATTGTGCCCACCTCTTAAGTCTCAAGTGAGGTGGGACGGATGGAGTATATGAATAACGTACTTTCTCATTTGTTACCAAATACTGCAACAAACTTTATGACCTCAAAAAACTAATGGGGTTGCTAACGTGACACTGACACTACCATGTCAATGCCATGTAAGCATGCATGGCAATGACACATCATCATTGACAATTGGCGCTGACGTGGCAATGACGTGATAGCTAGTGCCACATCAGAAACCTCGTTAGTTTTTTGCACCGTAAGTAAAGCAAGTTTATTACATTATTTGATTATATGACAATGAATGCAAAAGTACGTTACCCGTATCTGTCGTTAACGAGTACGTTGTATTATATAAAAAAAAAAAAACACGAAAATACCTTGCATATTAAGTCGATTGGCCGTTTCTCAAATGCCTCTCAATGTTTTAATATTCATCATTTGAAAACAGAAGAAGTACTATTTTACGATATGGATTTAATTCATTTGGACACACTAGAAAGAATTTAGGGCAATTTTTATTGGACAAATGAGATACTAATTATGTATTTTATTTCAGATATTTTTAATCACGGTGGCAATTTCCATCACAATACATAACGGTTTGCTGGTTAAATTCCTTCACTTCCTGCCTGTGGACACCTCCCCACAATCCAGATGCAAAAAAGAAAATTGTCTCGGAGTACTAGCCTACTATTTTAAGTACTCCATCCGTCCCAAAATAATCTTCGCGTTTGACTATTCAAACTTTTTAAGGATATGAACACTTGCTTCACTGGCCATGCTTTGTTTAAGCCTAAAATGTAGAAATGTGAAGAACTTTTTGGGACAATGAGAAATGGCAAATAAGATCATTTTGGGACGGAGGGAGTAATTTGCATTAATTTTTCTTTTTGAGGAATATCGCATTAGTACTAATTTGAATTACGATAACAGCATACATAGAATTTGTAAATGTGTAAATTAAGGATATGAAGTGCTGTTTGTTTTATTTAATTATTTAAAATGTACTGGACCATACATCAGCACTAAGAGTTACGTTAACAGCATACATAGAGTTTAACTTGCATATTTGCCAACAGTTTTCCATTTTGTTGACAAGTAGCTAGGTACCGCGGACCGCCTTCATCTATATTATCAGCGGCAGAAAAATCAGAACATTAATTAAGACGGAATTCACCATTGTCGACACAACAAGAATTAGAGGTTCAGAGACAATAGTTTGAGTGACGGTAGGTAAGATAGTAACAACAAATCTAAGAGATGAAGGTATGTTGTTGGTAATCTGGGGAAAGGTCACAATGATAGCAATGTTGCCAAGTAGATCTGGCTGGGCTGTTTGCGATTATTGGTGCTCCAGGACCAGTTCCATTAACCAGGGTCACTATTATGGAGTCAAATCAAAAAAGAAATTGAATTAAAATAAAAAAAGGGTAGAAATTGTGTCGGAGTTCTAGCCTACTCCATGTAATTTGCAATAATTTTTCTTTTTGAGGAAATTTTGCATACGTACTGATTAGAGTTGCGAGAACAAAATACATAATAATTTTTAAATGTATAAAGGGTAGAAATTGCTGTTTGTTTTATTTATTTAGAATGTACTGGACCATACATCAGTACTAAGAGTTACGATAACAGCATACATAGAATTTGACATATGCATATTTGGCAACGGTTTTCGATTTTGTTGACAAATAGCTAGGTACCGCCTTCATCTATGGTAACGGGAACACAACCCTCAGAACATTAATAGGGAGGGGATTCACAGTTGAACCAACAAGACTTAAAAGTCCAGTGATGGTAGTTGTTAGGGGGGTAAGTAAATTAGTAGCAATAATTCTAAGAGAAGAAAGTGTGTTGTCAACCAGGGGAAGGTTCAGGAAGATAGCGAAGTTGCCACGGCCATCTAGCTGGGCTGTTGCGATTATAGGTGCTCCAGGTCCAGTTCCATTAACCAGGGTCACTCTTATGGAACTTAAAGATGGTAGTAGCCTAAGGGGAAGTGATCCAACAATGACAGTAACGGGGTCAAGGGGAATGTTAGGGAGTGGTGGTGGTAGTAATACTAATGGTGATGGTGGAGGTGGTGGTGGTGGGCTGCTCCTTGGCGGTGGTGGTGGTGGTGGTGGGCAACCAGGTAGACGTGGCAAGAGAGCACAAACAAGGGGTGGAGGTTGAATGGGAATAATGGCATTGGCGGTCGGCAGAGTGATGGAAACGGAAAGGGAGAGGAGGGCAAAGAGAACAAGGGTTGAGGAAGAAGAGCTGTGGAATTTCATTTTCCCAAAGCTCTTTGATATTGTTGCTTTGCGCTTGTGTTGTGCTTTTTACATATACCATGCATACCTATTTATAACGTGTTTTCATGAGGGCATTTGGGTATTAATTAACTAGAGCATCTATCAACCACATCCTTAAGTCAACTAAGTTAGAACTGAAATAAGGCATCTCCTTGCCCCTTGCTATGTACTTGTGAGAATGGATTGTGGGTAATTAGGATTGTCAACTTTCTATCAAGGTCATACAATCTAAAATTAAGTTCCCTGAAAATCATATAGAAAAATGATGTACCCTAACAATTTTATAAAGAAAACTCGACCAGTTATAAAAAATTACTTTACATGTAAGAGAGAAGAATAGTATGTGAACCGTTTTGAACATGAAATACTTTCAAATATTACGTAGCTTGTACACCGATCATGTTTAAATTGTATATACAAATCCATAAATTAATAATTTTTTATTTGAAAATTTAGATCTAGTGGAATGTACTTAGTATTGAAAACAATTATGTGATGCTTGATAAAAATCTGAGGTTCCTTCCCAAGCTTACAAAGTGGATTTATCAATCGGGTAGCGCGGAGCCACATCGTGGGCCGTTGGGCCTGCACGTCTAACGGGCAAGCTCTAAAACCATGCTAAAGCCTGAAGTTCCATCCCAAAACCAATTGGCAATGAGAGGAGTAGCCCAAGATCTTTATATAGTCAATGCATGGCTAGTTAATTCCCGATGTGAAATAATTGTTTCTAACAATACTATTTGAATATTTAGAAATTAGTTTGAGGTGTAATATATTCCTAATATAGTTATTTCCACATATAGACTTGTATATAGACACCTCTCTACAATCTGCATGCGCTCAAATCGTGCACTCAGCTAAAGTAACAGCTAATTTGTTTGATTACCAATAATTCGATTTACTTTTCCTACTTTCGAAAAGTACGTGTTTTATTAAAGCGTGTCATTGTTAGTGCTATTGAATGGGTATGTGTGTTAAAGAGTGTCAGTGATATTTTAAAGAGCTCATGTGGTAGTTTAAGTGGCGGAGCCAGAAATCGAAGTAAGGGTGGCAAAATATGTTGGAGCAAAGGAATTTTTTTTTTCTTTTGGATTTTTTTTCGTGTTTTCTATATACTGTGCAATACAATTTTAGAATAGACATATAGTTAAGTACTAACTTTAATGGTGACAACAAAACATCTACGATTCAACACATATACTCCCTTTGCCCCAAAATGATATTTTTATTTGCCATTTCTCATCGTCCCAAAAAGTCCTTCTCATTTTTACGGTTTAGGCTTAAACGTGCACAAACAAATGAATAGTCAAATGTTGAAATTATTTTGAGACAAATGGAGTATAACACAAAGTATCCAAAGATTTAACATATATAGTTGTTTAACATCGAACTCATTTTTACTCACCTACCTCACTTTTCTTACATAATTCCGTCTTAAAAATAAAAGTGTACTCCCTCCGTTCCATACTTATCGCTACTTATTTTCCTTTTAGTGCCCCATACTTATAGCTACTTACCTAATTAAAATGTTCTATTTTCTTTCTCTTACTCACTCACTTCCATACTTATCACTACATATTTTCCTTTTAGTGTCTCATACTTATTGCTACTAACCTAAAATGTTCTATTTTCTTTCTCTTACTCACTCACAATAACTATCCACTAACTTATTTTTTCTCTCCTACCCACTCACAACAATCACTTTTCCAACATATTTTATTAATCCTCGTGCATTCTCATTTGATAGAAAAAGTAGGGACGGAAGGAGTAACTTTTAGTGAGACGGAGGGAATATATTTGTATGTACAGTATGTATATGTATATACTTTATTTTTTAACACACATATACATATATAGTTAACTGCCATTATTTGAAAAAAAAATAAAAAATAAAAAATTGAAAAGCCAAGGGGGGGGGGGTGGGGCAGTTGCCCCTGCTTGCCCCCTTGTGCCTCCGCCAATGGTAGTTTTGATGAGTTTTATCGTGTTCAATAACTACCAGTTCTTTCAAAATTTCACTGTATGTTTCAAAATATGTTCCAGTTATTTATAATTGTGACACTGCACATTTTAAAAACACATTTTCCTTTTCTTTTTATTGATAAACAACATTTATTAGCAGGCTTTCACATAAATCTCAGAAGTTGTAATTTTAATAATAAGTATTAATGTATTATCAGTAGAATCTATATAATATATGAAAGCAGAAGAATTCTGAGCCTTCACAAAATTCCACGTGGCATTATGACGTGGAAAGCCACGTGGAATTTTGCTATTGGTCAAGCTCATTCTTTGATGCTTTCACACACACACACACACACACACACACAAAAAAAAAAAAAAAAAAATCTAGAATTTGAAATGATTCTGAATATTTCGCCTAATTTGAATTTCAAAACTCTTCCATCCAAAAATAAAAAACGCATAACTGTAATATTAAGTGTTAATTTGAAATTTGAAAAAAGAATTTAATCTGATTAGGAGTTGAATGATTTAATCAGTAAATTATTTGAATACGAGTTGTTATCAAAATTTAAGCACAAATCTAGGGATTGATTGATTTGATTGGTTGTGGAGATATAATTTATAAATTAATGCAAAGCTTTAAACTCTTTACATGCGTTAATTTTTATAATTCCGTATTTAAGCACAAATTTTAATTGAGAAAATTTTAATTTTCATAATAAAGATTTTGTTGTATCTTTTAACTTTTGATACTCCCTCCGTCCCGGACTAAGGTTTTTAGTTTGACTTTACACGGGGATTAAGAAAAAGTGAATGTTGTGAGTATGAAAAGTAAGTAGGAAAAAGTAGGGGGAGAGAAAGTGGGTAGAATGTTTTTGTTGTGAGAATGACAAGTGAGTCTCATTGTCCATTTTAGGTAATAAAGCAACTAAGAACCTTAGTCTGGGACAAACCAGAAAAGAAAATAAGAACCTAGGTCTGAGACGGAGGGAGTAAAATACATTGATATATTTAAGTTAAGATTCATCTAGATAACTTAAGTAACTTATTCAAATTCATACCAAAATAAAGTAACCTGATCAAATCAAATAAACTCAATACTCGTGATAATTGATTCCTTCATTTAGCTTTCTTTGTGCAGATTTGTCTTTAATATCATCTCCCTCTCAATACCTCATTTAAATTCCAACATTCCATGTGTAGCCTTGGAGCCTATTTTTAAATACTTAAAAGGTTATTCTTATATTTTGTGCATGCTTAATTTGTGAATATAAATCGACGATTCTAATTTTTGTTCATGAGTAGAGTCTGAAGGTCGGACTATTTATCAGTGTGGCAAATATTATGATGGAAATGCTAACAACATGATTGAAGGTATACCCTTCTGTTATTTATGTTGCACTTATCCAGTATGACTCCTCTTTTCTCTGAATTTGATTTATTAGTTTGAAAATAACGGGAAGGATCATAATTGCATATCCCCACAGCAGGAGATATGGGATTGCATAGCAAAGAAATGGTTGTTGAGTAATAGCACCACATTATTTAGTACTAATACTCGATCTGTTTGACATTCTTAAGTTTAACTATCATTTGTGTGTATATGAGAAGCCATCTAAGTGTTTTGATGCTCACATGTTTGAGGAGTTTGTGACAATATGGCGTGATGCAGGGGCTAAATTGACTGGGCAGGTTGCCAAACCACACCTTCTAATATATATATCTTGGCTTTCCAAGCCTTAAAACAAAGATCTTTGATATCACGAGTTTCATGCTAATTGGTTCAAGTTTATTTACTTTGTTGAGTCGTATTATACTCTCTCCGTCTCAAAATGAATTTTCAAAATTATTTTAAGAGCAATTTTGAACATTTATTTTGAGACAGAAGTAATATTTTATTATAGGTCTGTTTATCGTTTGGTTTGAGTAATTTGTTGTGGTAACTAATATGTATTGTAGAGAAAGCTAAGTAACTGGATTCTTACTTTTCCTCCTCACTAGAATTTAAATCTGAAAACGCTCACCCTTAAAAAAGTATTCATGTTTCGTTCCATGGACATGGGGATTTTCTCTGACAAATCTTAGCTCCTTTTTTATTCTGATTTTCACTTTTAATTCTAAATTTAAATGTCTGTTTCACTGTTTAAAAGTTGCTTGGAAGCCAATATTTTTTTAATACCTGACAAACTCCCTATAAAATTATTGGAAGTTGCTTGAAAGCCAACATTTTTAGACTTGACCATCTGATTTATAAATTTGTCTCATATAACATGGAAAATCTATGGACAATTTATATCTGACAATACCAACGCTATATTATTCATATCAGGTATTGGGAGATCACCAAAACATTGATATGGTGACAGACAATGCAAAACATTAATGTGGACAATTGATAATGCATTATTTAGCTTCATGATGTTTTACAATTATCTTTCTAGGATACTTTCAGTGGTAGTAGTGGTTTTCTTAAGATATTTAATTTCTTATTGGGCATAGAATGACACAAGCTATGGTTGCAGCCTCCATATTTCAAAATAAATCTTTGGTTTTTTAAGAAGTTAATAAATCCTCCTTCAACATACAACAAGTTTCAGTCAACAAGTTTTAGATTATGCTTAAACTTGATGCCATATTGAGAAATCATTAAGAATTTTTATATACCTTTCTATTACCAAAAATGCTTAAGTTCGACCTTTTAACTAATGTCCAGTTAAATTTGTGCATTCACTTAGAGACAAAGGAAGTACACTATTTATTTATTTTTTTATCGAAAAGAGGACGGTACCTCCCTAAATTTTATTAACCCAGGACCGGAATGATTATCTTCGACCAATGGGTCTACATCCATCCCTGAATGACAACTCATATACCGGAGAAGTGAGACCGGGCATTTTTAACCGTTCTTAATCTCAGAGGGGGTCAAGTCATGGTTGGGTGGGTTCCGATTCATGTGGTCGTTCTATGCTGCATTAGTGTTTTCACTCCCCACTCTCCACCAAAACAAAATGTTTCCACTATATCTCATTTGGAAAATATGTAATCCAAGATATAAAGGCATTCTCTAGAAGCCTCAAAAAGCGAAGGCCGAGCTATAGGTCACGTGACCCGCACAGAGTTGGTGGCTGACGAGCCACCAGAGGCGACATAATGAGAACATAAGAATGGACTATTGCGCTACCCAATTGCCTTCAGCTTTGGATCACTCATTTACCTAGCATCGTCTATAAGTTCTAGGCCGGACCATTTTCTGCATTGGTTACGGTTATCTTGGACTGCGTTCCGGTTGTTAAAATCAAAATTACAAATTTGGTGAGGGAAATGACCACCTCAACTACCAGAAAAAAAGAAGTACATGATAAAAGCAAAACAATAAATAAGGCTGCCAAAAGGGTTGGCACCTATTCCAGATGGAAAGGGCTTTAACAAAAGGAAGTACATTTTTACTTCACTAAATGTGGGGACATTTTTAAAATTAATACAACGAGAGCAACGGATTTAATCTTATATGATTATGGAAATAACAAAGATACAAAATGTGGTCTGAAAAATGTGGTCTACAAAATGAGGTGTAGTAATTGTGTTGGTGTTTTTAATTAGAGTGTGACGGGTCCACACTCGATGCAATAAATAAAATATCGACACCTCATTTGTGAACTTCCTTTGTAATCCTAGCATTGCCCTATAATTATTCTCTATTCAATAATAATTATACATGTAATGATCTACATGTAGAGGGTTTACTTTGATGGGTGGCTGGCCAGTTGTTACAATTCTGTTACCATTTCAAGCTCCTACATGATGCCACGTGGCTTTATGACGTGAAAATCCACGTGTCATCATTTAATTGGCTAATGGAAAAATGAAAGAGTTCAAATTATAAGTCAAAAAGTTCAAAATTACTGCCAATTAAGTACACTTAATTATAAAAAAAATAATTTTCTTAATTATTGCAAAAACGGATATAGCACAAAAATTTCAAAATGGATATGAATGCAATACAGTTAAAAAAAAAAATAAAAGTCAAATTTTCATTAAAGGAAATGATTTTAGATTTCAAATATTATTCAAATTTAAAAACAAATTTCAAATTATTTGAAATTGCAATCTGATTCCATTTTGAAATTAATGATTGAAATGTTTAGTACAAATCCAGTTTATAAATAAAATACAAAATTTTCACCAACTCTCGTGGCATTTTTATTCCTCACACCCATCTATCCATTTCACTCTTCTGTTCAGATGACAAAAAATTTTATGTCATTCAGGTACTTTTAAGGTCTTTCAATATTTGTTTTCAATGTAATTGTGTCGAATATTATTTTGTTTGCCATGCAAAATTGCTTCATAATTTCAGACAATCGAGGTTACTTTAAGTTCTTTCATTCTTTGTCTTCTAATATTAATTTGTTTCTTGCATATTATTTTATTTTACGTGCAAAAATGCTTTAGAAATTCATAGCATACTGATTTTAATACTCCATCCGTCCTAAAAAAGAATGTTTAAGTTTTCAAAATTTTAAAATCTAAATAAATTCTTTAGTGGCTTTTTTTCACAATTGCCCAAAATATCCCAATTATATCACGTAATTTTTGAATATTTTTTTTAACATTTCAGCAGAAAATTAATAAATTTTAAATTGGTTTGATAATAGCGAATTTAGTTTAATGAATTAGTTAATTAAATAAAACAAAATTCGCATTCGTTAATAACGAATTTAACCTAACAGAATTTTTCATTTCTCAATAGCAAATTACATCTGGAAAAACATAAAATATATGCAAAGGAGGGAAGTTGTGGAGGTGTATTTCAACAGGGATCGTTAAATGAAGTAATCCAAATGGAAGGACTCTTTGCATGTAAATGAAGGGATACCTATTAATCATAGGTCAAAATACAATTTCGATGACTAAGATGAAGCAAGCATACGAGCTGAACAGAGAAGGGAATGTTTCTTCCAGAGAAAATAGTAATACCACGAGGCACGATAAATATTTTCTTTTATTCAATACACTTTTAAGAAATAATAGGAGAAAATAAAGATCTCTACAAATATTCTAAGAATTATCTGTACGGAAAGAAGGTATTTTATAGTAAAGAAATAATTATTTTGTTCCAATCAATTTCGTGATTTCAGTGAGTAAATACCGAGCAAATCGTTTTCAAGTAAAAACAAAATAATTTTTTGAGCAAATCAAATACGGGATTTTTCTGAGCAAATCCCGTAAGATAAGTATATTCCATATGACATTCATATGGAAACTCCTTATAAAAAAATATTATTTTTTTTAAACAAAAGCAAACTTTATTAATAAATATAAATAAGATGGCGCACCACAACAGTTGGAGTCTCATCCAAAAATTCTGAATTTCTATAAAGACGTGCAATCATCGATAAATTGCTCACCGCAAAGAAAATGTCTAACCCATCTCGAATATCGAAGCCTAGCCTTGAACCAAATTTACTTTGAACGCTTTGACGAACAATGACTTGTGATGCCTAAATGCTTCTCCAATCATAACTTGGACACGGCTCATCAATGGTCTTCAGAAAATCCCTACATGGAAAAAATTTAGCGTTGAAAACATAAATTGGTGATGCATTTGGGTAGACAATAAATGTCAACGGAATGTTACTATTTTAACACATTATGTAATAAAACTAACAAAATTTGTCGGGTCTGAAAGGGGTCCGCACGTGTTCGGGTCTGTGTACGTTACGGTTCACGGGTTAGAATCGCCACGTTGCGGGTTTTGAAAAGGAGGAACCGGAACCCGAACCGCATCAAACATGGGAACGGTTCCAACAGGTCACGGGTCTTGCATGAGTCCGTTCTTAAGGGTTAAATATGGGTCGTCGCGGGTCCGGGTGCGGGTTGTCCATATCTATTGACAGTTGGTAACGAATTTGCCCCTGGTTCTAATATATAAATATTGTTTCCACATATTGATAATTATACGGGATAGTTGCGGAAGTAACCTGAGTTAGACATGGTTAAATATGGGTGGGACGGGTACGGTTACTGTTAGGGGTGGGTCCGAGTACGGGTGGGACATGGTTATGGCGGGTACGGGTCAAGTGTCCATGGGTCTTCCCCCTCCCTTTTTTGAAATTTAACTGTTAAATTTTTAACATATTTTGTTAAAAATCTAACGCAATCTGTCTAAAATTTATCTGGTTTTTCTTTTCTCTTATTTTTATTTTCATTTTTCTTTTTGATATCAACAAAAAATAACAAAATATGTTAGAATATGTTTAAACTCAATAAAAATTAACAGAATACGTTTAAAAATCTTACATTTGTAACATATTATGTTAGAAAATTAACAAATTATGTTAGAAAACTAACAAAATATGTTCAAAACTAACATAATTTGAATGGTTAGCGGTTACGGTTACGGGTTCCTAAACTCCATAACCGTAACCGAACCGCATTATTGACGGATACAGTTAGAACGGTTAACGGGTTATCCACTGGTACGGTTCCAACGGTTTAAATGCGGGTGCGGGTTGACGGGTTGTCACGGGTACGGTTCCCACTTGGCCATGTCTAACCTGAATAGTCATTGACAATAAAATTACAAACTACAAATTATTGTTACTTTGAAATACTTATCTTCAGTTCAATTATGTAATTATTAAATTTTACTATGCCCGTCGAGTATCGACAGGTTAAAATCCATATGGTTGGAATATTTCTATGAAAAATACTACCACCGTCCCAAAATGAATGCACAAAAAAATTGACATTTATTTTGGGACAGAGGGAGTAATTTTAAAAAGTCACAAGTATACATAATTAGTAGTGATTTTCATGATTGCCTTTCTGTTAGTTTGCTATTTTATGTGAAATATTAATATAGTTTTAACACTAACTTTCTCTCTCCTTCTCTCTTGGTATGAAATTTTTTTCCATAAGTTTTCTTAATTAATTAGCTTTATTATTCCCGTCGAATTTCGACGGGCTATGAACTAGTTTTTAAAATTAATACAACGAGAGCAACGGATTTAATCTTATATGATTATGGAAATAACAAAGATACAAAATGTGGTCTGAAAAATGTGGTCTACAAAATGAGGTGTAGTAATTGTGTTGGTGTTTTTAATTAGAGTGTGACGGGTCCACACTCGATGCAATAAATAAAATATCGACACCTCATTTGTGAACTTCCTTTGTAATCCTAGCATTGCCCTATAATTATTCTCTATTCAATAATAATTATACATGTAATGATCTACATGTAGAGGGTTTACTTTGATGGGTGGCTGGCCAGTTGTTACAATTCTGTTACCATTTCAAGCTCCTACATGATGCCACGTGGCTTTATGACGTGAAAATCCACGTGTCATCATTTAATTGGCTAATGGAAAAATGAAAGAGTTCAAATTATAAGTCAAAAAGTTCAAAATTACTGCCAATTAAGTACACTTAATTATAAAAAAAATAATTTTCTTAATTATTGCAAAAACGGATATAGCACAAAAATTTCAAAATGGATATGAATGCAATACAGTTAAAAAAAAAAATAAAAGTCAAATTTTCATTAAAGGAAATGATTTTAGATTTCAAATATTATTCAAATTTAAAAACAAATTTCAAATTATTTGAAATTGCAATCTGATTCCATTTTGAAATTAATGATTGAAATGTTTAGTACAAATCCAGTTTATAAATAAAATACAAAATTTTCACCAACTCTCGTGGCATTTTTTATTCCTCACACCCATCTATCCATTTCACTCTTCTGTTCAGATGACAAAAAATTTTATGTCATTCAGGTACTTTTAAGGTCTTTCAATATTTGTTTTCAATGTAATTGTGTCGAATATTATTTTGTTTGCCATGCAAAATTGCTTCATAATTTCAGACAATCGAGGTTACTTTAAGTTCTTTCATTCTTTGTCTTCTAATATTAATTTGTTTCTTGCATATTATTTTATTTTACGTGCAAAAATGCTTTAGAAATTCATAGCATACTGATTTTAATACTCCATCCGTCCTAAAAAAGAATGTTTAAGTTTTCAAAATTTTAAAATCTAAATAAATTCTTTAGTGGCTTTTTTTCACAATTGCCCAAAATATCCCAATTATATCACGTAATTTTTGAATATTTTTTTTAACATTTCAGCAGAAAATTAATAAATTTTAAATTGGTTTGATAATAGCGAATTTAGTTTAATGAATTAGTTAATTAAATAAAACAAAATTCGCATTCGTTAATAACGAATTTAACCTAACAGAATTTTTCATTTCTCAATAGCAAATTACATCTGGAAAAACATAAAATATATGCAAAGGAGGGAAGTTGTGGAGGTGTATTTCAACAGGGATCGTTAAATGAAGTAATCCAAATGGAAGGACTCTTTGCATGTAAATGAAGGGATACCTATTAATCATAGGTCAAAATACAATTTCGATGACTAAGATGAAGCAAGCATACGAGCTGAACAGAGAAGGGAATGTTTCTTCCAGAGAAAATAGTAATACCACGAGGCACGATAAATATTTTCTTTTATTCAATACACTTTTAAGAAATAATAGGAGAAAATAAAGATCTCTACAAATATTCTAAGAATTATCTGTACGGAAAGAAGGTATTTTATAGTAAAGAAATAATTATTTTGTTCCAATCAATTTCGTGATTTCAGTGAGTAAATACCGAGCAAATCGTTTTCAAGTAAAAACAAAATAATTTTTTGAGCAAATCAAATACGGGATTTTTCTGAGCAAATCCCGTAAGATAAGTATATTCCATATGACATTCATATGGAAACTCCTTATAAAAAAATATTATTTTTTTTAAACAAAAGCAAACTTTATTAATAAATATAAATAAGATGGCGCACCACAACAGTTGGAGTCTCATCCAAAAATTCTGAATTTCTATAAAGACGTGCAATCATCGATAAATTGCTCACCGCAAAGAAAATGTCTAACCCATCTCGAATATCGAAGCCTAGCCTTGAACCAAATTTACTTTGAACGCTTTGACGAACAATGACTTGTGATGCCTAAATGCTTCTCCAATCATAACTTGGACACGGCTCATCAATGGTCTTCAGAAAATCCCTACATGGAAAAAATTTAGCGTTGAAAACATAAATTGGTGATGCATTTGGGTAGACAATAAATGTCAACGGAATGTTACTATTTTAACACATTATGTAATAAAACTAACAAAATTTGTCGGGTCTGAAAGGGGTCCGCACGTGTTCGGGTCTGTGTACGTTACGGTTCACGGGTTAGAATCGCCACGTTGCGGGTTTTGAAAAGGAGGAACCGGAACCCGAACCGCATCAAACATGGGAACGGTTCCAACAGGTCACGGGTCTTGCATGAGTCCGTTCTTAAGGGTTAAATATGGGTCGTCTCGGGTCCGGGTGCGGGTTGTCCATATCTATTGACAGTTGGTAACGAATTTGCCCCTGGTTCTAATATATAAATATTGTTTCCACATATTGATAATTATACGGGATAGTTGCGGAAGTAACCTGAGTTAGACATGGTTAAATATGGGTGGGACGGGTACGGTTACTGTTAGGGGTGGGTCCGAGTACGGGTGGGACATGGTTATGGCGGGTACGGGTCAAGTGTCCATGGGTCTTCCCCCTCCCTTTTTTGAAATTTAACTGTTAAATTTTTAACATATTTTGTTAAAAATCTAACGCAATCTGTCTAAAATTTATCTGGTTTTTCTTTTCTCTTATTTTTATTTTCATTTTTCTTTTTGATATCAACAAAAAATAACAAAATATGTTAGAATATGTTTAAACTCAATAAAAATTAACAGAATACGTTTAAAAATCTTACATTTGTAACATATTATGTTAGAAAATTAACAAATTATGTTAGAAAACTAACAAAATATGTTCAAAACTAACATAATTTGAATGGTTAGCGGTTACGGTTACGGGTTCCTAAACTCCATAACCGTAACCGAACCGCATTATTGACGGATACAGTTAGAACGGTTAACGGGTTATCCACGGGTACGGTTCCAACGGTTTAAATGCGGGTGCGGGTTGACGGGTTGTCACGGGTACGGTTCCCACTTGGCCATGTCTAACCTGAATAGTCATTGACAATAAAATTACAAACTACAAATTATTGTTACTTTGAAATACTTATCTTCAGTTCAATTATGTAATTATTAAATTTTACTATGCCCGTCGAGTATCGACAGGTTAAAATCCATATGGTTGGAATATTTCTATGAAAAATACTACCACCGTCCCAAAATGAATGCACAAAAAAATTGACATTTATTTTGGGACAGAGGGAGTAATTTTAAAAAGTCACAAGTATACATAATTAGTAGTGATTTTCATGATTGCCTTTCTGTTAGTTTGCTATTTTATGTGAAATATTAATATAGTTTTAACACTAACTTTCTCTCTCCTTCTCTCTTGGTATGAAATTTTTTTCCATAAGTTTTCTTAATTAATTAGCTTTATTATTCCCGTCGAATTTCGACGGGCTATGAACTAGTTTTTAAAATTAATACAACGAGAGCAACGGATTTAATCTTATATGATTATGGAAATAACAAAGATACAAAATGTGGTCTGAAAAATGTGGTCTACAAAATGAGGTGTAGTAATTGTGTTGGTGTTTTTAATTAGAGTGTGACGGGTCCACACTCGATGCAATAAATAAAATATCGACACCTCATTTGTGAACTTCCTTTGTAATCCTAGCATTGCCCTATAATTATTCTCTATTCAATAATAATTATACATGTAATGATCTACATGTAGAGGGTTTACTTTGATGGGTGGCTGGCCAGTTGTTACAATTCTGTTACCATTTCAAGCTCCTACATGATGCCACATGGCTTTATGACGTGAAAATCCACGTGTCATCATTTAATTGGCTAATGGAAAAATGAAAGAGTTCAAATTATAAGTCAAAAAGTTCAAAATTACTGCCAATTAAGTACACTTAATTATAAAAAAAATAATTTTCTTAATTATTGCAAAAACAGATATAGCACAAAAATTTCAAAATGGATATGAATGCAATACAGTTAAAAAAATAAATAAAAGTCAAATTTTCATTAAAGGAAATGATTTTAGATTTCAAATATTATTCAAATTTAAAAACAAATTTCAAATTATTTGAAATTGCAATCTGATTCCATTTTGAAATTAATGATTGAAATGTTTAGTACAAATCCAGTTTATAAATAAAATACAAAATTTTCACCAACTCTCGTGGCATTTTTTATTCCTCACACCCATCTATCCATTTCACTCTTCTGTTCAGATGACAAAAAATTTTATGTCATTCAGGTACTTTTAAGGTCTTTCAATAATTGTTTTCAATGTAATTGTGTCGAATATTATTTTGTTTGCCATGCAAAATTGCTTCATAATTTCAGACAATCGAGGTTACTTTAAGTTCTTTCATTCTTTGTCTTCTAATATTAATTTGTTTCTTGCATATTATTTTATTTTACGTTTAAAAATGCTTTAGAAATTCATAGCATACTGATTTTAATACTCCATCCGTCCTAAAAAGAATGTTTAAGTTTTCAAAATTTTAAAATCTAAATAAATTCTTTAGTGGCTTTTTTTCACAATTGCCCAAAATATCCCAATTATATCACGTAATTTTTGAATATTTTTTTTAACATTTCAGCAGAAAATTAATAAATTTTAAATTGGTTTGATAATAGCGAATTTAGTTTAATGAATTAGTTAATTAAATAAAACAAAATTCGCATTCGTTAATAACGAATTTAACCTAACAGAATTTTTCATTTCTCAATAGCAAATTACATCTGGAAAAACATAAAATATATGCAAAGGAGGGAAGTTGTGGAGGTGTATTTCAACAGGGATCGTTAAATGAAGTAATCCAAATGGAAGGACTCTTTGCATGTAAATGAAGGGATACCTATTAATCATAGGTCAAAATACAATTTCGATGACTAAGATGAAGCAAGCATACGAGCTGAACAGAGAAGGAATGTTTCTTCCAGAGAAAATAGTAATACCACGAGGCACGATAAATATTTTCTTTTATTCAATACACTTTTAAGAAATAATAGGAGAAAATAAAGATCTCTACAAATATTCTAAGAATTATCTGTACGGAAAGAAGGTATTTTATAGTAAAGAAATAATTATTTTGTTCCAATCAATTTCGTGATTTCAGTGAGTAAATACCGAGCAAATCGTTTTCAAGTAAAAACAAAATAATTTTTTGAGCAAATCAAATACGGGATTTTTCTGAGCAAATCCCGTAAGATAAGTATATTCCATATGACATTCATATGGAAACTCCTTATAAAAAAATATTATTTTTTTTAAACAAAAGCAAACTTTATTAATAAATATAAATAAGATGGCGCACCACAACAGTTGGAGTCTCATCCAAAAATTCTGAATTTCTATAAAGACGTGCAATCATCGATAAATTGCTCACCGCAAAGAAAATGTCTAACCCATCTCGAATATCGAAGCCTAGCCTTGAACCAAATTTACTTTGAACGCTTTGACGAACAATGACTTGTGATGCCTAAATGCTTCTCCAATCATAACTTGGACACGGCTCATCAATGGTCTTCAGAAAATCCCTACATGGAAAAAATTTAGCGTTGAAAACATAAATTGGTGATGCATTTGGGTAGACAATAAATGTCAACGGAATGTTACTATTTTAACACATTATGTAATAAAACTAACAAAATTTGTCGGGTCTGAAAGGGGTCCGCACGTGTTCGGGTCTGTGTACGTTACGGTTCACGGGTTAGAATCGCCACGTTGCGGGTTTTGAAAAGGAGGAACCGGAACCCGAACCGCATCAAACATGGGAACGGTTCCAACAGGTCACGGGTCTTGCATGAGTCCGTTCTTAAGGGTTAAATATGGGTCGTCGCGGGTCCGGGTGCGGGTTGTCCATATCTATTGACAGTTGGTAACGAATTTGCCCCTGGTTCTAATATATAAATATTGTTTCCACATATTGATAATTATACGGGATAGTTGCGGAAGTAACCTGAGTTAGACATGGTTAAATATGGGTGGGACGGGTACGGTTACTGTTAGGGTGGGTCCGAGTACGGGTGGGACATGGTTATGGCGGGTACGGGTCAAGTGTCCATGGGTCTTCCCCCTCCCTTTTTTGAAATTTAACTGTTAAATTTTTAACATATTTTGTTAAAAATCTAACGCAATCTGTCTAAAATTTATCTGGTTTTTCTTTTCTCTTATTTTTATTTTCATTTTTCTTTTTGATATCAACAAAAAATAACAAAATATGTTAGAATATGTTTAAACTCAATAAAAATTAACAGAATACGTTTAAAAATCTTACATTTGTAACATATTATGTTAGAAAATTAACAAATTATGTTAGAAAACTAACAAAATATGTTCAAAACTAACATAATTTGAATGGTTAGCGGTTACGGTTACGGGTTCCTAAACTCCATAACCGTAACCGAACCGCATTATTGACGGATACAGTTAGAACGGTTAACGGGTTATCCACTGGTACGGTTCCAACGGTTTAAATGCGGGTGCGGGTTGACGGGTTGTCACGGGTACGGTTCCCACTTGGCCATGTCTAACCTGAATAGTCATTGACAATAAAATTACAAACTACAAATTATTGTTACTTTGAAATACTTATCTTCAGTTCAATTATGTAATTATTAAATTTTACTATGCCCGTCGAGTATCGACAGGTTAAAATCCATATGGTTGGAATATTTCTATGAAAAATACTACCACCGTCCAAAATGAATGCACAAAAAAATTGACATTTATTTTGGGACAGAGGGAGTAATTTTAAAAAGTCACAAGTATACATAATTAGTAGTGATTTTCATGATTGCCTTTCTGTTAGTTTGCTATTTTATGTGAAATATTAATATAGTTTTAACACTAACTTTCTCTCTCCTTCTCTCTTGGTATGAAATTTTTTTCCATAAGTTTTCTTAATTAATTAGCTTTATTATTCCCGTCGAATTTCGACGGGCTATGAACTAGTTTTTAAAATTAATACAACGAGAGCAACGGATTTAATCTTATATGATTATGGAAATAACAAAGATACAAAATGTGGTCTGAAAAATGTGGTCTACAAAATGAGGTGTAGTAATTGTGTTGGTGTTTTTAATTAGAGTGTGACGGGTCCACACTCGATGCAATAAATAAAATATCGACACCTCATTTGTGAACTTCCTTTGTAATCCTAGCATTGCCCTATAATTATTCTCTATTCAATAATAATTATACATGTAATGATCTACATGTAGAGGGTTTACTTTGATGGGTGGCTGGCCAGTTGTTACAATTCTGTTACCATTTCAAGCTCCTACATGATGCCACGTGGCTTTATGACGTGAAAATCCACGTGTCATCATTTAATTGGCTAATGGAAAAATGAAAGAGTTCAAATTATAAGTCAAAAAGTTCAAAATTACTGCCAATTAAGTACACTTAATTATAAAAAAAATAATTTTCTTAATTATTGCAAAAACGGATATAGCACAAAAATTTCAAAATGGATATGAATGCAATACAGTTAAAAAAAAAATAAAAGTCAAATTTTCATTAAAGGAAATGATTTTAGATTTCAAATATTATTCAAATTTAAAAACAAATTTCAAATTATTTGAAATTGCAATCTGATTCCATTTTGAAATTAATGATTGAAATGTTTAGTACAAATCCAGTTTATAAATAAAATACAAAATTTTCACCAACTCTCGTGGCATTTTTTATTCCTCACACCCATCTATCCATTTCACTCTTCTGTTCAGATGACAAAAAATTTTTATGTCATTCAGGTACTTTTAAGGTCTTTCAATATTTGTTTTCAATGTAATTGTGTCGAATATTATTTTGTTTGCCATGCAAAATTGCTTCATAATTTCAGACAATCGAGGTTACTTTAAGTTCTTTCATTCTTTGTCTTCTAATATTAATTTGTTTCTGCATATTATTTTATTTTACGTGCAAAAATGCTTTAGAAATTCATAGCATACTGATTTTAATACTCCATCCGTCCTAAAAAAGAATGTTTAAGTTTTCAAAATTTTAAAATCTAAATAAATTCTTTAGTGGCTTTTTTTCACAATTGCCCAAAATATCCCAATTATATCACGTAATTTTTGAATATTTTTTTTAACATTTCAGCAGAAAATTAATAAATTTTAAATTGGTTTGATAATAGCGAATTTAGTTTAATGAATTAGTTAATTAAATAAAACAAAATTCGCATTCGTTAATAACGAATTTAACCTAACAGAATTTTTCATTTCTCAATAGCAAATTACATCTGGAAAAACATAAAATATATGCAAAGGAGGGAAGTTGTGGAGGTGTATTTCAACAGGGATCGTTAAATGAAGTAATCCAAATGGAAGGACTCTTTGCATGTAAATGAAGGGATACCTATTAATCATAGGTCAAAATACAATTTCGATGACTAAGATGAAGCAAGCATACGAGCTGAACAGAGAAGGGAATGTTTCTTCCAGAGAAAATAGTAATACCACGAGGCACGATAAATATTTTCTTTTATTCAATACACTTTTAAGAAATAATAGGAGAAAATAAAGATCTCTACAAATATTCTAAGAATTATCTGTACGGAAAGAAGGTATTTTATAGTAAAGAAATAATTATTTTGTTCCAATCAATTTCGTGATTTCAGTGAGTAAATACCGAGCAAATCGTTTTCAAGTAAAAAAAAATAATTTTTTGAGCAAATCAAATACGGGATTTTTCTGAGCAAATCCCGTAAGATAAGTATATTCCATATGACATTCATATGGAAACTCCTTATAAAAAAATATTATTTTTTTTAAACAAAAGCAAACTTTATTAATAAATATAAATAAGATGGCGCACCACAACAGTTGGAGTCTCATCCAAAAATTCTGAATTTCTATAAAGACGTGCAATCATCGATAAATTGCTCACCGCAAAGAAAATGTCTAACCCATCTCGAATATCGAAGCCTAGCCTTGAACCAAATTTACTTTGAACGCTTTGACGAACAATGACTTGTGATGCCTAAATGCTTCTCCAATCATAACTTGGACACGGCTCATCAATGGTCTTCAGAAAATCCCTACATGGAAAAAATTTAGCGTTGAAAACATAAATTGGTGATGCATTTGGGTAGACAATAAATGTCAACGGAATGTTACTATTTTAACACATTATGTAATAAAACTAACAAAATTTGTCGGGTCTGAAAGGGGTCCGCACGTGTTCGGGTCTGTGTACGTTACGGTTCACGGGTTAGAATCGCCACGTTGCGGGTTTTGAAAAGGAGGAACCGGAACCCGAACCGCATCAAACATGGGAACGGTTCCAACAGGTCACGGGTCTTGCATGAGTCCGTTCTTAAGGGTTAAATATGGGTCGTCGCGGGTCCGGGTGCGGGTTGTCCATATCTATTGACAGTTGGTAACGAATTTGCCCCTGGTTCTAATATATAAATATTGTTTCCACATATTGATAATTATACGGGATAGTTGCGGAAGTAACCTGAGTTAGACATGGTTAAATATGGGTGGGACGGGTACGGTTACTGTTAGGGGTGGGTCCGAGTACGGGTGGGACATGGTTATGGCGGGTACGGGTCAAGTGTCCATGGGTCTTCCCCCTCCCTTTTTTGAAATTTAACTGTTAAATTTTTAACATATTTTGTTAAAAATCTAACGCAATCTGTCTAAAATTTATCTGGTTTTTCTTTTCTCTTATTTTTATTTTCATTTTTCTTTTTGATATCAACAAAAAATAACAAAATATGTTAGAATATGTTTAAACTCAATAAAATTAACAGAATACGTTTAAAAATCTTACATTTGTAACATATTATGTTAGAAAATTAACAAATTATGTTAGAAAACTAACAAAATATGTTCAAAACTAACATAATTTGAATGGTTAGCGGTTACGGTTACGGGTTCCTAAACTCCATAACCGTAACCGAACCGCATTATTGACGGATACAGTTAGAACGGTTAACGG
Source organism: Campanula takesimana (assembly GCA_026119855.1). Lineage (NCBI taxonomy): Eukaryota > Viridiplantae > Streptophyta > Magnoliopsida > Asterales > Campanulaceae > Campanula > Campanula takesimana. The sequence continues at coordinate 475,048 of JAOWBW010000280.1, forward strand.
GTTATCCACGGGTACGGTTCCAACGGTTTAAATGCGGGTGCGGTTGACGGGTTGTCACGGGTACGGTTCCCACTTGGCCATGTCTAACCTGAATAGTCATTGACAATAAATTACAAACTACAAATTATTGTTACTTTGAAATACTTATCTTCAGTTCAATTATGTAATTATTAAATTTTACTATGCCCGTCGAGTATCGACAGGTTAAAATCCATATGGTTGGAATATTTCTATGAAAAATACTACCACCGTCCCAAAATGAATGCACAAAAAAATTGACATTTATTTTGGGACAGAGGGAGTAATTTTAAAAAGTCACAAGTATACATAATTAGTAGTGATTTTCATGATTGCCTTTCTGTTAGTTTGCTATTTTATGTGAAATATTAATATAGTTTTAACACTAACTTTCTCTCTCCTTCTCTCTTGGTATGAAATTTTTTTCCATAAGTTTTCTTAATTAATTAGCTTTATTATTCCCGTCGAATTTCGACGGGCTATGAACTAGTTTTTAAAATTAATACAACGAGAGCAACGGATTTAATCTTATATGATTATGGAAATAACAAAGATACAAAATGTGGTCTGAAAAATGTGGTCTACAAAATGAGGTGTAGTAATTGTGTTGGTGTTTTTAATTAGAGTGTGACGGGTCCACACTCGATGCAATAAATAAAATATCGACACCTCATTTGTGAACTTCCTTTGTAATCCTAGCATTGCCCTATAATTATTCTCTATTCAATAATAATTATACATGTAATGATCTACATGTAGAGGGTTTACTTTGATGGGTGGCTGGCCAGTTGTTACAATTCTGTTACCATTTCAAGCTCCTACATGATGCCACATGGCTTTATGACGTGAAAATCCACGTGTCATCATTTAATTGGCTAATGGAAAAATGAAAGAGTTCAAATTATAAGTCAAAAAGTTCAAAATTACTGCCAATTAAGTACACTTAATTATAAAAAAAATAATTTTCTTAATTATTGCAAAAACGGATATAGCACAAAAATTTCAAAATGGATATGAATGCAATACAGTTAAAAAAAAAAATAAAAGTCAAATTTTCATTAAAGGAAATGATTTTAGATTTCAAATATTATTCAAATTTAAAAACAAATTTCAAATTATTTGAAATTGCAATCTGATTCCATTTTGAAATTAATGATTGAAATGTTTAGTACAAATCCAGTTTATAAATAAATACAAAATTTTCACCAACTCTCGTGGCATTTTTTATTCCTCACACCCATCTATCCATTTCACTCTTCTGTTCAGATGACAAAATTTTATGTCATTCAGGTACTTTTAAGGTCTTTCAATATTTGTTTTCAATGTAATTGTGTCGAATATTATTTTGTTTGCCATGCAAAATTGCTTCATAATTTCAGACAATCGAGGTTACTTTAAGTTCTTTCATTCTTTGTCTTCTAATATTAATTTGTTTCTTGCATATTATTTTATTTTACGTGCAAAAATGCTTTAGAAATTCATAGCATACTGATTTTAATACTCCATCCGTCCTAAAAAAGAATGTTTAAGTTTTCAAAATTTTAAAATCTAAATAAATTCTTTAGTGGCTTTTTTTCACAATTGCCCAAAATATCCCAATTATATCACGTAATTTTTGAATATTTTTTTTAACATTTCAGCAGAAAATTAATAAATTTTAAATTGGTTTGATAATAGCGAATTTAGTTTAATGAATTAGTTAATTAAATAAAACAAAATTCGCATTCGTTAATAACGAATTTAACCTAACAGAATTTTTCATTTCTCAATAGCAAATTACATCTGGAAAAACATAAAATATATGCAAAGGAGGGAAGTTGTGGAGGTGTATTTCAACAGGGATCGTTAATGAAGTAATCCAAATGGAAGGACTCTTTGCATGTAAATGAAGGGATACCTATTAATCATAGGTCAAAATACAATTTCGATGACTAAGATGAAGCAAGCATACGAGCTGAACAGAGAAGGGAATGTTTCTTCCAGAGAAAATAGTAATACCACGAGGCACGATAAATATTTTCTTTTATTCAATACACTTTAAGAAATAATAGGAGAAAATAAAGATCTCTACAAATATTCTAAGAATTATCTGTACGGAAAGAAGGTATTTTATAGTAAAGAAATAATTATTTTGTTCCAATCAATTTCGTGATTTCAGTGAGTAAATACCGAGCAAATCGTTTTCAAGTAAAAAAAAATAATTTTTTGAGCAAATCAAATACGGGATTTTTCTGAGCAAATCCCGTAAGATAAGTATATTCCATATGACATTCATATGGAAACTCCTTATAAAAAATATTATTTTTTTAAACAAAAGCAAACTTTATTAATAAATATAAATAAGATGGCGCACCACAACAGTTGGAGTCTCATCCAAAAATTCTGAATTTCTATAAAGACGTGCAATCATCGATAAATTGCTCACCGCAAAGAAAATGTCTAACCCATCTCGAATATCGAAGCCTAGCCTTGAACCAAATTTACTTTGAACGCTTTGACGAACAATGACTTGTGATGCCTAAATGCTTCTCCAATCATAACTTGGACACGGCTCATCAATGGTCTTCAGAAAATCCCTACATGGAAAAAATTTAGCGTTGAAAACATAAATTGGTGATGCATTTGGGTAGACAATAAATGTCAACGGAATGTTACTATTTTAACACATTATGTAATAAAACTAACAAAATTTGTCGGGTCAGAAAGGGGTCCGCACGTGTTCGGGTCTGTGTACGTTACGGTTCACGGGTTAGAATCGCCACGTTGCGGGTTTTGAAAAGGAGGAACCGGAACCCGAACCGCATCAAACATGGGAACGGTTCCAACAGGTCACGGGTCTTGCATGAGTCCGTTCTTAAGGGTTAAATATGGGTCGTCGCGGGTCCGGGTGCGGGTTGTCCATATCTATTGACAGTTGGTAACGAATTTGCCCCTGGTTCTAATATATAAATATTGTTTCCACATATTGATAATTATACGGGATAGTTGCGGAAGTAACCTGAGTTAGACATGGTTAAATATGGGTGGGACGGGTACGGTTACTGTTAGGGGTGGGTCCGAGTACGGGTGGGACATGGTTATGGCGGGTACGGGTCAAGTGTCCATGGGTCTTCCCCCTCCCTTTTTTGAAATTTAACTGTTAAATTTTTAACATATTTTGTTAAAAATCTAACGCAATCTGTCTAAAATTTATCTGGTTTTTCTTTCTCTTATTTTTATTTTCATTTTTCTTTTTGATATCAACAAAAAATAACAAAATATGTTAGAATATGTTTAAACTCAATAAAAATTAACAGAATACGTTTAAAAATCTTACATTTGTAACATATTATGTTAGAAAATTAACAAATTATGTTAGAAAACTAACAAAATATGTTCAAAACTAACATAATTTGAATGGTTAGCGGTTACGGTTACGGGTTCCTAAACTCCATAACCGTAACCGAACCGCATTATTGACGGATACAGTTAGAACGGTTAACGGGTTATCCACTGGTACGGTTCCAACGGTTTAAATGCGGGTGCGGGTTGACGGGTTGTCACGGGTACGGTTCCCACTTGGCCATGTCTAACCTGAATAGTCATTGACAATAAAATTACAAACTACAAATTATTGTTACTTTGAAATACTTATCTTCAGTTCAATTATGTAATTATTAAATTTTACTATGCCCGTCGAGTATCGACAGGTTAAAATCCATATGGTTGGAATATTTCTATGAAAAATACTACCACCGTCCCAAAATGAATGCACAAAAAAATTGACATTTATTTTGGGACAGAGGGAGTAATTTTAAAAAGTCACAAGTATACATAATTAGTAGTGATTTTCATGATTGCCTTTCTGTTAGTTTGCTATTTTATGTGAAATATTAATATAGTTTTAACACTAACTTTCTCTCTCCTTCTCTCTTGGTATGAAATTTTTTTCCATAAGTTTTCTTAATTAATTAGCTTTATTATTCCCGTCGAATTTCGACGGGCTATGAACTAGTAATACTAGGGGCACAAAAAAGTCACAAAATCTTGCTCACATAATTCTAGGTGTCATGATTTTATTGGTGTTTGAAAGGCCCTGTTAAACTTAACGAACAGATTAATTAAAACTTGAACAGCTAACTGTTTGAGGTTAGCTGTTGAGAGATAAAAATAAAAGAAATGTGCAGCGGAATATAAATGAAAGAATAAGTAAAAGGACAAGGTGTAAGTGTGTGTTAGTGTGGAGACAAGAGTGTACACAGTATTTTAAAGTGATTCAGAGGCAAAACCCTTCTCTTACATCCACCTCCACTGTTGGAACAGTGAGATCAATCCACTATAATATTCTCTTCAAATAAGAGTTACAAGAATTGATAAGTGTGTGTAAGTGTGTGTTAGTGTGGAGACAAGAGTGTACACAGTATTTAAAGTAGAGTGTGGCGTGTCCATTATCGATGCAACCAATAAAATATCGCCACCTCATTTTGTGAGCAACATTTTGTGAGTTTATTTTGTGCCCCTATCATTGCTCTTATCAGTATACTCCCTCCAGGGGCGGATCCACTGTTTACAAAGGGGGTACACGTGCACCCGCTCAACCCAATTTTCTAATTAATTTTTGTTTTTACTAAGTGCACCCCCAAAAAAGAAATTAGAGTGAGAATTTAACTGGAAGGGAGGTGAACTTAGTAGAAGGAAAATAATATCCCTTACCCGACTTACAGGACGGGAGAATCACAAACACAAAACAAAATTACAAACCTTCTGTTCTGCCGCTTGAGAGACGGTCGGAGAGCAAGCCGCCGCCGCGCCGCCGATGCGATCGTTCTTGGGCCAAGAACGATCAAGCTTCTTAATCCTTTGCACTCTTCACTCTTGTAAGCACCCTCAATCAAGTATCTCATCTATTTTCTCTCTCCGAATTGAAGTAAATTGAAATATAGGGTTTGAATATAATTTTGGGGCTTTTATATTTCTTTTCAATTTCATGGGTGATTTCAATATAATTGTTGATTAAATGTTTGAATTTAGATATATGTGTGTTTGAATGGTTATTCCATTGATGTTTTTGTAGAAAACCACTATGCAGAAAACCACATCTAAAACCTAGCCAGTTTAAGCTTACACAAATTAGGGAGGACTTCATAGCATTATAAAGCCTTTCTTTATATCCATATAACCTTCCTGGAAGGATACAATGTCATCAACACAAGTACATTCTTGCCACAGCTCCAGAAATTATGTATGCCTCATCAACGGTCAATTTGTTAGTTGTATGTTTTCTTTTATGAGACAATTGTTTTGAACTTATGTACTTAATTATGTACTTGAATATAATCGCGTTTTGAAATTTTTTAGTATGAAGTTATTTAGTGTAAATTGTGCATCCGGTGAAGACAAATCCTAGATCCGCCACTGACTCCTCTGTCCCATCTTAAACTTCAAAGTCAAAGCAAAATTTGTCAACTTACTTGCACTTTTGATTTAGAGAAAATTTGATTATCCTATTGAAAACTAAAAGTTACTTATGAGAATATTGATAACGGTGAATCAAAAACAATTTTTAAATTTTTTATTAAGATAATTAATTATATTATAAGTGTTTAGTCAAAGTACAAGTGTTTAGTCATAGTATTAATAATATTTTTCGCTATTTGACTATTTGTCATACATTTTCACTTAAATTATGGGTTCCACTTGTATATTTTTCCCAACTTATTCCAGTAAATTTTCTTTTGTATATGAATATTATTTTTCAAATTATCGTACACAAGATAAATGGTGTAATTTCAAATTAAATGGAAGTGAGAAAAATACATCATAAGGTTACAACGTACACAAGGCCAAAAAAATTTAGTATAACCGAATTATATGGATCTTAATTTATTTATTTATGCTAGATTGTACTGGACCATGCCAATAATAAAACATTATCATAACAACATATAATTGACATTCATGCTTGCTAAATATTTTCCTTAATTCTATGGTAACTGGGCTGCTCCATTAGTTCCATAAGTTATGGAGGTCGTTGATCCCTGTTCAAGTAATGGTACAGGGATCAGCACATTTGATAGACCCGCAGTTGGCACCGCCAGGATATATAGGCGACAAGAACTCATACGAAAACTATTACCCCTCAGATTGATGTTAAAATAGGCAAGTGAACATGTCGTGGTTGTTAAACTAGTGCCTCTCCCACAATAAATTTGTATTGTTGTATTTGGAAGTGTTAACAGTTGTGGTGTGCTTGAGCTTGTATAAGCTATGAGAGTTCCACTCACGATAGTTATATAATCTGCGGGTGGTGTTGGGGGTGGTGGTGATATTGATGGAGGTGGTGGGGGAAATCGATGTGGGGCCGGATATGAAGGTGGGGCTCTAGGTGGTGGGATGCCCCTTATTGGTGGCGAAGGGGGTGGGCGTGGAAATAGTGTTGGGCTGGGAATGATTGCGTCGGACGTTGAGAAAGAGAAGAAAATTGAGGAGAGAATACCAAAGAAAACCAGGGTTGAGGAAGAGCTGCGGAAGCTCATTTTGGTAATTTCTTTCATACAATTTCTATAGTTTAGGGTACTAGTACGCCTTAGCAGCGTTAGCTTGTTTTGTGTTCTATGTACACCATGCAAATTTATAAGGTTTTGCAAGGGCTTTTTTGGCAATAATTATCAATCAACCACGTTCATAAGTCAACTCTTAATCTACTCCCCTTTGGGGAAGTAATGAGAAATGCTACTTTAATTATGCAACTTATGCAATGAAAAGAGCTTTTTGGCCATCAACTTTTGGCTTAGTTCATAATAGGCCAATATAGTAGGCTTATACTCCATCCGTCCCAATTTAAAGTTTTTAGTTTGACTTTCCACGGAGATTAAGAAAAAATAAATTTTGTGAGAGTGAAAAATAAAGTAGGAAAGAGAAAATAGGTAGGGAGTTTTTGCTGTGAGAATATCAAGTGGATCCCATTATCCATTTTAGGTAATAAAGTAAAGTAAGAACATTAAATTGAAACAAAATAAAAAGAAAGTAAGAACCTTAAACAGAACATAGGGAAGTAGTTTTTTTTTTTTTTTGACTAGTATTGTACAAAAGTTAAAAGCTCAAAAAGAAAATAAAAAATAAATAAACTAAGCAGGTCTACACCATCTTGTCCACATTATTCACACTGTCATCAACTTGACAATTGATAGACAAAATTATACCTCGCAAGTGCACGAGTTATCGTCGTAGCAATATGCAAACACAAGGGTCGAACCACAGAAACTTGGATTAATTCTAAGTTATTTAACTATATAAAAATAAACAATAAAATAAAAGATAAGTGATCAACATGAACCAACATATAATGATAGGATAGCAGAATATAGATTCATAATCATCTCTTCTATGCTATGTTAATAATATAAAAACACCAATTACAATTCAAGGGTTCATTCACTATTTTTAAGAATTGGGACGGTTAGGTGGCCGGGTTGCAATTCTAATACTCTATGTTCTACTTTCCGCAAAGTCCGTTTCACATGCAAATAGTTCATGAAGTACATAAGAATATTTGAACCTAGATCTTTTTGACTTCCGCAAGGTCCTCAATTGGATCTAATCACCACAATATTGGTCAATGTATAAATCTCCACGCAAGTGCAAGAATTTATACCCAAGTAGTTAAAGAGCCAAAATTATCTTAACATAAAGTTGAAACTCTAAAACAACATTAAGATTATTATGATGAACAAGAAAGAGACTGGATTGAAAGAATTAAATTATAAACATAGAATTGATAAAAGTTACCTCTAATTCGTAGTTGGTGAATTAGTTCTTCATAGACAAAGAACCAATTCCTCCAACCTTGCAAATCCTTACAAAATACTCCATCCGTCCCAGCAGAAGTGTCACTTATTTCCCTTTTGGTCCATCCCAGCACAAATGTCACTACCCAAAATGGCAATGTTTTAATATATTTATATTAAACCAACCACACCATTTAACCTCACTCATTCTCTCTTTTCATTTTCCACAACTCATTTCATTCAACCAACATTACTATTTACCCTACTCATTCTCTCTCTTCATTCTCAACCACACATATACTATCTTTTCTTAATCTCCGTGTCCTAAAAGTTGATGACACTTGTGCCGGGACGGAGGGAGTATTAACTAGCTACATGATTGATAAAAAAATACAATGAAACTAACCTAGTATTTATAGGGTAAAACAAACCTAAATCAAAAAAGAAAAAGAATAATAAAATAAATATGAAACCAATAAGAAAATCCTAAACAAATAGAGAAACAAATCCTAATTACTTATGCTTGTACTGACTTTTAGGCAGGACATCCGAAATTACGCTTTAGTCCCTAAAGTTTCACAATTTACCATTTCAGTCCCCAGACTTTCAAATGTTGCAGTATAGTCTTTGGACTTCTAGGTTGCTGCAGTTTGGTCCTTCAAGTATCAAAACTAGCAGATTGGTCCCTGAATACTTTAGAATCTTGCAAAACAGTTCTTGGTCTTCATAACCTTGATCCATTAACCTCTTTTTCTCCCCTCTTCAATGTAAATTGAGCCATAGCCACCCTAGACAATAAAAACACAAAAAATACCCAAATCAAACAACAAAAGTTTGAGAACAAAGCAATAATTAAGCTTAAAAGTATCAAATAGAATGAGTAAAAACTCATTCATCAACAACACTCTCTAGAAGTTTTTCATAAATCTTGAGCTCGTTTGAAATGATGACAAACATATTAGTAATAGGCAGCACATTGATTAATTTGTCTCACTATGGATATGCATAAATTGTAAATTCAAGTTGAGTTGGTCTCCTGTAAAACGCGTTTTTCCTAGTGGTTAGGAAAAACGTGTTTAATTTTCAAAATCATCTGACGCTCATCAACACACTCACTGGACATTCGTAACACAGAAACTGGTCATCCTAAACATTGTCACTGACTATCTATTAACACTTCTGTTACTCTCAAAAAAGAAATCAGAAAAAACTTTCTGGCTATCACTTTCGAAAGTTCTGGCTATCAATCTCATATCCAGAAGGCTTTATATTGATATCTAGAAGACTTTATATTGATATCCAGAACTCTTCTGGCTATCACTTTCAAAGGTTCTGGCTATCAATCTCATATCCAGAAGGCTCTATATTGATATCCAGAATGTCGCGCCCCAGACCCGTGGTCCTACTTGGCCCCACGCTCGGGACACGAGTGGAAGACGTTATAAAATATTTTTTAGATTTTTTTTCGAAATATACTTTCATAAAGTTTAACATAATCCACACTTGAAGTTCAAAGACTTACACTAACTTTCAAACAAACTTTTCAAACAACTTTCACAAACGAAAGTATTTAGCCCGAAGGCTTACAAACTTTTATACAAATGTACAAACACCGACATTATCCAAAATATAGGTGTTACAAGATGATAAAGTCAAGGAAACTCTACCCAAAAGGTTATACATCTAAGTAATGTAACCTTGACAAAACTCATATCCCAAACTCTTACCACCACGACGTCCTCCCGTGCAATTATCCTATTCCCTGGACTCACCTTTATCTAAAACAGTAAACAAATAAAGGGTGAGAATGAATCTCAGTAAGCTAATAAAATGCAACTACGCTTCATGCTAAAATGATAATCATAAAGAATAGTATCATAGCAATCACATAGCACATAGAATGAGAGGTAAAACCAACTCGTATACCACAAATACCACAAATGCCACACTCAGGTGAATACCAAGCCAAGGTTTACCCAATAACATAACTGTTTGAGAATACCATCTGAGAAAACCATCTGAGAAAACAGTCTGAGCAGCATAAATAGCTGAAGCCGGGATCCCAAAAACTAAACCATAACCATAAGAACCAAAGTAACAATGGGGAAATATGACACAAAGTCATAACCTAAATGCTCACCTAAGGGAGCGATTCATCCCATCCAAGGCCAATCTGGACTGGGGAAAACATAAAAGGCAACAGTGGACACCTTATAGTGAACTTGGCTTGTGTGCCACTATAATCCTCCCACCGCCTGACACAAGGAACTAATGGAAAACCTTATAGTGAACATACTTGTACCACTATAATTCTTCCACCGCCTGACACACAAGGTACCAATGGAAAACCTTATAGTGAACATAACTTGTACCACTATAATTCTTCCACCGCCTGACACACAAGGTACCAATGGAAAACCTTATAGTGAACATACCTGTACCACTATAATTCTTCCATCGCTTAACACACAAGGTACCAATGGAAAACCTTATAGTGAACATAACTTGTACCACTATAATTCTTCCACCGCCTGACACACGAGGTACCAATGGAAAACCTTATAGTGAACATAACTTGTACCATTATAATTCTCCCACCGCTTGACACACAAGGTACCAATGGAAAACCTTATAGTGAACATACTTGTACCACTATAATTCTCCCATTGCCTGACACACAAGGTACTAATGGAAAACCTTATAGTGAATATAACTTGTACCACTATAATTCTTTCACCGCCTGACACACAAGGTACCAATGGAAAACCTTATAGTGAACATAACTTGTACCACTATAGTTCTTCCATTGCCTGACTCCACGACAAGACCAGCTGGACTTTCCACAAGAAGCACAGTAATGAATACTTGCTAAACAAAACAACCGGGGCAATGATTCTAAAATAAGGAACCAAGCCAAACACATCAAAAGATGTACAAAAAGAATCACTCACAAAGAGTCTACAACAACATGATTCAAGGTCATAATACATTCTTGCACACACTTGAACACCCTTCTCATTAACCATGACAATATCCCCGGACACTCATATATTGGTCCTAGACAATATCCCAAGGATTAAACCAAAGATAACCTTCTATACCTTACCTCAACCAAACTATAAGATTCAGGGGAAAGTGTGCGGCCGCCCAAAACAGGGTGTGCGGTCGCACACACTCTGCTTTCTCAAGAACAAAATCTTCCAGATAGATGTGCGGCCGCGCGCCCCTTGTGGGCGGCCGCCCAACACACTCGACAGGCCAAAACCAAAATGATTTATACTCCTTTCGTTTCACCGTCCCAAAATTATGAGTATATTTTACTAATACTCAAGAGAACATTTTTAAGGAATACTTCCTTTTATTTCCATTTCAATATTTCACCGTTCCACAAGTATAAATATAATTTTTCTAATATACTAATATACTCATTTAGGGATACTTTCATTCATTTTCCCGTCCCAAGAACAATAGTATAATTTTTATAATATACTTATTTAACATTTAACTCAGGTTAATATTTTACCGTCCCACAAGTAGGAGTATACTTTCAAACACTTAAACTAACATTCTCAGGATATAAACATACTCCCTATACATACTTGCATACAAACCAAGTCACTTACCCAGTATAATTATACTCCCTTTGTCCCAAATAAACAAGTATCACAAATAAATTATTTTCACAATAATTTCACCACATATCACACATATAGCAAATATATGACCATTTTACTATTTAAGGAGAATTAGTAACTTACCTATTCCCGGAAAAAGTATCGCAGAAATATGTTTTGTTCGGGTAGAAATGACCTACTCAACGCCCTGATCATTTTTATATAATTAGATTTTAAATCGAATAAGTAAATAAAAAGATATAAAATCAAAATGAAATGAACTTACCTTTTCTTTCTTGAACCAGAGAAAAATCAGTTGGGAATATGTATGTGAACGCAGAGAGGGAGAATGGTGAGGATAAGTATATAAATATTTTTATAAAATTTTCACTTTGGTCCCTCTACTTTCATTTTGAGCAAATAAGCCCCTGAACTTTAAAGTTACACTTTGGACCCTAAAGTTTCAATTAACTCATTTATTACTTTTAACAAAATTTCTACTAACACTTTAACTACCACATATGCTCAAATAATATATGCAAGTCATAAAAATATTTTCTAACACATAAAATGCACATAAAAGTTCCATTTTAAGTTAAGAAAATTAGGGTGGTTTTGGGGTCGTTACAATCACTCCCCCTTAAAGAAAATTCGTCCCGAATTTTAGGATAACTTACCAAACGAATCAAACAACCAAGGATATTTCCTTTCCATTTCGTCCCGAAGCTCCCAAGTAGATTCTTCCACATTATGGTTCCTCCTAACTGACCATCTGTCTGAGGATGAAAAGTCGTTCTATATCCCAATTCTGAATTCAAAGCATTCTGAATTGCTTGCTAAAATCAAGATGTAAATAAGGAACCCATATCCAATACCATGCTCGTAGGCATCCCATGAAATCGCACTATCTTCTGAACAAATAAGTAACAACTGGAATTAACATTTATACCCTCAAAATAGATAAGGTGAGAAAACTTGGTAACCAATCCGCTATCAATCAACATCATTGGTCTCATCTATTCAGTGTGACTCATTCAATAAAACCTTTCGCAATAGATTCATATCCACTCAGAAATCTCAAAGGCTTGTCACAAACCAACTGATCACTGATATTTTACTTCCAGATTATTCGCAGCTCAAGGACTTAGTTGAATGCTTAGAATTTCCCGTGTCAAACAAATCAAATGTAACTCTTCAAATTATCTCAATACTCTACATTTACTTGGATTCATAATTAAATTGGTCTTGTGTATCTCTTCAAGTACCTGTAGTTGAATTCCATTATGCATGTTGGTTCCACTAAGTATCGACTACATACTCTGCTACAAAAGTTAAAGTTCCATCACTAGCAACAAACAAAGTCGTGTTGTCTATCATCATTCATTCCACTAGTAATTTTCTATAGTTGAAATCATTCAATAGAGTAGAAACTTAAAGCTTCCACCATCGCAAAATCACACCATGTCTCAACTCACAAAAACTCCAAAATGTTAATTCCTCTAACATTCCCCATTTAGTTTTATCAAACATGAACTATAAGTCAATGTATCCTCTAACACATTACCTTTCCCAGATGATATAACATGGTACTCTACCTACATTATCTCATGTGTAACTCTCTTTGAAAAAACAATACTTCAACTCTCATGGTTGGTAAACACTTCAATATGGCTTTATAAAGGTCATTCACTAATGCCATGGATATATAATCGCAATAAATCTCAAGTTATAGGTAGAATAATTTTGTTCATAAGGATTCAATCTTCTCAAAGCACACATTGTTACCATACAATTCTGAAGCGATGAACATCTCAATCACTCTTTAAGGCATCACCATGAATAATAAATTTATCAGATCCACTATAATGGTAAAACTCGACATATCCACTAGAGAATAGTAACACTGATCATATCCTCTAGATAACTGTAATACTAGTCAAATCCATTAAGCAATATTAATACTGAAGTTGTCATCAACTCTCGTTTCAACAATTAAAAACTCGTTTCACTCTTACTAATCCATCGAGAAAGTGTATCTTCCTGTGTCATATAGTTAACTGTGTAGCTACCTTAGAAATCCATCAATGAATCTCTAACCATATGCCAATTTCAACAAGTTACATACCTCTGCTACTGAAGTAGGATTTTTCCTATTACTGTTGCTTCCATATTTAAAGAATCAATAACAATGTCTGAGTTGAAACTTCCTCAAAATAATATATCCTCTAACAAGAAGACATAATGCCTTGATTTCACAACTGTTGCCTCTCACAAAGCAATCCAATTACGGCTACAGATACAACTCAGCATATCCAACAATACCACTGAAGTAGTTGTTAATTCAAACACTATGACCACAATTTATGATGCACATACCTGGTATGAAAAACCGTTTTTAAAATATACTCAACTCAAAATTTCAACTGATGATAATCACTTCAAGTCAAACACTGAATAAACTACTGATCTCTGAAGTTGATAAAATATATCACCCATATAAGATAACAAGTAATGATTCGCTATAGTCACCTGGTTGAGCTCTTAGTATTCAATATACAATCGCAAAGTACCATACCTTTTTATAATAAACAATACTGATGCATCTCACGTAGATATACTAAACGTAATGAATTCCTTGTCAAGAAATATCTCAAGTTGAATCTTCTACTCCTTTAACTCAACCAATGTTATGGATATATTGCACTAGATATCAATACTATAACATTATACCGAACAACTTAAGATAATCCAAGGTTTTCATCAATCATGTACTACTCAATAGAAAACATATCTGAGATCCTACAAAGGAAGAGTACATTCTCTAGTTTAGCTATAGACACTCTGCTACCAGCCCCATAAACCAAATACCATGCATAACCTTGTGATAAATTTTTTTTTAGACTTTAATGCATAAATAGCATGAATACTAAACACATATATCTACCATGCTTAATTAAAGCACACTAGCATATAAAACTCCACCACAATAATATCAAAATATTGCTATAGCAAAATAACTAAACCAGCAAGTAAAACATGCTCATAAGTGCACAACACTATATCAATCACCAAACACTCCCCCTTAGGATAGACACCTCTAACACCTAAGGTAGAGACTCAGGAGACACATGTAATCGAGAAGCAAAATGCACAGACACATAAGAATGCAAAGAGCCAGGGTCTATAAGTGTATGTGCTCTCAAACTAGACATAGAAATTATACCTCCAATCACATTAGAAGGATCTGAAATCTGTTGTTGATTGATGGCAGAAACACTACCTTGTACCTTAAGCTTCCCTGAAGAATCACTCTTCTGGCCCTGAGAAGACCTAATTACACTTCCCGATAACTGATTCTTAAATCTAGATCAATTCCTCTGAAAATGACCCAACTGACCACATCTCATACATTTACCTTGCTTCTTCCAACATCTTTCTTCTAAATGCCCTTCCTTCCGACAATAGCTACATACTCGTTTGCCTTGAGTTCTTCTATTCTGTGGCCCTTGAAAAGATTCCTTAGCTTGCGAAGATGTCCATTGGTATTCTTTACTATCACCACGCTGGGGTTGTGGTTTTAACTGTCCTCCTCGTTTTGTCACATCTGAGGCTTCAACCTTGCTTTTATGCTCAACTATATCGTCAATTGTTTTCATTACAGTTTCAAACATACCTTGGAACATTGTTCGAACCTCTTCTCTAGCATTACCCAGCCCTGAAGACCCCGACTGATCACCCTCTGTTCCAATCATCATCAGTGATTAGCTGCATAAAACACTCAACGTTACTTACTCTCTACCCAACTACCCTCCTAGGTCATTTAGTCATTCTAGACCATCTTCAGTGATTAGCTGCATAAAACACTCAACGTTACTCACTCTCTACCCAACTACCCTCCTAGGTCATTTATTCATTCTAGACCATCTACAACCTAGCTTTGATACCAACTGTCGCGCCCCAGACCCGTGGTCCTACTTGGCCCCACGCTCGGGACACGAGTGGAAGACGTTATAAAACATTTTTTAGATTTTTTTTTCGAAATATACTTTCATAAAGTTTAACATAATCCACACTTGAAGTTCAAAGACTTCCACTAACTTTCAAACAAACTTTTCAAACAAATTTCACAAACGAAAGTATTTAGCCCGAAGGCTTACAAACTTTTATACAAATGTACAAACACCGACATTATCCAAAATATAGGTGTTACAAGATGATAAAGTCAAGGAAACTCTACTCAAAAGGTTATACATCTAAGTAATATAACCTTGACAAAAGTCATATCCCAAACTCTTACCACCACGACGTCCTCCCGTGCAATTATCCTATTCCCTGGACTCGCCTTTATCTAAAACAGTAAACAAATAAAGGGTGAGAATGAATCTCAGTAAGCTACTAAAATGCAACTACGCTTCATGCTAAAATGATAATCATAAAGAATAGTATCATAGCAATCACATAGCACATAGAATGAGAGGTAAAACCAACTCATATACCACAAATACCATAAATGCCACACTCAGGTGAAAACCAAGCCAAGGTTTACCCAATAACATAACTGTTTGAGAATACCATCTGAGAAAACCATCTGAGAAAACCATCTGAGCAGCATAAATAGCTGAAGCTGGGATCCCGAAAACCAAACCATAATCATAAGAACCAAAGTAACAATGGGGAAATATGACACAAAGTCATAACCCAAATGCTCACCTAAGGGAGCGATTCATCCCATCCAAGGCCAATCTGGACTGGGGAAAACAGAAAAGGCAACAGTGGACACCTTATAGTGAACTTGGCTTGTGTGCCACTATAATCCTCCCACCGCCTGACACAAGGTACCAATGAAAAACCTTATAGTGAACATACTTGTACCACTATAATACTTCCACCGCCTGACACACAAGGTACTAATGGAAAACCTTATAGTGAACATAACTTGTACCACTATAATTCTTCCACCGCCTGACACACAAGGTACCAATGGAAAACCTTATAGTGAACATAACTTGTACCACTATAGTTTTCCCATTGCCTGACTCCACGACAAGACCAGCTGGACTTTCCACAAGAAGCACAATAATGAATACTTGCTAAACAACAACAACCGGGGCAATGATTCTAAAATAAGGAACCAAGCCAAACACATCAAAAGATGTACATAAAGAATCACTCACAAAGAGTCTACAACAACATGATTCAAGGTCACAATACATTCTTGCACACACATGAACACCCTTCTCATTAACCATGACAATATCCCAGGACACTCATATATTGGTCCTAGACAATACCCCAAGGATTAAACCAAAGATAACCTTCTATACGTTACCTCAACCAAACTATAAGATTCAGGGGAAAGTGTGCGGCCGCCAAAAACAGGGTGTGCGGTCGCACACACTCTGCTTTCTCAAGAACAAAATCTTTCAGATAGATGTGCAGCCGAACGCCCCTTGTGGGCGGCCGCCCAACACACTCGACAGGCCAAAACCAAAATGATTTATACTCCTTTCGTTTCACCGTCCCAAAATTGTGAGTATATTTTACTAATACTCAAGATAACATTTTTAAGGAATACTTCCTTTTATTTCCATTTCAATATTTCACCGTTCTACAAGTATAAATATATTTTTTCTAATATACTAATATACTCATTTAGGGATACTTTCATTCATTTCCCCGTCCCAAGAACAATAGTATAATTTTTATAATATTCTTATTTAACATTTAACTCAAGTTAATATTTTACCGTCCCACAAGTAGGAGTATACTTTCAAACACTTATACTAACATTCTCAGGATATAAACATACTCCCTATACATACTTGCATACAAACCAAGTCACTTACCCAGTATAATTATACTCCCTTTGTCCCAAATAAACAAGTATCACAAATAAATTCTTTTCACAATAATTTCACCACATATCACACATATAGCAAATATATGACCATTTTACTATTTAAGGGGAATTAGTAACTTACCTATTCCCGGAAAAAGTATCGAAGAAATATGTTTTGTTCGGGTAGAAATGACCTACTCAACGCCCTGATCATTTTTATATAATTAGATTTTAAATCGGATAAGTAAATAAAAAGATATAAAATCAAAATGAAATGAACTTACCTTTTCTTTCTTGAACCAGAGAAAAATCAGTTGGAAATATGTATGTGAACGCAGAGAGGGAGAATGGTGAGGATAAGTATATAAAGATTTTTATAAAATTTCCACTTTGGTCCCTCTACTTTCATTTTGAGCAAATAAGTCCCTGAACTTTAAAGTTAGACTTTGGACCCTAAAGTTTCAACTAATATATGCAAGTCATAAAAATATTTTCTAACACATAAAATGCACATAAAAGTTCCATTTTAAGTTAAGAAAATTAGGGTGGTGTTGGGGTCGTTACAAAGAACCGTCCGAGATATTTCGATTATTTACAAAAATGCCGCCGCACGTTTTTTAAGAACACGTTTTTTCTAGGCGTCTTGTAAAACGCGTTTTACGCAACATTTCGGCATTCAAGTTTTTTCCACACCGTTCCCTTCATTTTATTACTGCGCTTCTATTTGTCCCGTTGGTACCTCACTTTTACTGAGAATCTTGACCACAACTAAGGAATCTGTTTCCCACCGGAATAATAACCAACATGTACAATGTACTACACCTTTATTACACCAAATATAATATTCTATCTAGTGACAACATAATGATATGTACTATTGTCATTTTTTACAAATAATACAACGGTAATGGATGACGTTAAATTTGGCTAACAGAATGATGACATGGAAATACTTGACAAAAAAATGTTAATTGACAAATCAAACCCATTAAACAAACTAACACAAGTTAAAGAATAATACTAGGGGCACAAAAAAATCACAAAATCTTGCTCACAAAATCCTAAGTGTAATGATTTTATTGGTGCTTTTAATTAGAGTGTGGCGTGTCCATTATCGATACAACCAATAAAATATCGTCACCTCATGTTGTGAGCATGATTTTGTGCCCCTAGCATTGCTCCAAGTTAAATGTTTTAATAAAATGTAAAGAAATATTCCCTTCATCTTTATGAAAAAAAAAAAGCATACCCTTCATCTTTATGAAATATTCACAAAATCCAATTTGAATGAAACCGAGGTTAAGAGCAAAACCCAAATCAAGGCAACAAACCCATGAATACAAGGTAACAAACCACCTATTGAAACAAAGATTAATTCCGCATTCATGAGTTACTGTTGGAGCTAATAAGAGAGAAACTCACAACAAAAAAATGTAATTCTAATTTTTCCATCAATAGTTTTCATCCCTCTTGCAATTTGTTATTCTTCATCCTTTGGCCTCCAAGAAAACATTCAATGGTGATTTTGTCCACGGATAATTCAATTCGTCGGAAGACTCAAGTGCGGAGTTGCATCCGGCTCCATCTGTTTTATCATAGAGACTAGCGTCCATTGAAGGCCTCGGGTAATAGTATAGAAGGGTCTTTTTGTCAAAGTTAGAACTTGGAGGGCTTAGTTGCAATTTTTGAAAGTTGTAAGGATAAACTTAGTTTGCTTTCTTCTCTGATTCATTTTCTCCCCCAAAATGTTTCTCGTTCTTTCTCTCTGTCTCAGAAGAAAGTTAGGGTTTACCCTATTCTCGATCCCTCTTGCTTAATTATGTCTCTGTTCGAAAATCCGACTTTGCATAAATGATCAGGGCGGTGAGTAGAGCATTTCCTGCCGAACAGAAATTAGTTTGGGTGAATTTGATTTCGGAGTAGGTAAGTCACTAGCTCCCCCTTGCTTATAATAACATGCCTATATGTTATTCTTGATACTTGTGCTTGTTAATTTCGTGTTTGGGATGAATTTTGTGATACTTGTAAATTTGGGACGAAGGGAGTATTCTTGTACTGTGTAAAGAGAAGGGAACAAAATTATACTCCTACTTGGAAATGGAACAAAATTATACTCCTGAGTGTTATTCAAGTGTTAGTAATTATACTCCTATTCGTGGGACGGTGAAATATTAACTTGATTAAATGTTTATACAAGTATATTAGAAAAATTATACTTATACTTTTGGGACGGTGAAATATTTAAATGGAATAAAAGAAAATTATCCTATTAATTGTGGGACGGTAAAATTGATGAAATAAACTTGAAAGTTATGTTTGGAAAATGTTTGTATGTCCTGGGTATGGCCATTGAGTTAGTGAAAGTATACTCCTACGCTTGGGACGGAGAATTTATAAGCCTGAGAAGAAATGAACATTTGCTGAAATTTGTACCAGGCACCCGCCCGCGTGACCCCCTTGCGCCCGCCCATAGGAGCCTTGCGCGCCCGCCCATTTTACCAGGGTTTTTGGTTCCAAAAGTCTAGTCTGGGCGTCCGCCCAGGTGGGGAGTGGGCGACCGCCCAAGTCCCCTGTTTCACAAAAAGTGGTTTAAACTCAAGTAAAATGAAACCTTACCTCTCCTAAGGCATAGAGCTTTAGTATAAGATGTCCTACCAAGTGTATATGTACCTTTTGGGGCATTTGAACTTGGTCTTGAACACGAGTACTCCTAGAATTAAAATGAGAACTTGAGCCTAAAAGTAAGAACTCTTTTATATGTTTTGAAAGTGCTAAGAACAAGCACTAATGTGTTATATGTGTCTTGAAATCAATGTTTGTATACCTTAGAGGCACTAGAACAATGTCTTGAGCTTGAATATCCTAGGAATAAGATCATGAATTGTAAGTATAAGATATGTAACTCTTCTACTTAGCTTGAACTTCAAGTATAAGACAATTAAATCTTGTACATGACTTGAATATCCAAAGATTGAAATAATAACTTGAGTATAAGATAATTAATTCTTGTACATGTCTTGAACATCCAAAGAATTGGATTGAGAACTTGAATGTAAGATGATAAAATCTTGTACATGACTTGAAACCAATACATGTGCATGGTAATGAACTTGAAAGTGCTATGAACAAGCACTAACGTGTTAGAACTATCCTTGGTGTGTATGTGCAAATCTTGCATATAGCTACTTGATAGAATGTGGCTTCTTGACTACTTGATATATGGTATGAATAACCAAAGAATTGGAATGTGGAACTAGATAGAGAATGAACAACTCTACTACATACTCGAATCTAATACGTGTGTATTGAAAGTGCTATGAACAAGCACTAATGTGCTAGTAATTGGTTTTAATCGTGCATATACTCAATGAAGTATATAAAGTATAAAGAAGATATCTTGTTCTTGAGTTGAGTTCCTAAAGAAAGAGAGACTAGTGTAATATGAAGATAATTCATAAAACAATGATTATAGAACACAAAATGTGTTGGAAAATGTATTCGATTATTAATGATACATATACGCGAGATATGATTGTGACTAGGTATAATACGACCTATTCAAATACGTGCTTAGAGTATAATATGTTGGGCTCTACTTGGAAGTAAGGGTATTGTGATAGACACATTAGTGTGTTAAAGATTATATGAATATGTACATGCAAATATGGCATATAACAAAGTGACATAGAATGATGTACCCTACTACTTGTTTGGGGTCTGTTATTAATAGACGCTAACTTGGATTGATTGTGTTATGTGGACACATTACGTGCCATTGTTATACTGATTAGTATTCGCAAATATTGCATACGTGTACTTGTATTTGGTGAGCACATGATTACATGGTTCATGAAGAGCTAGTCCACTACTTTTGGACTTAGTTCTACTCTCGTAGTTCAAGTAAATACTACTTGTGCATTCTTGTGTTAGTCCAGCTGGTCCTTGCTTGTTCGGAGATATATAGGTTCACGCTTATCGCGAGTGCTGGGGCTAAGTGATAATCGAGGATCTATGTATCTGCACTTGACCCCTTACTACCGATCATAGTAAGGGCATATAGCCTCCTTTGTTAGAGCAATACGCCTGATAAAGTGACTGCTATACCTCTTGTCTTGAATCTTGTTCTCGAGTGTGACACTGGTTACCGGGTCCTCTTGTGTACTGCACAGCAGCAACTTGATTGATCGTGATTTGTCAACTGCAATAAGCAACGACAACAATGGTTTACTTGGGAGGAATAAGGTTGGAATATCCTTTGTAACGTGTTAGTTTATCCTTATGTGCTAGCTACTTGATGAGTTGGCTTAGCCTCTCATATACTTGTTACTTGATGACATCTTGAGCATGATTACTTGATAATCTTCTTAATTTGCATGATTACATGATAACATGCTATGTACTTGTATTTAGTAACTTACTGAGATTTATCTCACCCCGTTCCTTGTTTATTTGTTTCCCCCCAGGAAAGCAAGTGGTAATACGTTGTGATGCTCGACTTAGCAGGGGCCTACTTGGCAGGTTGTTCTTGTTGGGGATTGTTATCCTTTCCAGTTTTGGTGAGGACGATCTTGTATCAGTTGTTTAGACTCAGTATATTGGGTAGACTTGTATAGTACTTGTATATAACCACATTTGGTTTAAATTTCTTGGTATAGAACTTGTGGTGAGTTATTTTAGCTCGTTTCTCTTGAGTATATATGATGTCAGTTTGATATAAGCAGATGTCATTCAGTTTCTCGTTTCTTATTAGTCACGCGCACCAGGTTCGAGGTTCTTTTAGGGAATCCCGGGACTTGGGGGCGTGTCAAAAACCACTAATTTCGGTTTTCTAATTTTCAAAAACCGGTCCTAAGCAATAGCTTATTGGACTGGTTTTTCGGTCACATTTTTTCGGTCCCAATTTTTCGGTTTTATTGGTTAGTTTTTTTGCTCACCCCTACCATTTGTCATTCCGACTCAAAGATTCTGAAAGCAGAATTAGGCCCAATTTTTTTTACATGGCATCCTAATCAGTTAAACACTCTAACATCTGTTAAAAAAACGCTAACCTCGTTAAATAGAAACCCATTCCAACATTCTTCTCCATATTCCAGATATTATCTTCAGCCCACCACCGCCATTAACACCACCATCGATCACCGCCTTTCGTCGCTCTCAACCTACCACCACCACCACCATTAACACCACCCACACCAAAACCACCTTTTTATCACCGCCACCACCATCCACCATTAACACCGGCCGCCAAAATCAAATTAATAACATAAATATGTTTCGAAATATCATATCAAAAATAGAGTAATAAAATTCTCAATCCAGTGGGAATTTTCAGTGTTAATTAACAACCCACTACAAGAACATTCCAATACATGATTAAAAAAATACAAAACGATCTCCAGCCTTTTTGGAAAAAACATTGGTTTTCTACCACACATTTTCCTTATTTTATTCTTTTTCCTTAGTTATTGTGCCTACCTCTTAAGTCTCAAGTGAGGTGGGACGGATGGAGTATATGAATAACGTACTTTCTCATTTGTTACCAAATACTGCAACAAACTTTATGACCTCAAAAAACTAATGGGGTTGCTAACGTGACACTGACACTACCACGTCAATGCCATGTAAGCATGCATGGAAATGACACATCATCATTGACAATTGGCGCTGACGTGGCAATGACGTGATAGCTAGTGCCACATCAGAAACCTCATTAGTTTTTTGCACCGTAAGTAAAGCAAGTTTATTACATTATTTGATTATATGACAACGAATGCAAAAGTACGTTACCCGTATCTGTCGTTAACGAGTAAGTTGTATTATATAAAAAAACACGAAAATACCTTGCATATTAAGTCGATTGGCCGTTTCTCAAATGCCTCTCAATGTTTTAATATTCATCATTTGAAAACAGAAGAAGTACTATTTTACGATATGGATTTAATTCATTTGGACACACTAGAAAGAATTTAGGGCAATTTTTAGTGGACAAATGAGTTACTAGTTATGTATTTTATTTCTGATATTTTTAATCAGGGTGGCAATTTCCATCACAATACATGACCGTTTGCTGGTTAAATTTTTCACTCCCTACCTGTAGACACCTCCCCACAATCAACATGCAAAAGAAAATTGTCTCGGAGTACTAGCCTACTCTTTTAAGTAATTTGCAATAATTTTTCTTTTTGAAAGTATACATAGAGTTTAACTTGCATATTTGGCAACAGTTTTCCATTTTGTTGACAAGTAGCTAGGTACCGCGGACCGCCTTCATCTATATTATCAGTGGCAGAAAAGTCAGAACATTAATTAAGACGGAATTCACCAATGTCGACACAACAAGAATTTGAGGTTCAGAGACAATAGTTTGTGTGACGGTAGGTAAGATAGTAACAACAAGTCTAAGAGATGAAAGTATGTTGTTGGTAATCTGGGGAAGGGTCACAATGATAGCAATGTTGCCGATGAAAATTTGAGCTACATATTGACACATTGACTTTTTTATATTTGTCCAAGAGCTTTCCTCGTTACATCATGCGTATACGTCTTGAATCCTGTTCTACATCTTGAACTCTGAAAGTCTATATTCCATTTGTACCTTACTTCTTTATATTTGTCCAATTGTCGAAAATTGGCCAAAACAACTGTTATGGCAAGTCCAATGGGGCGTTAAAGCTTCATCTTTATCGCAGCTTTTGCACCAACACTACTCCAACGGAAGCGCCAAAGACATCTTCAAAATGGCGCAGCCGGTGGTTTGCTCTAAATCTGGCGCATCCAGTACGCTGCACTATAATGTTTTTTCTTTTTCTTTTTTAATATATACTCCAGTCTCAAAATAAATAATCTTTCTACTTTAAATAAATGTTGTTCATACGAATAAAGTTTGATCATTAATTTTGAATAAAATTAATGAGTGGGGAAGACTACACAAGAAAATAGAATTTCTTTTTTAATACAATATTTTTATTTTGAGGCGGGAAAGACTATCCGATAAAAGTTACTCTTTCTGTCCCAAAACAAAGATCGCTTTTCTTTTGACGTTATACGTACGAATGAAATTTGAGCAATAAATTTAAGTTGATTGAATTATGTTAATAAAATTCTTATTCTCACATGCCTGCAATGCAAGTGATATCAATAGAAGGAACAACATGAGCAGAAGGAGAAATAGAACCGTTTGTGTAAGAAGTAATATACACAGATAGGGAAATTAGACTAAGGGTACCTTACTTTCAAATTGTCTTTAATTTGAAATATGTTCTTGTCCTTAGTGAATACTCCCTCCGTCCCAGCTCATTTGACACTTATTTCCATTTTGGTTCGTCCCAGCTTAGTTGACACTTCCCAAAATAGCATACTTTTTATAATTTTATATTCACTCTACCCCACCACTTATTCTCTATCTTTATTTTCCACCACTCAATTTCTTCAACCACCACTACTATTTACCCATCTCATTCTCTCTCTTCATTTTCTACCACACATTTTCCTAATTTTATTCTTTTTCTTTAGTTATTGTGCCCACCTCTTGGGTGTCAAGTGAGGTGAGATGGAGGGAGTATATTGTTCTCCGATTTAACTAGGATGTCTTTTTCATATGAAAATCATGTTTTAGTTTAATACTCCCTCGTCCCAGAAAGATAGTCCCCCTTTTTTCGTTGTTACTACGAGAGAACTTTGAGCAATTGTAAAAGCTACTTATAATTATGTTAATGTGAATCTAAAACGAACAATTTCAAAAATTTCATTAGAATAATTAAAAGTAGCCTTAATTATTACTCAAAGTTCTTTCGTAAAACCCATGAAAATAGGGGGACTATCATTCTGGGACAGAGGGAGTATAATATTACAATTATATATAGTCATATCTTAAATTAGTTGAAGGTCCTTATAGATACTTATGCAAGTAAAAGTGCTATAAAACCAACTTTCTCAAATGCCTCTTAAAGTTCAAATGAACATATCATTTAAAAACAGAACAAGTACTATTTTGCTATATGGAGTTAATTCATTTGGACAAATTAGAGCAATTATTCAGGACAAATAAATGACTAACTAATTATATTTCATTTCAGATATTTTTATTCAGAGTGGCATTTCCATCCCGGTATATGACACTTTGCCGGTTAAATTATTCGTCCCCTGCTTGTAGACACCTCCCCCATAATCCACACGCAAAGTGAAAATTGTCTCGGAGTACTAGGCTACTCCATGTAATTTGCAATAATTTTTCTTTTTGAGGAAATTTTGCATACGTACTCATTAGAGTTGCGAGAACAAAATACATAGTAATTTGTAAATGTATAAAGGGTAGAAATTGCTGTTTGTTTTATTTATTTAGAATGTACTGGACCATATACACCAGTACTAAGAGTTACAATTAATAACAGCATACATAGAATTTGACATATGCATATTTGGCAACGGTTTTCTATTTTGTTGACAAATAGCTAGGTACCGCCTTCATCTATAGTAACGGGAACACAACCCTCAGAACATTAATAGGGAGGGGATTCACAGTTGATCCAACAAGACTTAAAAGTCCAGTGATGGTAGTTGTTAGGGGGGTAAGTAAATTAGTAGCAATAATTCTAAGAGAAGAAAGTGTGTTGTCAGCCAGGGGAGGGGTCACGAAGATAGCGAAGTTGCCACGGCCATCTAGCTGGGCTGTTGCGACTATAGGTGCTCCAGGTCCAGTTCCATTAACCAGGGTCACTCTTATGGAACTTAAAGATGGTAGTAGCCTAAGGGGAAGTGATCCAACAATGACAGTAACGGGGTCAAGGGGAATGTTAGGGAGTGGTGGTGGTAGTAATACTAATGGTGATGGTGGAGGTGGTGGTGGTGGGCTGCTCCTTGGTGGTGGTGGTGGTGGTGGTGGGCAACCAGGTAGACGTGGCAAGAGAGCACAAACAAGGGGTGGAGGTTGAATGGGAATAATGGCATTGGCGGTCGGCAGAGTGATGGAAACGGAAAGGGAGAGGAGGGCAAAGAGAACAAGGGTTGAGGAAGAAGAGCTGTGGAATTTCATTTTCCCAAAGCTCTTTGATATTGTTGCTTTGCGCTTGTGTTGTGCTTTTTACATATACCATGCATACCTATTTATAACGTGTTTTCATGAGGGCATTTTGGGTATTAATTAACTAGAGCATCTATCAACCACATCCTTAAGTCAACTAAGTTAGAACTGAAATAAGGCAACTCCTTGCCCCTTGCTATGTACTTGTGAGAATGGATTGTGGGTAATTAGGATTGTCAACTTTCTATCAAGGTCATACATGTAAGAGAGAAGAATAGAATGTGAACCGTTTTGAACATAAAATACTTTCAAATATTACGTAGCTTGTACACCGATCATGTTTAAATTGTATATACAGATCCATAAATTAATAATTTTTTATTTGAAAATTTAGATCTAGTGGAATGTACTTAGTATTGAAAACAATTATGTGATGCTTGATAAGAATCTGAGGTTCCTTCCCAAGCTTACAACGTGGATTTATCAACCGGGTGGCGCGGAGCAACATCGTGGGCTGTTGGGTCTGCACGTGTAACGGGCCAGCTCTAATACCATGCTAAAGCTTGAAGTTCCAGCCAAATATCAATTGACAATGAGAGGAGTAGCCCATGATCTTTATATAGTCAATGCATGGTTAGTTAATTCCCGATGTGAGATAATTGTCTCTAACAATACTATTTGAATATTTTGAAATTAGTTTGAGGTGTAATATACTCCTAATATAGTTATTTCCACATATAGACTTGTATATAGACACCTCTCTACAATCTACATGCGCTCAAATCGTGCACTCAACTAAAGTAACAGCTAATTTGTTTGATTACCAATAATTCGATTTACTTTTACTACTTTCGAAAAGTAAGTGTTTTATTAAAGCGTGTCATTGTTAGTGCTATTGAATGAGTATGTGTGTTAAAGAGTGCCAGTGATATTTTAAAGAGCTCATGTGGTAGTTTAAGTGGCGGAGCCAGAAATCGAAGTTAAGGGGGCAAAATATGTTGGAGCAAAGGATTTTTTTTTCTTTTGGATTTTTTTTCGGTGTTTTCTATATACTGTGCAATACAATTTTAGAATAGACATATAGTTAAGTACTAACTTTAATGGTGACAACAAAACATCTACGATTCAACACATATACTCCCTTTGGCCCAAAATGATATTTTTATTTGCCATTTCTCATCGTCCCAAAAAGTCTTTTTCATTTTTACGGTTTAGGCTTAAACGTGCACAAACAAATGAATAGTCAAATGTTGAAATTATTTTGAGACAAATGGAGTATAACACAAAGTATCCAAAGATTTAACATATATAGTTGTTTAACATCGAACTCATTTTTACTCACCTACCTCACTTTTCTTACATAATTCCGTCTTAAAAATAAAAGTGCACTCCCTCCGTTCTATACTTATCGCTACTTATTTTCCTTTTAGTGTCACATACTTATAGCTACTTACCTAATTAAAATGTTCTATTTTCTTTCTCTTACTCACTCACTTCCATACTTATCGCTACTTATTTTCCTTTTAGTGTCTCATACTTATTGCTACTAACCTAAAATGTTCTATTTTCTTTCTCTTACTCACAACAACTATCCACTAACTTATTTTTTCTCTCCTACCCACTCACAACAATCACTTTTCCAACATATTTTATTAATCCTCGTGCATTCTCATTTGATAGAAAAAGTAGGGACGGAAGGAGTAACTTTTAGTGGGACGGAGGGAATATATTTGTATGTACAGTATGTATATGTATATACTTTATTTTTTAACACACATATACATATATAGTTAACTGCCATTATTTGAAAGAAAAAATAAAAAAATAAAATATTGAAAAGCCAGGGGGGGGGGGCAGTTGCCCCTGCTTGCCCCCTTGTGCCTCCGCCAATGGTAGTTTTGATGAGTTTTATCGTGTTCAATAACTACCAGTTCTTTCAAAATTTCACTGTATGTTTCAAAATATGTTCCAGTTATTTATAATTGTGACACTGCACATTTTAAAAACACATTTTCCTTTTCTTTTTATTGATAAACAACGTTTATTAGCAGGCTTTCACATAAATCTCAGAAGTTGTAATTTTAATAATAAGTATTAATGTATTATCAGTAGAATAATACTAGGGGCACAAAAAAGTCACAAAATCTTGCTCACAAAATCCTAGCTGTCATGATTTTATTGGTGTTTTTAAGTAGAGTGTGGCGGGTCCATTATCGATGCAACCAATAAAATATCGCCACCTCATTTTGTGAGCAACATTTTGTGAGTTTATTTTGTGCCCCTATCATTGCTCTATACTCCCTCTGTCCCATCTTAAACTTCAAAGTTAAAGCAAAATTTCTCAACTTACTTGCACTTTGACTATTGATTTAGAGAAAATTTGATTATCCTATTGAAAAACTAAAAGTTACTTATGAGAATATTGATAACGGTGAATCAAAAACAATTTTTAAATTTTTTATTAAGATAATTAATTATATTATAAGTGTTTAGTCAAAGTACAAGTAAGTTGACAAATTTTCAAATGACTTTGAAGTTTAAGATGAGACGGAGGGAGTATATGTTAATGGCAATGCCCTCCATACTATTTCAAATTACACTTGTTGCTTTTATAAGTTTAGTATTTAAAAGACATTTTTTTAAAATGCGATGGTATTAATAATATTTTTCGCTATTTGACTATTTGTCATACATTTTCACTTAAATTATGGGTTCCACTTGTATATTTTTCCCAACTTATTCCAGTAAATTTTCTTTTGTATATGAATATTATTTTTCAAATTATCGTACACAAGATAAATGGTGTAATTTCAAATTAAATGGAAGTGAGAAAAATACATCATAAGGTTACAACGTACACAAGGCCAAAAAAATTTAGTATAACCGAATTATATGGATCTTAATTTATTTATTTATGCTAGATTGTACTGGACCATGCCAATAATAAAACATTATCATAACAACATATAATTGACATTCATGCTTGCTAAATATTTTCCTTAATTCTATGGTAACTGGGCTGCTCCATTAGTTCCATAAGTTATGGAGGTCGTTGATCCCTGTTCAAGTAATGGTACAGGGATCAGCACATTTGATAGACCCGCAGTTGGCACCGCCAGGATATATAGGCGACAAGAACTCATACGAAAACTATTACCCCTCAGATTGATGTTAAAATAGGCAAGTGAACATGTCGTGGTTGTTAAACTAGTGCCTCTCCCACAATAAATTTGTATTGTTGTATTTGGAAGTGTTAACAGTTGTGGTGTGCTTGAGCTTGTATAAGCTATGAGAGTTCCACTCACGATAGTTATATAATCTGCGGGTGGTGTTGGGGTGGTGGTGATATTGATGGAGGTGGTGGGGGAAATCGATGTGGGGCCGGATATGAAGGTGGGGCTCTAGGTGGTGGGATGCCCCTTATTGGTGGCGAAGGGGTGGGCGTGGAAATAGTGTTGGGCTGGGAATGATTGCGTCGGACGTTGAGAAAGAGAAGAAAATTGAGGAGAGAATAACAAAGAAAACCAGGGTTGAGGAAGAGCTGCGGAAGCTCATTTTGGTAATTTCTTTCATACAATTTCTATAGTTTAGGGTACTAGTACGCCTTAGCAGCGTTAGCTTGTTTTGTGTTCTATGTACACCATGCAAATTTATAAGGTTTTGCAAGGGCTTTTTGGCAATAATTATCAATCAACCACGTTCATAAGTCAACTCTTAATCTACTCCCCTTTGGGGAAGTAATGAGAAATGCTACTTTAATTATGCAACTTATGCAATGAAAAGAGCTTTTTGGCCATCAACTTTTGGCTTAGTTCATAATAGGCCAATATAGTAGGCTTATACTCCATCCGTCCCAATTTAAAGTTTTTTAGTTTGACTTTGCACGGAGATTAAGAAAAAATAAATTTTGTGAGAGTGAAAAATAAAGTAGGAAAGAGAAAATAGGTAGGGAGTTTTTGCTGTGAGAATATCAAGTGGATCCCATTATCCATTTTAGGTAATAAAGTAAAGTAAGAACATTAAATTGAGACAAAATAAAAGAAAGTAAGAACCTTAAACAGAACATAGGGAAGTAGTTTTTTTTTTTTTACTAGTATTGTACAAAAGTTAAAAGCTCAAAAAGAAAATAAAAAATAAATAAACTAAGCAGGTCTACACCATCTTGTCCACATTATTCACACTGTCATCAACTTGACAATTGATAGACAAAATTATACCTCGCAAGTGCACGAGTTATCGTCATAGCAATATGCAAACACAAGGGTCGAACCACAGAAACTTGGATTAATTCTAAGTTATTTAACTATATAAAAATAAACAATAAAATAAAAGATAAGTGATCAACATGAACCAACATATAATGATAGGATAGCAGAATATAGATTCACAATCATCTCTTCTATGCTATGTTAATAATATAAAAACACCAATTACAATTCAAGGGTTCATTCACTATTTTTAAGAATTGGGACGGTTAGGTGGCCGGTTGCAATTCTAATACTCTCTTTATGTTCTACTTTCCGCAAAGTCCGTTTCATATGCAAATAGTTCATGAAGTACATAAGAATATTTGAACCTAGATCTTTTTGACTTCCGCAAGGTCCTCAATTGGATCTAATCACCACAATATTGGTCAATGTATAAATCTCCACGCAAGTGCAAGAATTTATACCCAAGTAGTTAAAGAGCCAAAATTATCTTAACATAAAGTTGAAACTCTAAAACAACATTAAGATTATTATGATGAACAAGAAAGAGACTGGATTGAAAGAATTAAATTATAAAACATAGAATTGATAAAAGTTACCTCTAATTCGTAGTTGGTGAATTAGTTCTTCATAGACAAAGAACCAATTCCTCCAACCTTGCAAATCCTTACAAAATACTCCCTCCGTCCTAGCAGAAGTGTCACTTATTTCCCTTTTGGTCCATCCCAGCACAAATGTCACTACCCAAAATGGCAATGTTTTAATATATTTATATTAAACCAACCACACCATTTAACCTCACTCATTCTCTCTTTTCATTTTCGACCACTCATTTCATTCAACCAACACTACTATTTACCCCACTCATTCTCTCTCTTCATTTTCAACCACACATATACTATATTTTCTTAATATCCGTGTCCCAAAAGTTGATGACACTTGTGCCGGGACGGAGGGAGTATTAACTAGCTACATGATTGATAAAAAAATACAATGAAACTAACCTAGTATTTATAGGGTAAAACTAACCTAAATCAAAAAAGAAAAAGAATAATAAAATAAATATGAAACCAATAAGAAAATCCTAAACAGAATAGAGAAACAAATCCTAATTACTTATGCTTGTACTGACTTTTAGGCAGGACATCCAAAATTACGCTTTAGTCCCTAAAGTTTCACAATTTTCCATTTTAGTCCCCAGACTTTCAAATGTTGCAGAATAGTCTCTGGACTTCTAGGTTGCTGCAGTTTGGTCCTTCAAATATCAAAACTTGCAGATTGGTCCCTGAATACTTTAGAATCTTGCAAAACAGTTCTTGGTCTTCATAACCTTGATCCATTAACCTCTTTTTCTCCCCTCTTCAATGTAAATTGAGCCATAACCACCCTAGACAATAAAAACACAAAAAATACCCAAATCAAACAACAAAAGTTTGAGAACAAAACAATAATTAAGCTTAAAAGTATCAAATAGAATGAGTAAAAACCCATTCATCAACAACACTCTCTAGAAGTTTTTCATAAATCTTGAACTCGTTTGAAATGATGACAAACATATTAGTAATAGGCAGCACATTGATTAATTTGTCTCACTATGGATATGCATAAATTGTAAATTCAAGTTGAGTTGGTCTCCTGTAAAACACGTTTTTCCTAGTGGTTAGGAAAAACGTGTTTAATTTTCAAAATCATCTGACGCTCATCAACACACTCACTGGACATTCGTAACACAGAAACTGGTCATCCTAAACATTGTCACTGACTATCTATTAACACTTCTGTTACTCTCAAAAAAGAAATCAGAAAAAACCTTCTGGCTATCACTTTCGAAAGTTCTGGCTATCAATCTCATATCCAGAAGGCTTTATAATGATATCTAGAAGACTTTATATTGATATCCAGAACTCTTCTGGCTATCACTTTCAAAGGTTCTGGCTATCAATCTCATATCCAGAAGGCTCTATATTGATATCCAGAATGTCGCGCCCCAAACCCGTGGTCCTACTTTACCCCACGCTCGGGACACGAGTGGAAGACGTTATAAAACATTTTTTAGAATTTTTTTTCGAAATATACTTTCATAAAGTTTAACATAATCCACACTTGAAGTTCAAAGACTTCCACTAACTTTCAAACAAACTTTGCAAACAACTTTCACAAACGAAAGTATTTAGCCCGAAGGCTTACAAACTTTTATACAAATGTACAAACACCGACATTATCCAAAATATAGGTGTTACAAGATGATAAAGTCAAGGAAACTCTACCCAAAAGGTTATACATCTAAGTAATGTAACCTTGACAAAACTCATATCCCAAACTCTTACCACCACGACGTCCTCCCGTGCAATTATCCTATTCCCTGGACTCGCCTTTATCTAAAACAGTAAACAAATAAAGGGTGAGAATGAATCTCAGTAAGCTACTAAAATGCAACTACGCTTCATGCTAAAATGATAATCATAAAGAATAGTATCATAGCAATCACATAGCACATAGAATGAGAGGTAAAACCAACTCATATACCACAAATACCACAAATGCCACACTCAGGTGAATACCAAGCCAAGGTTTACCCAATAACATAACTGTCTGAGAATACCATCTGAGAAAACCATCTGAGCAGCATAAATAGCTGAAGCCGGATCCCGAAAACCAAACCATAACCATAAGAACCAAAGTAACAATGGGGAAATATGACACAAAGTCATAACCCAAATGCTCACCTAAGGGAGCGATTCATCCCATCCAAGGCCAATCTGGATTAGGGAAAACAGAAAAGGCAACAGTGGACACCTTATAGTGAACTTGGCTTGTGTGCCACTATAATCCTCCCACCGCCTGACACAAGGTACCAATAGAAAACCTTATAGTGAACATACTTGTACCACTATAATTCTTCCACCGCCTGACACACAAGGTACCAATGGAAAACCTTATAGTGAACATAACTTGTACCACTATAATTCTTCCACCGCCTGACACACAAGGTACCAATGGAAAACCTTATAGTGAACATACTTGTACCACTATAATTCTTCCACCGCCTGACACACAAGGTACCAATGGAAAACCTTATAGTGAACATAACTTGTACCACTATAATTCTTCCACCGCCTGACACACAAGGTACCAATGGAAAACCTTATAGTGAACATACTTGTACCACTATAATACTCCCATTGCCTGACACATAAGGTACCAATGGAAAACCTTATAGTGAACATAACTTGTACCACTATAATTCTTCCACCGCCTGACACACAAGGTACCAATGGAAAACCTTATAGTGAACATAACTTGTACCACTATAATTCTCCCGTTGCCTGACTCCACGACAAGACCAGCTGGACTTTCCACAAGAAGCACAGTAATGAATACTTGCTAAACAACAACAACCAGGGCAATGATTCTAAAATAAGGAACCAAGCCAAACACATCAAAAGATGTACATAAAGAATCACTCACAAAGAGTCTACAACAACATGATTCAAGGTCACAATACATTCTTGCGCACACTTGAACACCTTTCTCATTAACCATGACAATATACCAGGACACTCATATATTGGTCCTAGACAATACCCCAAGGATTAAACTAAAGATAACCTTCTATACCTTACCTCAACCAAACTATAAGATTCAGGGGAAAGTGTGCGGCCGCCCAAAACAGGGTGTGCGGTCGCACACACTCTGCTTTCTCAAGAACAAAATCTTCCAGATAGATGTACGGCCGCACGCCCCTTGTGGGCGGCCGCCCAACACACTCGACAGGCCAAAACCAAAATGATTTATACTCCTTTCGTTTCACCGTCCCAAAATTATGAGTATATTTTACTAATACTCAAGAGAACATTTTTAAGGAATACTTCCTTTTATTTCCATTTCAATATTTCACCGTTCCACAAGTATAAATATAATTTTTTTAATATACTAATATACTCATTTAGGGATACTTTCATTCATTTCCCCGTCCCAAGAACAATAGTATAATTTTTATAATATACTTATTTAACATTTAACTCAAGTTAATATTTTACCGTCCCACAAGTAGGAGTATACTTTCAAACACTTATACTAACATTCTCAGGATATAAACATACTCCCTATACATACTTGCATACAAACCAAGTCACTTACCCAGTATAATTATACTCCCTTTGTCCCAAATAAACAAGTATCACAAATAAATTTTTTTCACAATAATTTCACCACATATCACACATATAGCAAATATATGACCATTTTACTATTTAAGGGGAATTAGTAACTTACCTATTCCCGGAAAAAGTATCGCAGAAATATGTTTTGTTCGGGTAGAAATGACCTACTCAACGCTCTGATCATTTTTGTATAATTAGATTTTAAATCGGATAAGTAAATAAAAAGATATAAAATCAAAATGAAATGAACTTACCTTTTCTTTCTTGAACCAGAGAAAAATCAGTTGGGAATATGTATGTGAATGCAGAGAGGGAGAATGGCGAGGATAAGTATATAAATATTTTTATAAAATTTTCACTTTGGTCCCTATACTTTCATTTTGAGCAAATAAGCCCCTGAACTTTAAAGTTACACTTTGGACCCTAAAGTTTCAACTAACTCATTTATTCCTTTTAACAAAATTTCTACTAACACTTTAACTACCACATATGCTCAAATAATATATGCAAGTCATAAAAATATTTTCTAACACATAAAATGCACATAAAAGTTCCATTTTAAGTTAAGAAAATTAGGGTGGTTTTGGGGTCGTTACAAAGAACCGTCCGAGATATTCCGATTATTTACAAAAATGCCGCCACACGTTTTTTAAGAACACGTTTTTCCTAGGCGTCTTGTAAAACGCGTTTTACGCAACATTTCGGCATTCAAGTTTTTTCCACACCGTTCCCT
The DNA here is from genome assembly GCA_026119855.1 of Campanula takesimana. NCBI lineage: Eukaryota > Viridiplantae > Streptophyta > Magnoliopsida > Asterales > Campanulaceae > Campanula > Campanula takesimana. The sequence continues at coordinate 510,408 of JAOWBW010000280.1, forward strand.
TCATTTTATTACTGCGCTTCTATTTGTCCCGTTGGTACCTCACTTTTACTGAGAATTTTGACCACAACTAAGGAATCTGTTTCCCACCGGAATAATAACCAACATGTACAATGTACTACACCCTCTATTACACCAAATATAATATTCTATCTAGTGACAACATAATGATATGTACTATTGTCATTTTTTACAAATAATACAACGGTAATGGATGACGTTAAATTTGGCTAACAGAATGATGACATGGAAATACTTGACGAAAAAAATGTTAATTGACAAATCAAACCCATTAAACAAACTAACACAAGTTAAAGAATAATACTAGGGGCACAAAAAAATCACAAAATCTTGCTCACAAAATCCTAAGTGTAATGATTTTATTGGTGCTTTTAATTAGAGTGTGGCGGGTCCATTATCGATACAACCAATAAAATATCGTCACCTCATGTTGTGAGCATGATTTTGTGCCCCTAGCATTGCTCCAAGTTAAATGTTTTAATAAAATGTAAAGAAATATTCCCTTCATCTTCATGAAAAAAAAAGAGCATACCCTTCATCTTTATGAAATATTCACAAAATCCAATTAAGAGCAAAACCCAAATCAAGGCAACAAACCCATGAATACAAGGTAACAAACCACCTATTGAAACAAAGACTAATTCCGCATTCATGAGTTACTGTTGGAGCTAATAAGAGAGAAACTCACAACAAAAAAATGTAATTCTAATTTTTCCATCAATAGTTTTCATCCCTCTTGCAATTTGTTATTCTTCATCCTTTGGCCTCCAAGAAAACATTCAATGGTGATTTTGTCCACGGATAATTCAATTCGTCGGAAGACTCAAGTGCGGAGTTGCATCCGGCTCCATCTGTTTTATCATAGAGACTAGCGTCCATTGAAGGCCTCGGGCAATAGTATAGAAGGGCCTTTTTGTCAAAGTTAGAACCTGGAAGGCTTAGTTGCAATTCAGTTTGCCTTCTTCTATGATTCATTTTCTCCCCCAAAATTTTTCTCGTTCTTTCTCTCTGTCTCAGAAGAAAGTTAGGGTTTACCCTATTTTCGATCCCTCTTGCTTAATTATGCATCTGTTCGAAAATCCGACTTCGCATAAATGATCAGGGCGGTGAGTAGAGCATTTCCTGTCGAACAGAAATTAGTTTGGGTGAATTTGATTTCGGACTCCCCCTTGCTTATAATAACATGCCTATATGTTATTCTTGATACTTGTGCTTGTTAATTTCGTGTTTGGGATGAATTTTGTGATACTTGTAAATTTGGGACGAAGGGAGTATTCTTGTACTGTGTAAAGAGAAGGGAACAAAATTATACTCCTACTTGGAAATGGAACAAAATTATACTCCTGAGTGTTATTGAAGTGTTAGTAATTATACTCCTATTCGTGGGACTGTGAAATATTAACTTGATTAAATGTTTATACAAGTATATTAGAAAAATTATACTTATACTTTTGGGACGGTGAAATATTTAAATGGAATAAAAGAAAATTATCTTATTAATTGTGGGACGGTAAAATTGATAACATAAACTTGAAAGTTATGTTTGGAAAATGTTTGTATGTCTTGGGTATGGCTATTGAGTTAGTGAAAGTATACTCCTACGCTTGGGACGGAGAATTTATAAGCCTGGGAAGAAATGAACATTTGCTGAAATTTGTACCAGGCGCCCGCCCGCGTGACCCCCTTGCGCCCGCCCAGAGGAGCCTTGCGCGCCCGCCCATTTTACCAGGGTTTTTGGTTCCAAAAGTCTAGTCTGGGCGACCGCCCAGGTGGGGAGTGGGCGACCGCCCAAGTCCCCTGTTTCACAAAAAGTGGTTTAAACTCAAGTAAAATGAAACCTTACCCCTCCTAAGGCATAGAGCCTTAGTATAAGATGTCCTAGCAAGTGTATATGTACCTTTTGGGGCATTAGAACTTGGTCTTGAACATGAGTACTCCTAGAATTAAAATGAGAACTTGAGCCTAAGAGTAAGAACTCTTTTATATCTTTTGAAAGTGCTAAGAACAAGCACTAATGTGTTATATGTGTCTTGAAATCAATGTTTGTATACCTTAGAGGCACTAGAACAATGTCTTGAGCTTGAATATCCTAGGAATAGGATCATGAATTGTAAGTATAAGATATGTAACTCTTCTACTTAGCTTGAACTTGAAGTATAAGACAATTAAATCTTGTACATGACTTGAATATCCAAAGATTGGAATAATAACTTGAGTATAAGATAATTAATTCTTGTACATGTATTGAACATCCAAAGAATTGGATTGAGAACTTGAATGTAAGATGATAAATCTTGTACATGACTTGAAACCAATACATGTGCATGGTAATGAACTTGAAAGTGCTATAAACAAGCACTAACGTGTTAGAACTATCCTTGGTGTGTATGTGCAAATCTTGCATATAGCGACTTAATAGAATGTGGATTCTTGACTACTTGATATATGGTATGAAGAACCAAAGAATTGGAATGTGGAACTAGATAGAGAATGAACAACTCTACTACATACTCGAATCTAATACGTGTGTATTGAAAGTGCTATGAACAAGCACTAATGTGCTAGTAATTGGTTTTAATCGTGCATATACTCAATGAAGTATATAAAGTATAAAGAAGATATCTTGTTCTTGAGTTGAGTTCCTAAAGAAAGAGGGACTAGTGTAATATGAAGATAATTCATAAAACAATGATTATAGAACACAAAATGTGTTGGAAAATGTATTCGATTATTAACGATACATATACGCGAGATATGATTGTGACTAGGTATAATACGACCTATTCGAATACGTGCTTAGAGTATAAGATGTTGGGCTCTACTTGGAAGTAAGGGTATCGTGATAGACACATTAGTGTGTTAAAAATTATATGAATATGTACATGCAAATATGGCATATAACAAAGTGACATAGAATGATGTACCCTACTACTTGTTTGGGGTCTGTTATTAATAGACTCTAACTTGGATTGATTGTGTTATGTGGACACATTACGTGCCGTTGTTATACTGATTAGTATTCGCAAATATTGCATACGTGTACTTGTATTTGGTGAGCACATGATTACATGGTTCATGAAGAGCTAGTCCACTACTTTTGGACTTAGTTCTACTCTCGTAGTTCAACTAAATACTACTTGTGCATTCTTGTGTGAGTCCAGCTGGTCCTTGCTTGTTCGGAGATATATAGGTTCACGCTTATCGCGAGTGCTGGGGCTAAGTGATAATCGAGGATCTATGTATCTGCGCTTGACCCCTTACTACCGATCATAGTAAGGGCATATAGCCTCCTTTGTTAGAGCAATACGCCTGATAAAGTGACTGCTATACCTCTTGTCTTGAATCTTGTTCTCGAGTGTGACACTGGTTACCGGGTCCTCTTGTGTACTGCACAGCAGCAACTTGATTGATCGTGATTTGTCAACTGCAATAAGCAACGACAACAATGGTTTACTTGGGAGGAATAAGGTTGGAATATCCTTTGTAACGTGTTAGTTTATCCTTTTGTGCTAGCTACTTGATGAGTTGGCTTAGCCTCTCATATACTTGTTACTTGATGACATCTTGAGCATGATTGCTTGATAATCTTCTTAATTTGCATGATTACATGATAACATGCTATGTACTTGTATCTAGTAACTTACTGAGATTTATCTCACCCCGTTCCTTGTTTATTTGTTCCCCCCAGGAAAGCAAGTGGTAATACGTTGTGATGCTCGACTTAGCAGGGGCCTACTTGGCAGGTTGTTCTTGTTGGGGATTGTTATCCTTTCCAGTTTTGGTGATGACGATCTTGTATCAGTTGTTTAGACTCAGTATATTGGGTAGACTTGTATAGTACTTGTATATAACCACATTTGGTTTAAATTTCTTGGTATAGAACTTGTGGTGAGTTATTTTAGCTCGTTTCTCTTGAGTATATATGATGTCAGTTTGATATAAGCAGATGTCATTCAGTTTCTCGTTTCTTGTTAGTCACGCGCACCAGGTTCGAGGTTCTTTTAGGGAATCCCGGGACTTGGGGGCGTGTCAAAAACCACTAATTTCGGTTTTCTAATTTTCAAAAACCGGTCCTAAGAAATAGCTTATTGGACTGGTTTTTCGGCACATTTTTTCGGTCCCAATTTTTCGGTTTTATTGGTTTGTTAGTTTTTTTGCTCACCCCTACCATTTGTCATTCCGACTCAAAGATTCTGAAAGCAGAATTAGGCCCAATTTTTTTACATGGCATCCTAATCAGTTAAACACTCTAACATCTGTTAAAAAAACGCTAACCTCGTTAAATAGAAACCCATTCCAACATTCTTCTCCATATTCCAGATATTATCTTCAACCCACCACCGCCATTAACACCACCAACAATCACTGCCTTTCGTCGTTCTCAACCTACCACCACCACTACCATTAACACCACCCACACCGAAACCACCTTTTTATCACCGCCACCACCATCCACCATTAACACCGGCCGCCAAGATCAAATTAATAACATAAATATGTTTCGAAATATCATATCAAAAATAGAGTATATCAAAATCTTGAAATAAAATTCTCAATCCAGTGGGAATTTTCAGTGTTAATTAACAACCCACTACAAGAACAATCCAATACATGATTAAAAAAATACAAAACGATCTCCAGCCTTTTTGAAAAAACATTGGTTTTCTACCACACATTTTCCTTATTTTATTCTTTTTCCTTAGTTATTGTGCCCACCTCTTAAGTCTCAAGTGAGGTGGGACGGATGGAGTATATGAATAACGTACTTTCTCATTTGTTACCAAATACTGCAACAAACTTTATGACCTCAAAAAACTAATGGGGTTGCTAACGTGACACTAACACTACCACGTCAATGCCATGTAAGCATGCATGTAAATGACACATCATCATTGACAATTGGCGCTGACGTTGCGATGACGTGATAGCTAGTGCCACATCAGAAACCTCATTAGTTTTTTGCACCGTAAGTAAAGCAAGTTTATTACATTATTTAATTATATGACAACGAATGCAAAAGTACGTTACCCGTATCTGTCGTTAACGAGTAAGTTGTATTATATAAAAAAAAAACACGAAAATACCTTGCATATTAAGTCGATTGGCCGTTTCTCAAATGCCTCTCAATGTTTTAATATTCATCATTTGAAAACAGAAGAAGTACTATTTTACGATATGGATTTAATTCATTTGGACACACTAGAAAGAATTTAGGGCAATTTTTAGTGGACAAATGAGTTACTAATTATGTATTTTATTTCAGATATTTTTAATCAGGGTGGCAATTTCCATCACAATACAAGACCGTTTGCTGGTTAAATTTTTCACTCCCTGCCAGTAGACACCTCCCCACAATCCACATGCAAAAGAAAATTGTCTCGGAGTACTAGCCTACTCTTTTAAGTAATTTGCAATAATTTTTCTTTTTGAAAGTATACATAGAGTTTAACTTGCATATTTGGCAACAGTTTTCCATTTTGTTGACAAGTAGCTAGGTACCGCGGACCGCCTTCATCTATATTATCAGCGGCAGAAAAGTCAGAACATTAATTGTTTCGGCCAATTTGTGACAATTGGACAAATATAAAGAAGTAGGGTACAATGGAATAAAGAACTTTGAAATTCAAGATGTATGAACAAAGGATTTAACGAGGAAAGCCCTTGAACAACTTGTTCGCCGGCATAAAACCTCGAATGATGGAATTTTATTAAGCTTTTGTGGAGGTACAATGAAAGAGTAGAAAATACAGAGAGAAAGAGAGTGTGAGACGTGAGTGTTACAATGGGAAGAGAGTGTGTGCTATTTATACTAAGAAATTAAGCCACAAACTAGCTAAGCCATGATTCTCGGAAAGTTTGTTGTAGCTTTATCCTTTGCCACGACTTCGACTTGATTTGGTTAACTGAGATTCCTTTTGTTGACTGAGTCTTAATTAGGTCACGCCGCTTTCGATTATGCTCCACGTTTTAGTAGTGGTTCCTGAAAAATAGGATCTGGTAACTGTCTTGCAGGGCGTCGACTCAGGATGTCAGCTCAGGACGTCAGGATGTAAAATCAACATGTAAAGTCAACATGTAGAAAAAAGTCAACATGTAGAGTCAAGATGTAAGATGTCGGAGCAAGCTGAAGGCTTCAAGTTGTATTCAGCATGTTGAAGGATTCAAGTTGTTTTCAGCATGTTGAAGGCTTCAAGTTGCATGATGTGGCTGATTTTATCCATTATGTAAAATGTAAGACGTAAACTCAACCTGTTATCTCCAGGATGTAGATGTAGTGCTGTGAGATTTTTCACCCCAAACAATTGCCCCCAATTTTTTTGAATTGAGTGAACATAGAAATTCAAGAAATTTTCATAACGGTTGATGTCCACTCCCATTTATGAGGCATTTAATGTAGGTGATGTAAGCTACAAGATGCAATTTATCCTGAAAAAAATAAAGAGAAAGACGAAGAATAGGATATTTTGGTGATTGTCTTAAAGACAATTTTTATTTGTTTGCAACATGTCTGTTTGGACATGTTAGGTTGCAATTTTGTTTGAACCATGTCTTGTAATAGCATGGTTAAAACTTATTGGTGTTTCCCGTTTTAGGATCGGTGTGTTTGATCCTTTTTGGTATTTTGATAATAGACTGGTCGTACGGTTAGGATTCTAAGGGTAACATGTTGATATTACAACTTAGAATAATTTTGGAACCATTGAATAGTAGCGATGTAAGGAATGGTTGGTAACATGTTGATGTTACAAGTTGGGAATCATTATGAAAAGATGTTTATCTTTTAAACCCTGTGTTCGTTTGGTAACATGTAAATGCTACAACCATTGATTTCAACTTGAGTTCATAATTTTAGCCAAGTGCAAGAAGGTAATCAATATGTTCATGACACATTGGCCCACCTACAACTTAACTAAAACATGAAAATCGTGCGCACGGGCGAAGGTGTAGAAACCTTAACACATAAGAAAGGTGTAAAACCTTTAAACCTTTGAAAGGTGTAAAATCTTTAAACCTTTGAAAGTGTAAAACCTTATACCTTGGATGGAATTGTACTTTGATTTTTCCTATTGGACATGAATTCTGACTCATGTGAACATCTTTGAATACTTGGATCAGCATGTAACATCTCTGATCAACATGTAAACATCTCGACCTGAATAGAGACTTTGAGTTTCCTCGCAAAGCAGAAACATGTTAAGGTTGGGTGTTAGCTTGGCTAACACCCCTCCGATGCTTAAGTCAGTCGATGTTTGATGAAGATAAATCAAATTGAAACAACATAATTGAAATAAAGCAATATAAATGCATACCTGATTTTCTGAATTAAATTGACAAGCTATAACTTACATGAAGTACAGCTTGAGATGCGCTGCATTATAACTTATAGGAATTCTGGTACCATCTATAGTTGACATCCAGCATGCCCCCTTTCCAACCTATTGATTAATAATCCTGCATGAGCCTATCTTCTTCCAGCCTGATGAATCTAGATGCTCTGGTTCTGATTTCATCTAGCCTCTTGCATGGTGTCATGACTAAGTCATCATAATAAGGAGAGTCCTTCTTGAGCCCCATCCTGAAGGCTTCAATTGCAGTTATAGTGTCCAGGTTGGAGATGTTCACCGCCTCCCTGTTGAACCTGCTCAGGTAGTCTTTAAGTAGCTCATCAGGTTGCTGGACCACCCTGTACAGATCACTTGTCAGTTTCTCGAACACCCAGTTACATGAAAACTGATTAGTGAACAAGTTGATAAGCTGAGCATATGATCCAATAGAACCCAAAGGTTGGCTAATGAGCCATCTCAAAGCTGCCCATGTAAGAGTTGAACCAAAACCCCTGCAAAAGCATGCTTCCTTGAACTGGGGTGGAATGTGGACCACATCCATCTTCTCCTGATACAATGCAACATGCTCCGCTGGATCAGTTGTCCCATCATATTGCTTCATGTGGGGTGGACTGAACTTCTTTGGTATGACCACGTTGGCTATGGCTAGAGTGAAGCGGGACTCATTGTAACATGTTGGAGAAGCCTGGTTGTGTGGCAGAGTCAACCCTGGCACACTCATAACTAGTTCCTTTAGCTCCTGCATTTGTCTGCTAAGTAGGCTACCTGCATCATTGTTAGCAGCAGCGAATTGATAATTATTGAGATAATTAAAATCAAACTGAGGGTTAAGACTCCCTGCTGCCACCGTAGTTGGCGTAAAAAATGTTGTTGAAGTTGGAGTAACAGTTTCAGGATGGATGATCGTGGTACTGGTGGTCAGGTTGGCGGCTGGTGTGAATCCACCAAATCCAGATGATCCTGCAGCATCACTTCCAAAAGCAAGCCTTCTAGGTTGGTATGTAGAGAATGGGTCAGAGGGCACATTTGGAGCAACATACTGGAAGATGCTAGGGAAGCTGGTTTGCTGTGCCGCCGATGTTCCACCTTGCAGAGTAGTCACCTCACGCTGCAACCTAGAGACTTGATTCATCAGCATGGTAGAAGTATCATTCTGCAGTTGAATCTGATTCCTCACGTCACGCATCATGGCAGTCAAGTTGGAGGCGATATCCAAAGGGATTTCAGGTGCCCCCATTGCTGATCTGCCCCCACTTGCAACTGAAATTCCAGATGTAATCTGATCGGTTGTTGGATTGCTCATCTTGAATCTCTTAACAATCTAAAAGACCAAAGTTCCCACGGACGGCGCCAAATTATTTCGGCCAATTTGTGACAATTGGACAAATATAAAGAAGTAGGGTACAATGGAATAAAGAACTTTGAAATTCAAGATGTATGAACAAAGGATTTAACGAGGAAAGCCCTTGAACAACTTGTTCGCCGGCATAAAACCTCGAATGATGGAATTTTATTAAGCTTTTGTGGAGGTACAATGAAAGAGTAGAAAATACAGAGAGAAAGAGAGTGTGAGACGTGAGTGTTACAATGGGAAGAGAGTGTGTGCTATTTATACTAAGAAATTAAGCCACAAACTAGCTAAGCCATGATTCTCGGAAAGTTTGTTGTAGCTTTATCCTTTGCCATGACTTCGACTTGATTTGGTTAACTGAGATTCCTTTTGTTGACTGAGTCTTAATTAGGTCACGCCGCTTTCGATTATGCTCCACGTTTTAGTAGTGGTTCCTGAAAAATAGGATCTGGTAACTGTCTTGCAGGGCGTCGACTCAGGATGTCAGCTCAGGACGTCAGGATGTAAATTCAACATGTAAAGTCAACATGTAGAAAAAAGTCAACATGTAGAGTCAAGATGTAAGATGTCGGAGCAAGCTGAAGGCTTCAAGTTGTATTCAGCATGTTGAAGGATTCAAGTTGTTTTCAGCATGTTGAAGGCTTCAAGTTGCATGATGTGGCTGATTTTATCCATTATGTAAAATGTAAGACGTAAACTCAACCTGTTATCTCCAGGATGTAGATGTAGTGCTGTGAGATTTTTCACCCCAAACAATTGCCCCCAATTTTTTTGAATTGAGTGAACATAGAAATTCAAGAAATTTTCATAACGGTTGATGTCCACTCCCATTTATGAGGCATTTAATGTAGGTGATGTAAGCTACAAGATGCAATTTATCCTGAAAAAAATAAAGAGAAAGACGAAGAATAGGATATTTTGGTGATTGTCTTAAAGACAATTTTTATTTGTTTGCAACATGTCTGTTTGGACATGTTAGGTTGCAATTTTGTTTGAACCATGTCTTGTAATAGCATGGTTAAAACTTATTGGTGTTTCCCGTTTTAGGATCGGTGTGTTTGATCCTTTTTGGTATTTTGATAATAGACTGGTCGTACGGTTAGGATTCTAAGGGTAACATGTTGATATTACAACTTAGAATAATTTTGGAACCATTGAATAGTAGCGATGTAAGGAATGGTTGGTAACATGTTGATGTTACAAGTTGGGAATCATTATGAAAAGATGTTTATCTTTTAAACCCTGTGTTCGTTTGGTAACATGTAAATGCTACAACCATTGATTTCAACTTGAGTTCATAATTTTAGCCAAGTGCAAGAAGGTAATCAATATGTTCATGACACATTGGCCCACCTACAACTTAACTAAAACATGAAAATCGTGCGCACGGGCGAAGGTGTAGAAACCTTAACACATAAGAAAGGTGTAAAACCTTTAAACCTTTGAAAGGTGTAAAATCTTTAAACCTTTGAAAGTGTAAAACCTTATACCTTGGATGGAATTGTACTTTGATTTTTCCTATTGGACATGAATTCTGACTCATGTGAACATCTTTGAATACTTGGATCAGCATGTAACATCTCTGATCAACATGTAAACATCTCGACCTGAATAGAGACTTTGAGTTTCCTCGCAAAGCAGAAACATGTTAAGGTTGGGTGTTAGCTTGGCTAACACCCCTCCGATGCTTAAGTCAGTCGATGTTTGATGAAGATAAATCAAATTGAAACAACATAATTGAAATAAAGCAATATAAATGCATACCTGATTTTCTGAATTAAATTGACAAGCTATAACTTACATGAAGTACAGCTTGAGATGCGCTGCATTATAACTCATAGGAATTCTGGTACCATCTATAGTTGACATCCAGCATGCCCCCTTTCCAACCTATTGATTAATAATCCTGCATGAGCCTATCTTCTTCCAGCCTGATGAATCTAGATGCTCTGGTTCTGATTTCATCTAGCCTCTTGCATGGTGTCATGACTAAGTCATCATAATAAGGAGAGTCCTTCTTGAGCCCCATCCTGAAGGCTTCAATTGCAGTTATAGTGTCCAGGTTGGAGATGTTCACCGCCTCCCTGTTGAACCTGCTCAGGTAGTCTTTAAGTAGCTCATCAGGTTGCTGGACCACCCTGTACAAATCACTTGTCAGTTTCTCGAACACCCAGTTACATGAAAACTGATTAGTGAACAAGTTGATAAGCTGAGCATATGATCCAATAGAACCCAAAGGTTGGCTAATGAGCCATCTCAAAGCTGCCCATGTAAGAGTTGAACCAAAACCCCTGCAAAAGCATGCTTCCTTGAACTGGGGTGGAATGTGGACCACATCCATCTTCTCCTGATACAATGCAACATGCTCCGTTGGATCAGTTGTCCCATCATATTGCTTCATGTGGGGTGGACTGAACTTCTTTGGTATGACCACGTTGGCTATGGCTAGAGTGAAGCGGGACTCATTGTAACATGTTGGAGAAGCCTGGTTGTGTGGCAGAGTCAACCCTGGCACACTCATAACTAGTTCCTTTAGCTCCTGCATTTGTCTGCTAAGTAGGCTACCTGCATCATTGTTAGCAGCAGCGAATTGATAATTATTGAGATAATTAAAATCAAACTGAGGGTTAAGACTCCCTGCTGCCACCGTAGTTGGCGTAAAAAATGTTGTTGAAGTTGGAGTAACAGTTTCAGGATGGATGATCGTGCTACTGGTGGTCAGGTTGGCAGCTGGTGTGAATCCACCAAATCCAGATGATCCTGCAGCATCACTTCCAAAAGCAAGCCTTCTAGGTTGGTATGTAGAGAATGGGTCAGAGGGCACATTTGGAGCAACAGACTGGAAGATGCTAGGGAAGCTGGTTTGCTGTGCCGCCGATGTTCCACCTTGCAGAGTAGTCACCTCACGCTGCAACCTAGAGACTTGATTCATCAGCATGGTAGAAGTATCATTCTGCAGTTGAATCTGATTCCTCACGTCACGCATCATGGCAGTCAAGTTGGAGGCGATATCCAAAGGGATTTCAGGTGCCCCCATTGCTGATCTGCCCCCACTTGCAACTGAAATTCCAGATGTAATCTGATCGGTTGTTGGATTGCTCATCTTGAATCTCTTAACAATCTAAAAGACCAAAGCTCCCACGGACGGCGCCAAATTGTTTCGGCCAATTTGTGACAATTGGACAAATATAAAGAAGTAGGGTACAATGGAATAAAGAACTTTGAAATTCAAGATGTATGAACAAAGGATTTAACGAGGAAAGCCCTTGAACAACTTGTTCGCCGGCATAAAACCTCGAATGATGGAATTTTATTAAGCTTTTGTGGAGGTACAATGAAAGAGTAGAAAATACAGAGAGAAAGAGAGTGTGAGACGTGAGTGTTACAATGGGAAGAGAGTGTGTGCTATTTATACTAAGAAATTAAGCCACAAACTAGCTAAGCCATGATTCTCGGAAAGTTTGTTGTAGCTTTATCCTTTGCCACGACTTCGACTTGATTTGGTTAACTGAGATTCCTTTTGTTGACTGAGTCTTAATTAGGTCACGCCGCTTTCGATTATGCTCCACGTTTTAGTAGTGGTTCCTGAAAAATAGGATCTGGTAACTGTCTTGCAGGGCGTCGACTCAGGATGTCAGCTCAGGACGTCAGGATGTAAAATCAACATGTAAAGTCAACATGTAGAAAAAAGTCAACATGTAGAGTCAAGATGTAAGATGTCGGAGCAAGCTGAAGGCTTCAAGTTGTATTCAGCATGTTGAAGGATTCAAGTTGTTTTCAGCATGTTGAAGGCTTCAAGTTGCATGATGTGGCTGATTTTATCCATTATGTAAAATGTAAGACGTAAACTCAACCTGTTATCTCCAGGATGTAGATGTAGTGCTGTGAGATTTTTCACCCCAAACAATTGCCCCCAATTTTTTTGAATTGAGTGAACATAGAAATTCAAGAAATTTTCATAACGGTTGATGTCCACTCCCATTTATGAGGCATTTAATGTAGGTGATGTAAGCTACAAGATGCAATTTATCCTGAAAAAAATAAAGAGAAAGACGAAGAATAGGATATTTTGGTGATTGTCTTAAAGACAATTTTTATTTGTTTGCAACATGTCTGTTTGGACATGTTAGGTTGCAATTTTGTTTGAACCATGTCTTGTAATAGCATGGTTAAAACTTATTGGTGTTTCCCGTTTTAGGATCGGTGTGTTTGATCCTTTTTGGTATTTTGATAATAGACTGGTCGTACGGTTAGGATTCTAAGGGTAACATGTTGATATTACAACTTAGAATAATTTTGGAACCATTGAATAGTAGCGATGTAAGGAATGGTTGGTAACATGTTGATGTTACAAGTTGGGAATCATTATGAAAAGATGTTTATCTTTTAAACCCTGTGTTCGTTTGGTAACATGTAAATGCTACAACCATTGATTTCAACTTGAGTTCATAATTTTAGCCAAGTGCAAGAAGGTAATCAATATGTTCATGACACATTGGCCCACCTACAACTTAACTAAAACATGAAAATCGTGCGCACGGGCGAAGGTGTAGAAACCTTAACACATAAGAAAGGTGTAAAACCTTTAAACCTTTGAAAGGTGTAAAATCTTTAAACCTTTGAAAGTGTAAAACCTTATACCTTGGATGGAATTGTACTTTGATTTTTCCTATTGGACATGAATTCTGACTCATGTGAACATCTTTGAATACTTGGATCAGCATGTAACATCTCTGATCAACATGTAAACATCTCGACCTGAATAGAGACTTTGAGTTTCCTCGCAAAGCAGAAACATGTTAAGGTTGGGTGTTAGCTTGGCTAACACCCCTCCGATGCTTAAGTCAGTCGATGTTTGATGAAGATAAATCAAATTGAAACAACATAATTGAAATAAAGCAATATAAATGCATACCTGATTTTCTGAATTAAATTGACAAGCTATAACTTACATGAAGTACAGCTTGAGATGCGCTGCATTATAACTTATAGGAATTCTGGTACCATCTATAGTTGACATCCAGCATGCCCCCTTTCCAACCTATTGATTAATAATCCTGCATGAGCCTATCTTCTTCCAGCCTGATGAATCTAGATGCTCTGGTTCTGATTTCATCTAGCCTCTTGCATGGTGTCATGACTAAGTCATCATAATAAGGAGAGTCCTTCTTGAGCCCCATCCTGAAGGCTTCAATTGCAGTTATAGTGTCCAGGTTGGAGATGTTCACCGCCTCCCTGTTGAACCTGCTCAGGTAGTCTTTAAGTAGCTCATCAGGTTGCTGGACCACCCTGTACAGATCACTTGTCAGTTTCTCGAACACCCAGTTACATGAAAACTGATTAGTGAACAAGTTGATAAGCTGAGCATATGATCCAATAGAACCCAAAGGTTGGCTAATGAGCCATCTCAAAGCTGCCCATGTAAGAGTTGAACCAAAACCCCTGCAAAAGCATGCTTCCTTGAACTGGGGTGGAATGTGGACCACATCCATCTTCTCCTGATACAATGCAACATGCTCCGCTGGATCAGTTGTCCCATCATATTGCTTCATGTGGGGTGGACTGAACTTCTTTGGTATGACCACGTTGGCTATGGCTAGAGTGAAGCGGGACTCATTGTAACATGTTGGAGAAGCCTGGTTGTGTGGCAGAGTCAACCCTGGCACACTCATAACTAGTTCCTTTAGCTCCTGCATTTGTCTGCTAAGTAGGCTACCTGCATCATTGTTAGCAGCAGCGAATTGATAATTATTGAGATAATTAAAATCAAACTGAGGGTTAAGACTCCCTGCTGCCACCGTAGTTGGCGTAAAAATGTTGTTGAAGTTGGAGTAACAGTTTCAGGATGGATGATCGTGCTACTGGTGGTCAGGTTGGCGGCTGGTGTGAATCCACCAAATCCAGATGATCCTGCAGCATCACTTCCAAAAGCAAGCCTTCTAGGTTGGTATGTAGAGAATGGGTCAGAGGGCACATTTGGAGCAACAGACTGGAAGATGCTAGGGAAGCTGGTTTGCTGTGCCGCCGATGTTCCACCTTGCAGAGTAGTCACCTCACGCTGCAACCTAGAGACTTGATTCATCAGCATGGTAGAAGTATCATTCTGCACTTGAATCTGATTCCTCACGTCACGCATCATGGCAGTCAAGTTGGAGGCGATATCCAAAGGGATTTCAGGTGCCCCCATTGCTGATCTGCCCCCACTTGCAACTGAAATTCCAGATGTAATCTGATCGGTTGTTGGATTGCTCATCTTGAATCTCTTAACAATCTAAAAGACCAAAGTTCCCACGGACGGCGCCAAATTGTTTCGGCCAATTTGTGACAATTGGACAAATATAAAGAAGTAGGGTACAATGGAATAAAGAACTTTGAAATTCAAGATGTATGAACAAAGGATTTAACGAGGAAAGCCCTTGAACAACTTGTTCGCCGGCATAAAACCTCGAATGATGGAATTTTATTAAGCTTTTGTGGAGGTACAATGAAAGAGTAGAAAATACAGAGAGAAAGAGAGTGTGAGACGTGAGTGTTACAATGGGAAGAGAGTGTGTGCTATTTATACTAAGAAATTAAGCCACAAACTAGCTAAGCCACGATTCTCGGAAAGTTTGTTGTAGCTTTATCCTTTGCCATGACTTCGACTTGATTTGGTTAACTGAGATTCCTTTTGTTGACTGAGTCTTAATTAGGTCACGCCGCTTTCGATTATGCTCCACGTTTTAGTAGTGGTTCCTGAAAAATAGGATCTGGTAACTGTCTTGCAGGGCGTCGACTCAGGATGTCAGCTCAGGACGTCAGGATGTAAAATCAACATGTAAAGTCAACATGTAGAAAAAAGTCAACATGTAGAGTCAAGATGTAAGATATCGGAGCAAGCTGAAGCCTTCAAGTTGTTTTCAGCATGTTGAAGGCTTCAAGTTGCAAGATGTGGCTGATTTTATCCATTATGTAAAATGTAAGACGTAAACTCAACCTGTTATCTCCAGGATGTAGATGTAGTGCTGTGAGATTTTTCACCCCAAACATTAATTAAGACGGAATTCACCAATGTCGACACAACAAGAATTAGAGGTTGAGAGACAATAGTTTGTGTGACGGTAGGTAATCTGGGGAAGGGTCACAATGATAGCAATGTTGCCGATGAAAATTTGAGCTACATATTGACACATTGACTTTTTTATATTTGTCCGAGGGCTTTTCTCGTTACATCATGCGTATACGTCTTGAATCCTGTTCTACATCTTGAACTCTGAAAGTCTATATTCCATTTGTACCTTACTTCTTTATATTTGTCCAATTGTCGAAAATTGACCAAAACAACTGTTATGGCAAGTCCATTGGGGCGTTAAAGCTTCATCTTTATCGCAGCTTTTGCTCCAACACTACTCCAACGGAAGCGCCAAAGACATCTTCAAAATGGCGCAGCCGGTGGTTTGCTCTAAATGTGGCGCATCCAATACGCTGCACTATAATGTTTTTTCTTTTTCTTTTTTAATATATAATCCTGTCTCAAAATAAATAATCTTTCTACTTTAAATAAATGTTGTTCATACGAATAAAGTTTGATCATTAATTTTGAATAAAATTAATGAGTGGGGAAGACTACACAAGAAAATAGAATTTCTTTTTTAATACAATATACTCTTTCTGTCCCAAAACAAAGATCGCTTTTCTTTTGACGTTATACATACGAATGAAATTTGAGCAATAAATTTAAGTTGATTGAATTATGTTAATAAAATTCTTATTCTCACATGCCTGCAATGCAAGTGATATCAATAGAAGGAACAACATGAGCAGAAGGAGAAATAGAACCGTTTGTGTAAGAAGTAATATACACATATAGGGAAATTAGACTAAGGGTACCTTACTTTCAAATTGTCTTTAATTTGAAATATGTTCTTGTCCTTAGTGAATACTCCCTCCGTCCCTGTAACGACCCAAATTTTCATAAAGTAAACAAATCCATAAAACATGGAAATACTAACAGTTGTCTTACAAAATCCAACTTAAATAGCACAACGGCTAGTCTCAACCATCAATTCAACCATAAATGCGGAAGCGAAATTAAATACTAAGTCTTCAAGCCAGTACAACCACTAGCTAAACAAAATAAACCATAAAGTCTTAATATAACTGACACGGACAGCTTCATCTAGCGATCCGTCTACTTCTTTAAGTCGTTACCTGAAAAAGATTATTAGAGAAAGGGTGAGCGAACAATGCTCAGTAAGTTCATACGGACTTCTCCGATAGCTAAGGAGAAGTGACCGAAAGAACGGACTCAATTGATAATTTCAAAGATCGGATATCATTTCAAATACTAACTGCATATAACGAATACAGTTAACTACTCAAAGATTGGTGGTCCTATTTCCATTCCGTCAATTCCAAGTTCCAAACACCTTTTCAGGGTGTCACACCTTTTCAGGGTGTTAAGTGAATAAGAGACCTTACACCTTTTCAGGGTGCTCCCTTATTTAGAGTTATCATGATAATCTAGAGTTCCACAAGTCTAAGTTACACGTAGTTAACTAGACTTATTTCCATTAGTCCGTTTCCTAGGACCGTTTCCACATTAGTCCTTTTCAGGGACTAGTTAGTCCTTTTCAGGGACTATACAGCTACACCTGTTGCAATTAGATATAGCATACTTTCCAAAATAGTGTTCCCTAAACGAGAGCACATGAAAATTCAAATGTTCTAAGATTCCCTACGACCAAAACATGTCATAGGTAAGATATACAAAAGACGTTCATCAACGTAGAGTTCAAGCGCTATGGACCATATAGCATTCATGAAAGAATTATAGAGTTCCAATGAATAAAGAATTCAAGATACTTAGGAACGTAATCCCTTACCTTGCTAGCGTTGACTTCTAGCGGGTTCTTTGCGTACAATCTACAATCACGCAAGGATACTACTTTTAGGACATGAACAATATTTATCCTCGTCCCCAAATTCCTTTTCTAACTTTAACCTTTTGAGTTTATTACTTAAACTCCTTCTTAAGGTTCTTACTTTAGTTTAGGGTTTATCTTACCCTTCATAACTTTCCCAACATATCTTTAGGTTTACGTAAAAGTTTACTTCCAATTCATGTGTCTCAAGTTGACTTTATTTTATGAAAATACTATTCACAGCGTTGACTTTACTATTCCCAGCATTGACTTTACTATTCCCAGTTGACTTTCACACATTGAAACACCTTGAACAACACACACAAAACCCTAATTTACAAACCCTAACTTGACACACACATCACACACACACACACACACACGGCATACACACACACACACTGCACACACACACAAACACACACGGCACAAACACACGACACACACACTACACACACGCACAAACACACACACACAGACACACACACACACACCGACAGCCGCCAGCCTCCGCCGCCGCCGCCAGCCGCCGCCGCCGCTGTCGTGGTGGTGGTGGTTCATGCATGCATGTCAATACCATTCCCATCTTTTCCATTAAATAGGTTTTCAACAGTTAACAATAAACCCTAGTTTTACCAATTTAGAGTTAGGGTTCTAAGTTCCGTTCCATAATTCCTAGGCGATACCCAACCCAAGAATTAATATTTTAGGGATGAGAGAATTACCTTCGAAGGGGGTTGAATCTTCTTCTTCCTCCTTCTCTCTTTCTCCTCTCTTCTTCCTCTTCCTCTCTCTCGGCTTTCCCTCTCTCTCCGCCTCCTCTCTCTCTTTTTCTCTAGGGTTTTTGATTGACTCAAAATAATAGGGAGAGGGTTAAAGAGTTGATTAAATACTTAGGTTTCCCCTTTGCTATTCCAAAAAGGTTTTCCAAAGTTGACTAGATTGGGCCCTTCTTTATTAGCCCAACTCATTAATTATTTAATGAGCCCGATCGCAATATTTAATATAAAAGCATAATAATAATAATAATAATGGGCCAAAAAGGCCGGTTATTACACTCTTCCCTCCTTAAAAGGGTTTGGTCCTCCAAACTAAACGTACCTTAAGCGGCGAATAACTCGGGGTATGCTTCTCGCATCTCACTCTCGAGATCCCACGTCGC
Organism: Campanula takesimana; assembly: GCA_026119855.1. NCBI lineage: Eukaryota > Viridiplantae > Streptophyta > Magnoliopsida > Asterales > Campanulaceae > Campanula > Campanula takesimana. Next base: position 529,188 of record JAOWBW010000280.1, read on the forward strand.
TTCCCTTTCTGAGTGATTGCTCCATTAAACTTTACGTAAGGAATCACCCTCTTCCTCAGAGTTTGATCCTTGCGATCCACTATCTTTACCGGTGCTTCGTCATAACTCAGGTCGGCACGCATCCTCAGTTGCTTGTACTTAATTGCATTGCTTGGGTCAGGAATATACTTCCTCAGCATAGATACATGAAATACGTTGTGAACTCCTGCTAAAACAGGCGATAATGCTAATTTGTATGCCACGGTCCCAACTCGTTCTAAGATTTCAAATGGTCCCACATATCTCGGACTCAGCTTCCCACGGATTCCGAATCTCATCACTCCCTTGGTTGGCGAAATCTTCAAAAAGACATGGTCGCCCAGTTGGAACTCTAAATCGCGTCTTCGATGATCAGCATACGATTTCTGTCGGCTTTGCGCGGTTACTAACCATTTTCTAATTTGTAGAACCTTGTCGGCAGTCACTTACACAAGTTCTGGTCCGGTTATATTTCTCTCACCAACTTCGTCCCAACACGTCGGTGATCTACACCTCCTCCCATACAACGCTTCGTACGGTGCCATACCAATGCTAGCATGAAAACTATTATTATAAGCGAATTCTACTAACGGCAAGTGTTCATCCCAAGTTCCTTGCCAATCCAATGACGTAGCTCTCAACATATCCTCCAGCGTTTGAATAGTTCTTTCTGATTGCCCATCGGTCTGCGAATGGAAGGCTATACTCATTGTCAACTCGGTACCCAACGCTCCTTGCAGACTCTTCCAGAATTTTGATGTAAACCTAGCGTCTCTGTCGGACACAATCGAGACTGGTATTCCATGTAATTTTACAATCTCATCTATGTAGAGTTTTGCCAACTTTTCCAGCGAATCGCTTACCTTTATTGCCAGGAAATGAGCAGATTTGGTGAGTCGGTCAACTATCACCCATATTGCGTTATACCCTTTCAGCGTCCTTGGCAAACCCACTACTAAATCCATCGCGATATGCTCCCACTTCCATTCGGGAATAGGCAGTGTCTGAAGCAATTCTGCCGGTCTCTGGTGTTCACTTTTCACTTGCTGGCATACTAAACATCTTGAAACGAACTCAGCTATTTCCCCCTTCATATTGTTCCACCAGAATAATTCCCTTAGATTCCTATACATCTTCGTGTTCCCAGGGTGTATAGAAAATCTCGAACAATGGGCTTCTTTCAAAATTTCCCTCTTGATATCCTCATTATTAGGTACACATACTCTAGACTGATACCTCAGGATTCCATCTTCTCCTACACGAAATTCCTTCGCCTTCCCATTAGCTATACTTTCCAGTACCTTCCTTAATTCTTCGTCTCCTCCTTGAGCTTCTTTAATCCTATCCATAAGCGTTGGCTGGACGCTCATTTGTGCTAAATACCCCTTAACCTCAACCTCTAGGTTAGTAATCTCCAAACGATCCCAAACATTTTTCTCCTTAGAAATCAATGTGGCTAGCATCCCACGATTCTTCCTACTCAACGTGTCTGCCACCTTATTGGCCTTGCCGGGGTGATATAAGATCGTACAATCATAGTCCTTCAGCAATTCTAACCATCTCCTCTGTCTCATGTTGAGTTCTTTCTGTGTAAAGATATACTTAAGACTCTTATGGTCCGTGAAAATATGACATGTAACCCCATACAAGTAATGTCTCCAAATCTTCAGGGCAAATACCACAGCTGCTAATTCTAAGTCATGTGTAGGGTAATTCTTCTCATGGTTTTTCAATTGCCTGGATGCATAAGCTATCACCTTGTCATTTTGCATTAATACGCAACCTAATCCCTTAAGTGAAGCATCACTATAAACCACGAATCCTTCGGTGCCTGATGGTAGTGCAAGAACCGGTGCAGATACCAAACGTCGTTTTAATTCCTCGAAACTTGTTTCACATTCGTCAGACCAAACGAACTTGGCTCCTTTCTGCGTCAACTTGGTTAGTGGTAAGGACAACTTAGAGAATCCTTCCACGAATCTCCTATAATAACCTGCCAGTCCCAAGAAACTCCTTATTTCACTTACTGACGTTGGTCTCTCCCAATTTACAATAGCCTCTATTTTTGTTGGATCCACAGCGATCCCATCTTTCGACACTACATGCCCTAGAAAAGCCACTTCCTCCAACCAAAATTCGCACTTTTTAAATTTGGCATACAACTTTTGTTCCCGTAGGATTTGTAATACTAACCTCAAATGTTCCTCATGTTCCTCCTTAGTCTTTGAGTATACCAAAATATCATCGATGAATACAATCACACATGTATCTAAGAACTCTTGAAATATTCTGTTCATTAGTTCCATAAACGCTGCCGGTGCGTTAGTTAATCCGAACGGCATCACTACAAATTCATAATGACCGTATCTAGTTCTAAAAGCTGTCTTTGCTATATCTTCCTTCTTTACCCTTAGCTGGTGATAACCAGATCTCAAATCTATCTTGGAGAAGTAACATGCTCCACGAAGCTGATCGAACAAGTCATCGATCCTTGGTAACGGATACTGATTCCTCACCGTCACACGATTCAATTCCCTATAGTCGATACACAACCTCATCGTCCCATCCTTCTTCTTTACGAATAGAACCGGTGCGCCCCATGGCGAAACACTTGGTCGAATCAATCCTTTGTCCAGCAATTCTTGTAGTTGCTCCTTCAATTCTTTTAGTTCTAGGGGAGCCATTCTATACGGTGCCCTCGATATTGGGGTAGTTTCTGGTACCAAATCGATGGAAAACTCAACTTCTCTTTCAGGTGGTACCCCAGGTAAATCTTCTGGAAATACATCCTTGAAGTCCTTGATTACTGAGAGCGATTCTATAGTTACCTCTCTGGCATCAGTGGTACTCACGTACGCCAGAAATCCTCCACATCCCTTTCTTAGCATACTACGCGCCTTCATAACAGAAATGATGTTCGATGGAGCCTTAGGTCTCGTACCTTTAAAGCAACACTCTTCTCCAGAAGGTAGCTTGAACTTAACCTCTTTTCTAAAGCAATCTATATGAGCATGATAGGCTGCTAAGCAATCCATCCCTAAGATCACATCAAACTCATCCATCTTCAAACTAATAAGGTCGACTTCAAATTTCCTACCGTTCAATTCTACAGGGCATCCCTTATATACTGAAGTAATAGAAATCGAGTCTTTAGTCAACGTATCTACTACTAACGAATGCTCTAGTACTTCAGGGACCAATTTCATTTTATTTTCTAAATGAGTGCTTATCACAGAATGAGTAGCACCAGAATCAATCAATGCACGAACATTACGAGAGTAGAGTTGTATCGTACCTGCCACGAGATCATTAGTGGCGCGTGCATCCTTAACTGTCATAGTGAAGACACGTCCATTACCTCCACCTTTTCCCTTATTGTCGTCCTTTACTCCTTTGGCCTTGTTGTCCCTCCTTGGTTCCGGGCACTTCCAATGGGGATGTCCCATCTTGTCACAATTGTAGCATTTCTTCTCCTTGTACCAGCACCCCTCAGTTTTATGCCTCCCGTCACATACTTGGCATTTCACCTCTGAGCCTTGCCCTTTGGCATCTTCTCTTTTTCCATCTCTACGGCTTCCTTGACCTTTATTAGGGCACTTGTTAGCCGTACCATCTTTCTCACGATCATCACTCGTCTTGCGCTTGTTATCCTCATTCTTATTCCAGCTTCCTTTGGTAGGTTCCTTTTCAGTCGTCTTCTTCCTTTCATCCTTCTTGTTCTGATAATTTTCCGCTTCAGTTTCCATGATCTTAGCTCGGTCCAACACCTGATCATACGTTGGCAACATCAGTGGGGTAATTCTGTAGCGGATTCGGTCACTCAGACCAAGTTCGAACTTCCGGGCCTTTTGCTCATCATTATCGAAGAACGCCGGAGCAAACTCTAGCAATTCTGTGAATTTCTCGCAATACTCGTCCACATTCATCCTTCCTTGGGTTAGAGTCATGAACTCTGCCACCTTAGCATTTCGAACGCTCATTGAATAATACTTTGCATAGAAAATGCGCTTGAATCCATCCCAAGTAAGTGCAGCATCACCACGAGCCGTAGCAGCTCTCTTCTCTCCTTCCCACCATTTCAGGGCTTGTCCCTTAAGCATGAATGTGGCGAACACCACCTTCCTTTCTGGAGTACAATCCAGAGTTTCGAAAACTTTCTCCATGTCTTTCACCCAGTCTTCTGGTTTCTCACTCTTAGAGCCCGAAAATGACTCCGGATTCTGTTTCTGAAAGAGTTCTAGCGGATCCCTCATAGGAACTTGTGGGTTCTGCTGTGTTTGAGTTAGTGCCGTCATAACTTACCCGATGCCGGCCACGGTTTGATTCAAAGTTCTAAACAAGTTTGCCATATCAGGGTCAACTCGTCCCTCGGCGTTAGCGTTTCTTCCGAATCCTCTTCCAGCCATCTGAATAAGATTATTCTTAAGTTAATATCGTAGGGTAGAACGCAGTATTTACATTATACATGCATGGCTACTACGTCTAAATACTATCATACACAGGGCCGTCCCCAAAAGATAAAGTTTCTACATTAATTCCAGGTTCTAGCCATTTACTAGGCTACATTCATTCATTAGAGGTCAATTCACTGGACCCATTACTATACACAATTGGCCATCAAATCATGCCTATAGTTAACTACTACTATGAAGTCATTCACAGTTTTGTTTCAGTCATTCTACTAGACCAAAACTATTCCACTTGGCCGTTTTTCATGAGCCATACTTTCTAATTAAGGTCTTTCCTCGACCTACACTTCTTGTTCTACTAGATCACATTCCATAATTAGACATAACGGATAACAAAGGTCAATTACTAATGAATAACTTCAATACTTTTATTAAATTAAACTTCGAAAATCCAATAGTTAAGAAAGAAAAATTCCAACTAAACTTCTAACTATAACTACTTACTAATACTATGAAAGAAATAAAAGAATATCTAACTTCTACTTTTTCTTCAAAGGTTCGCATTTTTCCTTGGTCTTCCCCTAGGTCTTCCACTAGGGACCTTGGGTGCCTTCTTCGAACCTCTTGGCCTCCCTCTAGGCCTACGAACCGGTACTTCCACTATCTCTTCATCATCTTCCACAAGAATTGGGGCAGCTTCATCGCCCTCTACGTTAACCTCCATTTCTTTGACTATTACATGTTCCTCAATTAGCTTTCCTGCCCTCTTTCTACTCTCTTCCATTAAAGTTGCTGCCATCTGTGGGTCTACTTCCTTCAATGCAAAGTAGTAGCTTCGCACATCATCACATAATATATCAGCCCACTCTCTAAATCCCATTAGTTCTTCCTTTCTTTCCTTTAATTCCTTGCTAGTGTCTCTTAGTGCTTTTTCTGCAAGCAGCCACTTGTTCAAAGTAATCCTTCCCTTAGCTTGTTCCTTCTTCAAAGTCTTATTCAGCTTCCTTATCCGAAGAGAGTACCTCTTAACCACTTTGGTCACGTTCTTGCCTAACGAGTTCATCTTCAAGTTCTTCTCAACTCCGTTCATGACCTACAACCATGACATTACCACAATTAGTGACCATAATCTTAATGATATAAATGATTACCAAAATATCTTTTAAGCACCAACACAATGCATCACTGTATTACTTAAGGTTCATTCATAAGTATTTCTTAGGATCCCTAAATTGATTCCAGATTCTTTCTCAAAATAGAAGGTTCCCAATTTAGAAAGTTTCCCAAAATAGAAAGTTTCCTAAAATAGAAGGTTTCCTAAAATAGAAAGTCCCACTTCAAGCAATCCTAGTATTCCTAGAATGCTCAATCAAGCCTATTTAATATCAGAGTTTCCTACCCCTTAAGTTCTAAAACCTTAGCTCTGATACCAACTGTAACGACCCAGATTTTCATAAAGTAAACAAATCCATAAAACATGGAAATACTAACAGTTGTCTTACAAAATCCAACTTAAATAGCCCAACGGCTAGTCTCAACCATCAATTCAACCATAAATGCGGAAGAGAAATTAAATACTAAGTCTTCAAGCCAGTACAACCACTAGCTAAACAAAATAAACCATAAAGTCTTAATATAACCGACACGGACAGCTTCATCTAGCGATCCGTCTACTTCTTTAAGTCGTTACCTAAAAAAGATTATTAGAGAAAGGGTGAGCGAACAATGCTCAGTAAGTTCATACGGACTTCTCCGATAGCTAAGGAGAAGTGACCGAAAGCACGGACTCAATTGATAATTTCAAAGATCGGATATCATTTCAAATACTAACTGCATATAACGAATACAGTTAACTACTCAAAGATTGGTGGTCCTATTTCCATTCCGTCAATTCCAAGTTCCAAACACCTTTTCAGGGTGTCACACCTTTTCAGGGTGTTAAGTGAATAAGAGACCTTACACCTTTTCAGGGTGCTCCCTTATTTAGAGTTATCATGATAATCAAGAGTTCCACAAGTCTAAGTTACACGTAGTTAACTAGACTTATTTCCATTAGTCCGTTTCCTAGGACCGTTTCCACATTAGTCCTTTTCAGGGACTAGTTAGTCCTTTTCAGGGACTATACAGCTACACCTGTTGCAATTAGATATAGCATACTTTCCAAAATAGTGTTCCCTAAACGAGAGCACATGCAAATTCAAATATTCTAAGATTCCCTACGACCAAAACATGTCATAGGTAAGATATACAAAAGACGTTCATCAACGTAGAGTTCAAGCGCTATGGACCATATAGCATTTATGAAAGAATTATAGAGTTCCAATGAATAAAGAATTCAAGATACTTAGGAACGTAATCCCTTACCTTGCTAGCGTTGACTTCTAGCGGGTTCTTTGCGTACAATCTACAATCACGCAAGGATACTACTTTTAGGACATGAACAATGTTTATCCCCGTCCCCAAATTCCTTTTCTAACTTTAACCTTTTGAGTTTATTTCTTAAACTCCTTCTTAAGGTTCTTACTTTAGTTTAGGGTTTATCTTACCCTTCATAACTTTCCCAACATATCTTTAGGTTTACGTAAAAGTTTACTTCCAATTCATGTGTCTCAAGTTGACTTTATTTTATGAAAATACTATTCACAGCGTTGACTTTACTATTCCCAGCATTGACTTTACTATTCCCAGTTGACTTTCACACATTGAAACACCTTGAACAACACACACAAAACCCTAATTTACAAACCCTAACTTGACACACACATCACACACACACACACACACACGGCATACACACACACACACACTGCACACACACACAAACACACACGGCACAAACACACGACACACACACTGCACACACGCACAAACACACACACACGGACACACACACACACCGACAGCCGCCAGCCTGCGCCGCCGCCGCCAGCCGCCGCCGTCGTGGTGGTGGTGGTTCATGCACGCATGTCAATACCATTCCCACCTTTTCCATTAAATAGGTTTTCAGCAGTTAACAATAAACCCTAGTTTTACCAATTTAGAGTTAGGGTTCTAAGTTCCGTTCCATAATTCCTAGGCGATACCCAACCCAAGAATTAATATTTTAGGGATGAGAGAATTACCTTCGAAGGGGGGTTGAATCTTCTTCTTCCTCCTTCTCTCTTTCTCCTCTCTTCTTCCTCTTCCTATCTCTCGGCTTTCCCTCTCTCTCCGCCTCCTCTCTCTCTTTTTCTCTAGGGTTTTTGATTGACTCAAAATAATAGGGAGAGGGTTAAAGAGTTGATTAAATACTTAGGTTTCCCCTTTCCTATTCCAAAAAGGTTTTCCAAAGTTGACTAGATTGGGCCCTTCTTTATTAGCCCAACTCATTAATTATTTAATGAGCCCGATCGCAATATTTAATATAAAAGCATAATAATAATAATAATAATAATGGGCCAAAAAGGCCGGTTATTACAGTCCCAGCTCATTTGACACTTATTTCCATTTTGGTTCGTCCCAGCTTAGTTGACACTTCCCAAAATAGCATACTTTTTATAATTTTATATTCACTCTACCCCACCACTTATTCTCTATCTTTATTTTCCACCACTCAATTTCTTCAACCACCATTACTATTTACCCATCTCATTCTCTCTCTTCATTTTCTACCACACATTTTCCTAATTTTATTCTTTTTCTTTAGTTATTGTGCCCACCTCTTGGGTGTCAAGTGAGGTGAGATGGAGGGAGTATATTGTTCTCCGATTTAACTAGGATGTCTTTTTCATATGAAAATCATGTTTTAGTTTAATACTCCCTCCGTCCCAGAAAGATAGTCCCTTTTTTTCGTTGTTACTACGAGAGAACTTTGAGCAATTGTAAAAGCTACTTATAATTATGTTAATGTGAATCTAAAACGAACAATTTCAAAAATTTCATTAGAATAATTAAAAGTAGCCTTAATTATTACTCAAAGTTCTTTCGTAAAACCCATGAAAATAGGGGGACTATCATTTTGGGACAGAGGGAGTATAATATTACAATTATATATAGTCATATCTTAAATTAGTTGAAGGTCCTTATAGATACTTATGCAAGTAAAAGTGCTATAAAACCAACTTTCTCAAATGCCTCTTAAAGTTCAAATGAACATATCATTTAAAAACAGAACAAGTACTATTTTGCTATATGGAGTTAATTCATTTGGACAAATTAGAGCAATTATTCAGGACAAATAAATGACTAACTAATTATATTTCATTTCAGATATTTTTATTCAGAGTAGCATTTCCATCCCGGTATATGACACTATGCCGGTTAAATTATTCGTCCCCTGCTTGTAGACACCTCCCCCATAATCCACACGCAAAGTGAAAATTGTCTCGGAGTACTAGGCTACTCCATGTAATTTGCAATAATTTTTCTTTTTGAGGAAATTTTGCATACGTACTCATTAGAGTTGCGAGAACAAAATACATAGTAATTTGTAAATGTATAAAGGGTAGAAATTGCTGTTTGTTTTATTTATTTAGAATGTACTGGACCATATACACCAGTACTAAGAGTTACAATTAATAACAGCATACATAGAATTTGACATATGCATATTTGGCAACGGTTTTCTATTTTGTTGACAAATAGCTAGGTACCGCCTTCATCTATAGTAACGGGAACACAACCCTCAGAACATTAATAGGGAGGGGATTCACAGTTGATCCAACAAGACTTAAAAGTCCAGTGATGGTAGTTGTTAGGGGGGTAAGTAAATTAGTAGCAATAATTCTAAGAGAAGAAAGTGTGTTGTCAACCAGGGGAAGGTTCAGGAAGATAGCGAAGTTGCCACGGCCATCTAGCTGGGCTGTTGCGATTATAGGTGCTCCAGGTACAGTTCCATTAACCAGGGTCACTCTTATGGAACTTAAAGATGGTAGTAGCCTAAGGGGAAGTGATCCAACAATGACAGTAACGGGGTCAAGGGGAATGTTAGGGAGTGGTGGTGGTAGTAATACTAATGGTGATGGTGGAGGTGGTGGTGGTGGGCTGCTCCTTGGTGGTGGTGGTGGTGGTGGTGGGCAACCAGGTAGACGTGGCAAGAGAGCACAAACAAGGGGTGGAGGTTGAATGGGAATAATGGCATTGGCGGTTGGTAGAGTGATGGAAACGGAAAGGGAGAGGAGGGCAAAGAGAACAAGGGTTGAGGAAGAAGAGCTGTGGAATTTCATTTTCCCAAAGCTCTTTGATATTGTTGCTTTGCGCTTGTGTTGTGCTTTTTACATATACCATGCATACCTATTTATAACGTGTTTTCATGAGGGCATTTTGGGTATTAATTAACTAGAGCATCTATCAACCACATCCTTAAGTCAACTAAGTTAGAACTGAAATAAGGCAACTCCTTGCCCCTTGCTATGTACTTGTGAGAATGGATTGTGGGTAATTAGGATTGTCAACTTTCTATCAAGGTCATACATGTAAGAGAGAAGAATAGAATGTGAACCGTTTTGAACATGAAATCCTTTCAAATATTACGTAGCTTGTACACCGATCATGTTTAAATTGTATATACAGATCCATAAATTAATAATTTTTTATTTGAAAATTTAGATCTAGTGGAATGTACTTAGTATTGAAAACAATTATGTGATGCTTGATAAAAATCTGAGGTTCCTTCCCAAGCTTACAACGTGGATTTATCAACCGGGTGGCGCGGAGCAACATCGTGGGCTGTTGGGTCTGCACGTGTAACGGGCCAGCTCTAATACCATGCTAAAGCTTGAAGTTCCATCCAAAAATATTGACAATGAGAGGAGTAGCACATGATCTTTATATAGTCAATGCATGGTTAGTTAATTCCCGATGTGAGATAATTGTCTCTAACAATACTATTTGAATATTTTGAAATTAGTTTGAGGTGTAATATACTCCTAATATAGTTATTTCCACATATAGACTTGTATATAGACACCTCTCTACAATCTACATGCGCTCAAATCGTGCACTCAACTAAAGTAACAGCTAATTTGTTTGATTACCAATAATTCGATTTACTTTTCCTACTTTCGAAAAGTAAGTGTTTTATTAAAGCGTGTCATTGTTAGTGCTATTGAATGAGTATGTGTGTTAAAGAGTGCCAGTGATATTTTAAAGAGCTCATGTGGTAGTTTAAGTGGTGGAGCCAGAAATCGAAGTTAAGGGGGCAAAATATGTTGGAGCAAAGGATTTTTTTTTTTCTTTTGGATTTTTTTTCGGTGTTTTCTATATACTGTGCAATACAATTTTAGAATAGACATATAGTTAAGTACTAACTTTAATGGTGATAACAAAACATCTACGATTCAACACATATACTCCCTTTGCCCCAAAATGATATTTTTATTTGCCATTTCTCATCGTCCCAAAAAGTCCTTTTCATTTTTACGGTTTAGGCTTAAACGTGCACAAACAAATGAATAGTCAAATGTTGAAATTATTTTGAGACAAATGGAGTATAACACAAAGTATCCAAAGATTTAACATATATAGTTGTTTAACATCGAACTCATTTTTACTCACCTACCTCACTTTTCTTACATAATTCCGTCTTAAAAATAAAAGTGTACTCCCTCCGTTCTATACTTATCGCTACTTATTTTCCTTTTAGTGTCCCATACTTATAGATACTTACCTAATTAAAATGTTCTATTTTCTTTCTCTTACTCACTCACTTCCATACTTATCGCTACTTATTTTCCTTTTAGTGTCTCATACTTATTGCTACTAACCTAAAATGTTCTATTTTCTTTCTCTTACTCACTCACAACAACTATCCACTAACTTATTTTTTCTCTCCTACCCACTCACAACAATCACTTTTCCAACATATTTTATTAATCCTCGTGCATTCTCATTTGATAGAAAAAGTAGGGACGGAAGGAGTAAATTTTAGTGGGACGGAGGGAATATATTTGTATTTACAGTATGTATATGTATATACTTTATTTTTTAACACACATATACATATATAGTTAACTGCCATTATTTGAAAAAAAAAAAATGAAAAGCAAAGGGGGGGGGGGCAGTTGCCCCTGCTTGCCCCCTTGTGCATCCGCCAATGGTAGTTTTGATGAGTTTTATCGTGTTCAATAACTACCAGTTCTTTCAAAATTTCACTGTATGTTTCAAAATATGTTCCAGTTATTTATAATTGTGACACTGCACATTTTAAAAACATATTTTCCTTTTCTTTTTATTGATAAACAACGTTTATTAGCAGGCTTTCACATAAATCTCAGAAGTTGTAATTTTAATAATAAGTATTAATGTATTATCAGTAGAATAATACTAGGGGCACAAAAAAGTCACAAAATCTTGCTCACAAAATTCTAGGTGTCATGATTTTATTGGTGTTTGAAAGGCCCTGTTAAACTTAACGAACGGATTAATTAAAACATGAACAGCTAACTGTTTGAGGTTAGCTGTTTAGAGATAAAAATAAAAAGAAATGTGCAGCGGAATATAAATGAAAGAATAAGTAAAAGGACAAGGTGTAAGTGTGTGTTAGTGTGGAGACAAGAGTGTACACAGTATTTTAAAGTGGTTCAGAGGCAAAATCCTTCTCTTACATCCACCTCCACTGTTGGAACAGTGAGATCAATCCACTATAATATTTTCTTCAAATAAGAGTTACAAGAATTGATAAGGCAAGTTCCTTTGAACCCCCTCTACTTAATTGACACTTCAATTAAGGTTGCTTCTTTCAAAGCGAGAAAAGAAAAGTAAAATAATCACAAGTGTATTTACAAAATAGCTTGGCTTTAAGCTGGCTAGGAGAGGGTTGTAACTGGGTGCAAGATGACACAATATTTGCAGGGGTTTGTGCAAATATTTAATACTGCAGAGTGAAAATGATGCAGTAAGGCTACAAAGGTTTTCAAATAGTGTAAAGTTGTGAAATGGGTGTAGAGGGTTTAAAAGGGTCACTTGACAACATGCCAGTATACTCCTTTATATAAGGGAGTAGATATAGCCGTTGGGGGACAAGGGTACAGTAGTAGCCGTTTGGGGAACAAAGGTACAGAAAAGTAATGGTTCCCTTTGACTTTGACTGAATGTTTGTTGTTCCTCTGTACACAGGTTGTCAAGGTTTGGAGAAGGTGTATTCACACTTGAACATGCTTCAATATAAGTTATTCCAATGACTAGTAATATTGGAATAATCATTTTCAAAGATATGATGACGTGGAGATAGCTGTTGAAGAAGAACAGTCTTAGCTGTTGAAACAGGGGAGCTTAGCTGTTGGACTTGTAGGGCCTTAGCTGTTGAAGCTTGTTTGTATATATCATCTTGATAATATATTTAAGCTAGAGGGAGTTTGTAATAGGTAGATCTTCAGTTTGTTGGATGTATAAATGATAGGTAGATCATGTAATAGCTTGACTGTTGAAATAGGGCAGCTTAGCTGTTGAGCTGTGTGAAGGGATGCCTGTGCTCAGGTCTTTGTATATATCATATAATCAATTAGGTTTGATTATTTATTTATCAAAACATATTTACTATGATTAATTGTGAGTTAAACATAGTGAGGTACTAACAATTTCCCCCTTTTTGGTAAATAAATACAGTTTTTGATTATGTACCTGCAAGGATAAGTGCTAAGGTAATAGAATACCAATGAAGAGAAATTCTTCTTGATAATATTTCTTGGCAAACAAACTGTTAATACAAACTGATACGTACTAAAGGAAATGATTGAAAAGTAAAAATAAAGAGGATGTTCTGAACAACTATTCAAAACTTAAGAAAAACAAACCAAAGGACCTATACTAGGCATTCTGACATTTCTCCAAACTTTCTTTTCTTGTAGAAGGGCAGCTCTTCTCACTGGATCATTTCTTCTGTAGAACCATTCATTGTCCCAATCAAGACCCATCATATAATTATACTGGAAGTGTTGATCTTGTCTGGCTGTCAACTGATCTTTGGTGAGGACAGGTTGATGGTAGAGAAGCCTTGGACCAATCCAGGCTTGCAATTGCTGAGGAGTCATGTTCTCATCAGATGGTGAAACCCCCATTGGGTATTCCTTGTAAAGAGAGGCAGGTCTCTTCTTAGTAACTTTGGGAGGCTTGCTAGTAGGAGGAGCTTGGAAGTAGGTAAATGGATGCCTGTGATGGTCTAGGAGGCAGGGGATGGCTGCTAGGAGGAGGAGGAGGAAAAGCTATTGAGGTTGGCTGTTCAGGAGAGGGATGAATTGGATTCTCACCTCTTTGAAGGATGAACTCAGATACATTGTCAAGCTTTTTGAGAATGGCAGATTTGAGTTGTTTGATGAGGGTGACTGAGAATTGATTGAAGTTAGTGTAGGTGAGATGATATGGAGGGGTGTATTTGAATGGATCAAAATTAGGAGGGAGATTTGCAAATTGTGATCTGGATTTCTTATGGAATTGAGGAGGAGGTGGAGGAATATGTTGTGGATACACAGAAGAGATTGGGAAGAGATTTTTGACAATGAGTCCCATTATGCAGCTCTTTTTAGAAAGCAGAGTCCAAAAGATGGACTGAGCATATTGAATGCAGAGGGCATACACAAGGGAGGAAGGAGTATAGAGGCATTCCTGAAGATTGTTAGAAATGATATGGGAGAAGATAAGTTCCCATTCAGCAAGGTTTGAAAAATTGAGAGGATTTGGATGTTTTGGAGCAGAAAAGAGGAAGCAATATTGAGTGGTGATTCTGAACTTCTTCCACTCTTCATAACCATGAAAGAGTTCCCCCAATATTCCTTGCATGAACACTCATATGGGTTTTGGTCATTTCCCAGTGATTGGGGAGATTATGAGGGTTAAGAAGAGGAGGACGGATGGGAACAGACTTAAGCTTTTTGTGGGCTTCCTGAACAGTTGGGATAGAAAAGTCAATGTCACAATCAAGGGCCCAGAAGCTAGGAGTAGGTATGGAAGTGTCTAGATCAATTTGAGACTTGGGAGAGGATTTAGAGGTAGGGATGGCTGTTGAATCAGGTTGGGGAGTAGAAGATCCACCTTTACCTTGAGATTGCCTAGCTTCTCTAATCCTCATAAAATCAAAGGCCTTGAGAGCCTCATCCATAGAAAATTTACTGGAAAGCTGTTCAAAAAGGGTTGATGTATCATCATCAGACAGATTAGATACAGACTTATCTTTGATAAATTCAATGATTTGAGGGTTGAGGATAGGAATGACAGAAGATTGATCAGGAGATATGAAAGGAGGGGATGCTGGAGTTGGAAGGGAAGAAGGAAGTTGAGTCTCACCTGTTTGGATGAACTCATGAACAGGAGTGTTCCCCCTTGACCTGACAGGGATGTCTGGACTAGGTGAGTTCCCCCTTAAGGTTTCAACAAGAGAGATGGTTTGAGAGGTAAGATCAAGAATTCCATCAATAACAGCAACATGATCTGAACTAGAAGTCAAATTGGGAGAGGGAGGAGAGGGAGATCTCACACGTCTTCTTTTTACTATGAATTGACCAGCAGAGGAAGATGAAGAAGTTACCTTGTCAGTTGGATCAATTTACTTAGCTGCTGGGATATCCTGCTTAGCTGTTGGCATAGCTTGCTCAGCTGTTGGCACAACTTGCTCAGGTGGTCCTTGACCTTGCTTGGCTTTTCTGTCATCAATCTGTTGTTGAAGAGACAACTGAACTCCATATTCTTCTTCATCAATCTCCATTACACCACTGGAGCTACTTGCTTTCTTAACTTCAGATTCTCCTTCACTCACTGTTGTTTCATCATCAACAAACATTTTGCTCTGAGATTTGTGAGCAGGTTTGATCACTTTAAATTCAGCAGTGGTGTTCTCATGGCTAGTGGGAGGAGTGCCTAAGTCACTTTTTATTGATTGAGAAGAGGAACTGGATGTTGAAGATGAGGATGAGGGAGGTTCATCAATCTTCCTCTTGCCTGTCCTTTTAACAGCAATGACTTTCTTTCTTGTAGATGACTTAGCTGTTCCTCTGGTGGCCATTCTGGTTGCTGGAGCTTCATCAGGTCCAGGCTTACCTGTTAGGACCCTTCTGGATGCCTTAGCTGTTGAGGGTTTGGCCTTGGAGGACTTAGCTGGTCCCTCTTTAGAGCCTTTAAGAGGGATGGTATTTTTATCAAATTTCTTGGAAGAACTGAGAGGAACTAGTTCAAGCAACCTAGTGTTGAGAATGGATGGGTGGTCTTTGAGTTTCTTAGCTAGAATCCCACTCATGAATCTGAACAGATTTGGCTTAGTAGATCTCACATAAGGTTTGTGAAGAGATGGGGAAGTGGCAAGGTTGAAGTTTTCAAGCATTACGTTACACTAGTTCACTTTCCTCCTAATCAGACCAAGGGCAATCTTCCATTCGGAAGAGCTTAGCTGGTCCAAGGATGATTGTTTTCCACACATTCCTTTTATGACTACATCACTGAGGGTTGAATTGTTGATGGATAAGTTCTTCTTCAGAATAGGTTTGTTCTTCACAGACTCATAATCAATATCTTCTTGATTGGTGAATTGCTTGTAAAGAGCACTGAATGTTGTATCCAAGTCTTTGCTCCAAATGTTGGACAGAAGGCTGGGGTGATTTGAGATGCCATAAGTGGTATGAACATCTTCAGGTTTAATGATCATTATGACATTTTGGAATACACATCGAATTGAACTATCTTTTAGCCTAGTTCCAATTCGATATACCTCAGAACAAGCATTCTCAAGGATTGGATTATGAGCAGTTAGCATGTTGAGAAGGCCATTGTTTTCTAGAATCTCTTTGACATAGGATCCTGCATCACTTTCAAAGAAAGCATCTTCAATGAAATATCCATGTGATTCTTCAGGAAGAGCCATTGATTTTGAGGAAAAAGGTGAGCAATAGCAAAAACAGAGGATTAGGGTTTGAAGCAGAGTATTCGAATTCGAATGATTGAATGATTTTCGAAGGGAAATTACTGTTTGGATTTTATAAATATGTAGGGATAAAGGGAAGATCGTGGTTAAGAAGGTGGGGACAACGGTTATATTTTGAGGAGAGAGGCGACGTGGGGATTAAAGATAGCCGTTAAGGGTGATGAGATAGTTATCCTCTTTTACTGTTTAAGTGAACAGTAAATAGAATATAAGTAAATGATATATCATTTATTTCCAGAAATAGTGTGCGGCTATTTAAGGAAAGTAAGGTGCTAAATATAACATAACACACTACAAAATTAATATTGACCATCACATCTTAGAATTGCCACCTTTTTGTACCAATAGTACATATTTGGTGGTCAAATCAGTTGATATTTTGGACCAAAATTAAAAATTCAACAGCTAAGTCTATAATCATACTCTATTATGAACAATCATAAATTCCTTGTGTATATAAGGAATATGGACTTAGCTGATGAATACACACTAAGTTCATTCTCTTTAGTCTTAGCTGTTGGGGGCACACTTAGTTCAATTTTTGAAAATGGGAAGATTGTCATCTAAGTTTAGTCTCAAAAAGATGGCTCAGACAGCTAAAAAATTAATCTTTTTAATCCCTGTAGGAGAAGAGACTGAGAGAGAAAGGTTTGAGAGAGAGTACAGGTCATGCACTATACAGAGTGATCATCAGTTGCATGAGGAAGTTGAACAGCTTCCTCTTGATCACCCTCTTAAGTATAGGGAGAAGAGAGATAGGGAGAAGAGAAAAAGAGATTGGGAGTGTGAAAGGGAAGCTTTGGAGAAGATTGAGAGAGAGAGATTGGCACAACTGAATGAGGTTAAAGGAAAGGGAAAAGAGAAACAGGGGGAGGAGAGAGGAAGTATAAAGTTGTTTGGACAGAACATGAGGGTAGGGAAAGGAGAGAGTAGCAAGGCAAGTGCTGCACAAACAGAAGTTCAAAGGGTTCATTCCCTTGGAGACTTGATGAGAAAGGAGGGTTTAAAGGTCTGAGAGAAGGACTTTTGGAAGGATAGCTGTTGAGGGAAATTAGGTTTTGAGGCCATTTACTTTGAGGGAGCTAATGAGTCAGGAAGATATCTTAGCTGTTAAGGCCAAGAAGGTGCCTGTTGATGAGCATCTAAGAGATTATGTCCCAGTGATAAGGGATTCTTTGACAATAAGCATGGCAGTGCTTGAAGGAGGGGGAGATAATTTTCATGGGGTCCAGCAGTCACCATCAACTACTCACACTCAACTGTTTAGGCAGTATCTGAGGTGTTGTAGTCCAGTTCAAGTCAAGGAAGAGAATAATGGAGGCCCTTCTTCCCATATGGAAATGATAGCTGCTGGGACCTCAGGAACCTTTAGCTTTGTTTCTCCCTTGGAAGATTTCCGCCCTATGATGCTGTGGAGGAGTGGTGGCCAAGAACCATGGGTCCACTTCTTCAGCATTTAGTTTCTTTCATGGATCCTGTTATGGAGAGGCATCCAGTGTGGTGGAAAGATATTTGGGGGAAGGTCACTCCACACCAGCTAGGGCAAATGAGGGGGGAGATATGCAGGACAAGGGGTCTGGATGTTGTTGGAAACAGATCTTGTAAGAAGGCAGAGGATTTTTAACAGCTAAGTTAGTTGGTTAGCTGTTGAGATACTGTAAAATAGCTAACTATGTCCTTTGTACTAGTTTTTAAAGTTTATGAAATAAAATTTCAGTAATCCCTTTTACTTAGGCAAGTTAATCATTCCTAACATTGCTCTCAAAAGTTCAAACCTCTTTTCATCCATAGCTTTAGTTAGTATGTCAGAGACATTGTCCTCAGTACCAACTTTGGCTAAGTTGATATTCCCTTTTTCAAATGATCTCTAATGAAGTGGTGTCTGACTTCAATGTGTTTGGTTTTAGAGTGTTGAAAAGGGTTCTCAGTCATGGCAATTGTACTAGAATTATCACAAATATAGGAATATTTATGACATTCATACCAAAGTCTTGAAGTTGACTTTTTAGGTACAATATTTGGGAACAGCAGAGACCAGCTGCAACATATTCAGCCTCAGCTGTTGAGGTTGCAACTGATGTTTGCTTTTTGCTAGACCAAGATACAATTCTTGATCCAATGAATTGACATCCACCACTTGTTGATTTTCTGTCCAGATTGCATCCCAGCATAATCTGAGTCAGTAAAGCCAATTAGTGAGAATAGAGATTCATTAGGATACCACAAAACCATGATCAAGAGTTCCCTTTAAATATCTCAAGATCCTTTTAACAGCAGCAAAGTGAGATTCTTTAGAATTGGTTTGGAACCTTACACAGAGACATACACTAAACATGATGTCTGGTCTAGATGCAGTAACATATAGGAGAGATCCTATGTAGCTCCTGTATAGTGTTTGATCAACACTTTGACCATCAGTGTCAGCATGAAGTTTGGTTGTGGTAGACAGAGGTGTCTTAGCTGTTGAGACCTTTTGCATATCAAACTTCTTTATCATGTCTCTTGTGTACTTAGCTTGGTTAATGAAGATCCCATCCTTCATTTGTTTGACTTGGAGACCTAAGAAGTAGGTTAGTTCTCCAATCATACTCATTTCAAATTGTTTTTGCATAAGATCTCCAAATCTTTGTTGAGGTCCTTATTTATGATCCAAAGATAATGTCATCAATATAGACCTGAATGAGTAAGGTGTCATCTCCATATTTTTTGATGAACAGGGTGTTGTCAATATGACCTTTGGTAAATCCTTTATTGAGAAGGAAATTAGACAAAGTGTCATACTGGGCTCTAGGAGCTTGTTTCAGGCCATACAAGGCTTTGTCCAACTTGTATACATGGTCTGGGAACTTGGGGTGTTCAAATCCAGGAGGTTGAGCAACAAACACTTGTTCATTCAGTACTCCATTCAGGAATGCACTCTTGACATCCATTTGGAATACTTTCATCTTCTTGCAAGATGCAAAGGCTAGAAATAGTCTTATGGCTTCAAGTCTTGCTATAGGGGCAAAAGTTTCATCATAGTCTATTCCTTCTTCTTGTCTGTATCCTAAGCAACAAGCTTGCTTTGTTTCTACTACAGTACCATCTTCACTCATTTTATTCTAAATACCCATCTGGTGCCTATAATAGTTTGATTTCTAGGTTTTGGAACAAGTTTCCAGACTTTATTCCTTTCAAACTGTTCAAGTTCTTCTTCCATAGCCTCTATCCAGTCTGCATCTTGAAGGGCTTCATGGATCTTCTTGGGTTCCATTTGAGAAATGAAGGCACTCATGAAGATATCATAATAAGGAATGCCTTCAAGAATTGTTTATTTTAGGATAGGAATGGTAATGACAAGGTTCTCATCATTGAAAATGGGGATTGGAGTGAAGATTTGAGAAGGAATAATTTGACAGCTAACAGATTCATCTTGGCTGTTGAGAAGAGGAAAGCTGTTAGGAGTAGGTAAGCTGTGGGAGTGTCTTTGGGCAGAACATATGGAAGAATAGAGTTATTCTCATTTGGAGATGAGGGATATTGGTTTGTTGGTGAGGTTCTGGAAAGTTGTCAAGTTTTTCCAATACTTTCATCAAATCACACAAGTCAGTGTTGCTTGATCATTGTTTTCATCAAATCAACATGAATTGATTCTTCTACAACCAGTCTTCTTTTGTTGTAAACTCTGTACGCCTTGCTAGTGTTGGAATAACCAGGAAAGATTCCTTCATCACTCTTGGAACAAACTTATCAAGATTGTTCTTCTCATTGTTGTGAATGTAGCATTTGCTCCCAATCCATGAAAGTAGGATATGGTTAGAATCTTTCCATTCCACAACTTATATAGGGTCTTCATATGATACTTGTTGATGAGAGTTTTGTTCTATATATAAACACAGTAGTACAAACACAGCTTCACCCCAAAAGTATTTAGGAAGATTGTTGTTCTGACATCATTGCTCTTGCTACTTCACAATGGTCCTTTCTTTCTTTCTGCAACTCCATTCTGTTGAGGAGTTCTTGGAGCTGAGAAGTTGTGATCAATCCCTATTTTGATTACAATAAGTGTCAACTCCAGTGTTCTTAAATTCAGTTCCATGATCAGATTCTTATCCTTTTGATAGATAAGCTTTTAAAGTTCTGAATTTTGTTAACAGCTGAGTGAGATTATGAAGAGTATCACTTTTGGATTCAAGAAGGATGATCCAAGTGAATCTTGTGTAGTCATCAATAACTATAAGGGAATATCTCTTTCCACCTAGAGATCTGGTTCTAATGGGACCAATACGTCCATATGAAGGAGATCAAGAGGTTTGGTTGTGTCCAGTCTTGTTTTAGCAGAAAAGGATGTCTTCTTTTGTTTTCCACATTGACAGGCTCTGCATAACTTGTCTTTCTTGAAAGGAATTTTGGGAAGACCTTTGACAAGGTTGGAGATGGATAACTTGGAAATTGTTTTGAGATTAAGGTGAGCAAGTCTTTTATGCCACAGCCAATACATATCTGATTGGCTGTAGGATTATAGACAGAGAGCAGTAGAGGTTTGGACAATTTCAAGGTGGAGGCAGTAAAGGTTCTTCTTTCTAACTCCAGTTAAAATAACCTTGTTGTTCTTGTCTTTAACTTGGCACTGATCCTTTGTGCAGATAACATGATAACCTTTGTCACAAATTTGACTAATGCTTATCAAATTGTGTTTAAGGCCTTCAACATAAGATACATCTGTAAAGATGATCTCTTTGGTCACTAGGTTGCCTGATCCTTTGACTCTTGCTTGAGAATTGTCACCAAATGTAACACTGGGACCATTCTTTGGTGTTAGCTGTTGAAGCCATTCTTTGTTGTAGGTCATGTGTCTGCTACATCCACTATCTAAATACCATATTCTTTTATTGGATTCCTACAAAACAAAGTTAAAAATTATGGTACCCTTTATTCTTTTTGGGTCCAAAGGATTAGACTTTCTTTGGTACCCTAGCCTTGCCACCTGATCTCCTTTTGAAGAACTGGTTAAGGGTGTTATAGTAGGACATGATTTGCATCATATAGGGTGTCAATGTAAAGGGTTGAGGAGAGTTATATAGGTGTCCAGTATTGTATGGGCTTTGATTTCTGTAGTTTGGTTGATGAAAGTGAGATTGATGTCTGGGATTTTGTGTGAGTGGTATGATGATCTAGGTGAGGAATTTTGGGACTGATAGGCATGGCCTTTTCCATTGGAGTATTGCCAGTTTTGTCTAGGTTGCCTAGAGTGCCAATGTTGTTTAGTATGTCTTGGTTGTCCAATTTGCCTTGACTGTTCAGCTTGTCTTGGCTGTTCAGCTTGTCTTGGCTGTCTGGCTTGTCTAGGCTTCTGTTCTTGCTTCCTTTTCTGAGATTTAATATCATCAGTACTGCTGAAAGCTTGAGATTTAGGAATGTTGGGAGAATCCACTTTTAATTTACTCTTTTCACTCCTCTGTTTGTACACATCTTCCTTTGTTTGAATAGGGTAAGATGGTTTCTTGGTAGAAAATGTGTTGAGACTTTGTAAAATCATAGTTTCAACAGCTCTATCACCAGTAGGTGGAGTGTAGGTTTTGAGCGTGAGGTTATTTGCTCCTATTCCAGATCTGTCTCCAGGATGTCTTTGATTAAAGTGATACATGGATAAAGCATTGCTTGATTTGTTTCAAGAGTCAATTTTGCTTTTTAATGCCTTGTTTTCTTCCTTCAAGGTACTCATTTCCTGTTCATTATCCTTTTGAGGCTCAGAACAGTCAGTCTTAGCTGTTGAGCTAAGTATGTCATTTTCAAATTTTTGACATTTTTCTTCTAGATCCTTTTTGGTTGTTTCAAGGTTAGTGTTTAGGGATTTGAGATTTTCAATGGTTTTTAATTGCTCAAGGTTTTCTGTGATGAGGGCAGCAAAGCTAGAGTCTTGTTTCTTTTTTTGAATCAAAAGGGTGCAAACTAAATTTCTAAAGCCATCAATGTTAAGAGAATTAAAATTATGTACCTCTTTAAGTTCTTCAGTAGCAGCTAAGGCTTCAAGGTCCTCTTCATTATCTGAGTCTTCACATTCCTGTGCAACCAAACACAATAATGCTTCTTCTTCCTCACTCTCTGAGTCAGATGAATCAAATTCTTCATCACTAAACCTAGAAGAGTCAGCAAGCATGACTTGTTCTTTATTCTTGTCATTCTTAGCCTTGACACAATTATAGCAATTGCACCTAGAACTATGAATGACTTCTTTAGAATAGTAATGACTTCTTTAGAATAGTTCATTATTTTTTAGTGTTCTCTTGATTTTTTTTGGTTCTTTGCAATCAGCAGAATAGTGATCTAGTTTACCACATTTGTAACACTCAATGCTCTTTTTAACAACTTCTTGAGTTGAGTTGGATGGTGAAGGACTGTATCTTCTGTCAAAATCTTTCTTTTGATGTTTCATGGCATTTCTGACAGCCATGGAGATAAGACTTGGAATGTCTTCTTGAGAAATTGGTTTTGATTCTTGTTTAGGAGTTATGTTCAGCTTTTGAAGGGCATTAATTACAAGGGTGTCAATGTCCTATTGGGAAAACTGTTTTTGGGTTTGCTCTTGAGAAACAAGGGCAAGGGTTTGAGATATGGTGGATGCTGGTTGAATTTTGATCATTCTTTCTAGTTCATATGCTTCAAGTTTACCAAAGTATTGTTCTATGGTCATACTACTCCATTCAGCTCCTTTTCTAATGGGAAGGGCTACTTTCTCATACTCTTGAGGAAGATTAGAGTAGATCTTTAAGCATATGTCAGATTGTTCAAAGGTTTTGCCATGATCTGAAATGGCTCTTACAAGATCTTCAAATCTTGGTCTTGCAGCACTCACTTTCTCTCCAGGGTAGAATTTGAAGTTGTCTAACTGTCTTAATAAGTTATATAGATTCTGGGTTCTAACACTGGTGTGTTTAGTGAACTTGGTGTTAATTAGTTCCCATGCTACTTTAGCACTTGGTACTTTGGCTATTTCTTGAGCTAGGGAGTCATTGACACTTTTTTGCAGAATATTTTTTTACTTTTAAGTTAGCAGTCATAAGTTGTCTTTGAGCATCAGTCCAGTTTTCAGGAGATTTGAGTTTGCTACCTCCTCCATTAACTTCAGCTTGAGTGGGAGGTTCAACTTCATTTTCTAAGACATACCAGTTCCATATGCTATTAGCATCTAGGTAGGTTTTAATTTTTTAGGAGTAAATCTCAAAAGATCCACAATCATCAATGTGTGGAATGTCCTTTTCATTGTTTCTTCTTGGTTGAGGCATGGTGGGTTGAATGGATCTTTCACAAGTTGTTAGACTTTGTATGGTGAATCCAAGCTCTGATACCAATTGAAAGGCCCTATTAAACTTAATGAACAGATTAATTAAAACTTGAACAGCTAACTGTTTGAGGTTAGCTGTTGAGAGATAAAAATAAAAAGAAATGTGCAGCGGAATATAAATGAAAGAATAAGTAAAAGGACAAGGTGTAAGTGTGTGTTAGTGTGGAGACAAGAGTGTACACAGTATTTTAAACTGGTTCAGAGGCAAAACTCTTCTCTTACATCCACCCTCATTATTGGAACAGTGATATCAATCCACTATAATATTCTCTTCAAATAAGAGTTAGAAGAATTGATAAGGCAAGTTCCTTTGAACCCCCTCTACTTAATTGACACTTCAATTAAGGTTGCTTCTTTAAAAGCGAGAAAAAGAAAAGTAAAATAATCACAAGTGTGTTTACAAAATAGCTTGGCTTTAAGCTGGCTAGGAGGGGGTTGTAACTGGGTGCAAGATGACACAATATTTGCAGGGGTTTGTGCAAATATTTAATACTACAGAGTGAAAATGCAGTAAGGCTACAAAGGTTTTCAAATAGTGTAAAGTTGTGAAATGGGTGTAAAGGGTCTAAAACGGTCACTTGACAACATGCCAGTATACTCCTTTATATAAGGGAGGAGATAGAGCCGTTGGGGAACAAGGGTACAGTAGTAGCCGTTTGGGGAACAAAGGTACAGAAAAGTAATGGTTCCCTTTGACTTTGACTGAATGCTTGTTGTTCATCTGTACACAGGTTGTCAAGATTTGGAGAAGGTGTATTCACACTTGAACATGGTTCAATATGAGTTATTCTAATGACTGGTAATATTGGAATAATCATTCTTCAAAGATCTGATGACGTGGAGATAGCTGTTGAAGAAGAACAGTCTTAGCTGTTGAAACAGGGGAGCTTAGCTGTTGGGCTTGTAGGGCCTTAGATGTTGAAGCTTGTTTGTATATATCATCTTGATAATACATTTAAGGTAGAGAGAGTTTGTAATAGGTAGATCTTCAGTTTGTTGGATGTATAGATGATAGGTAGATCATGTAATAGCTTGACTGTTGAAACAGGGCAGCTTAGCTGTTGAGCTGTGTGAAGGGCTGCCTGTGCTCAGGTCTTTGTATATATCATATAATCAATTATGTTTGATTATTTATTTATCAAAACATATTTACTATGATTAATTGTGAGTTAAACATAGTGAAGTACTAACATTGTTTTTAAGTAGAGTGTGGCGGGTCCATTATCGATGCAACCAATAAAATATCGCCACCTCATTTTGTGAGCAACATTTTGTGAGTTTATTTTGTGCCCCTATCATTGCTCTTATCAGTACTCTATACTCCCTTTGTCCCATTTTAAACTTTAAAGTCAAAGCAAAATTTGTCAACTTACTTGCACTTTGACTATTGATTTATAGAAAATTTGATTATCCTATTGAAAAACTAAAAGTTACTTATGAGAATATTGATAACGGTGAATCAAAAACAATTTTTAAAATTTTTATTAAGATAATTAATTATATTATAAGTGTTTAGTCAAAGTACAAGTAAGTTGACAAATTTTCCTTTGACTTTGAAGTTTAAGATGGGACGGAGGAAGTATATGTTAATGGCAATGCCCTCCATACTATTTCAAATTACACTTGTTGCTTTTATAAGTTTAGTATTTAAAAGACATTTTTTTAAAATGCGATAGTATTATTAATATTTTTCGCTATTTGACTATTTGTCATACATTTTCACTTAAATTATGGGTTTCACTTGTATATTTTTCCCAACTTATTCCAGTAAATTTTCTTTTGTATATGAATATTATTTTTCAAATTATCGTACACAAGATAAATGGAGTAATTTCAAATTAAATGGAAGTGAGAAAAATACATCATAAGGTTACACGTACACAAGGCCAAAAAAATTTAGTATAACCGAATCATGGATCTTAATTTATTTATTTATGCTTAGATTGTACTGGACCATGCCAATAATAAAACATTATCATAACAACATATAATTGACATTCATGCTTGCTAAATATTTTCGTTTCAAATAATGCAACGTACATTTTAGTGCGTTGCATTATTTAAAACGGAAATTGCATTATTTGAAACCAAAATTGAAAAGTACGTTGCATTATGTGGTAATTTTAAAGTACGTTGCATTTAGTGTAATCTAGGGTGTGGTACGTTGCATCAAAACGTATTTTTCCCATAGTTTAGGGTACTAGTACGCCTTAGCAGCGTTAGCTTGTTTTGTGTTCTATGTACACCATGCAAATTTATAAGGATTTGCAAGGGCTTTTTGGGCAATAATTATCAATCAACCACGTTCAGAAGTCAACTTTTAATCTACTCCCCTTTGGGGAAGTAATGAGAAATGCTACTTTATGCAACTTGTTATGTAATGAACAGAGCTTTTGGGTAATTATTGCCATCAACTTTTGGCTTAGTTCACAATAGGCCAATATAGGGATTATAATTTTTTTTATTAGTATTTTTTTTTTTTTGGGGTACAAAAGTTAAAAGCTCAAAAAGAAAATAAAAGATAAATAAACTAAGCAGGCCTACACCATCTTGTCCATATTATTCCCACAATATATTTTGTCATCAACTTGACCACACTCTACGGAAGTTTTCTCAAAATTTGGAGCTCGTTTGAAATGATGAGAAGCATATTAGTTAAATAGGCAGCACATTGATTTGCCTTAGAGGTAGTTTGGCATTGCTTCTATTTATTGAAAAGTGATTCTTGATAATTGATTTTAGTAAAAGTGATTATCCCAAAACTCAATTTTTTGTTTGGATGACAAATTTTAAAAGTGAGTTTTTGTGAAAAGTGATTTTAAAATATGTTTGGATACTACACAATAGAAGTGATTATATGCTACAAAATGTCTAAACTACCATAATATATTTCAAATCATAACAATCCATGTTAAACTAGAAAAAAAATCCATAAATTAATTTTAAAACACAAAGTTCATAAAAAAAATGTGGCCTTTATTTCTTTCAATCAACCACTAGATGTTGCTATCTGTACACCCAAAAGATCACGAAATTCATCCATTTCTCGCTCATCTGCGACAACTTGCGGGTGTGTTACGTGCTCCACATTATGGTTTTCTGTCGGTAAAAGATCGGGGCTTTCCTCATAACATCGGAATACTTCATCCGCTTTGGCCTTTTTCCTAATGTAATTATGAAGCGCCATTGATGCACCTACTATAGCAACTTGCACGTCAAAATTAAATGAGTGCATATCATTTAAAATTCTCCATCGAGCTTTCCAAACTCCAAAGCTTCGCTCAATTATGCTTCTCAACGAAGAGTGAGCTTTTTTGAATTTCTCTTGCATGTTCATCGGTTGTGCCCCACGACGAAAATCGGGTAAATGATATCTCTCTCCTTTATATGGTGCCAAATAACCTTTAATATTTGGATAACCTGCATCAACTAAATAGTACTTCTCTGCACAAATATTTGACATATATTTAAAGATATTATTAAAATAATAATAAATTACTTGATATTAAAACTTATGTATAAGTAATACTACTAACCTCCTCTAGGATGTGGAAAGTTCAATTCGGGACTCCTTAGTGCTTGGTAAAAAATATGTGTGTCATGCGCACTACCTTCTCAACCAGGCCATATAAATGTAAAGCACATGTCAAAGTCACAAATTGCCATTATATTTTGAGTTGGATATTATTTTCTCCCAATGTAAGGAACTTGTTCATTAAGCGGGAGAATCGCCTTCACATGTGTCCCATCAATGACACCAATACAGTCCTAAATATAATTAGTGTTAGAAACCATCTCATAAACTAGGTTTCTAGAAATAATGTTGAAATTACTAACCTTGAAATGGGGCCAATATTTGTCATTCTCACTAATATGTTCGGGAACATAGTCAAAACTCTCAGGTGGCTTGATCATATCAAGTGATAATACGATTACTGCTTGAAGAACATTATGAAAATACCTACTTATTGTCTCTCCAGAGTGTTGAAAACGCTCCTGTAGCATTCGGTTACTATGACCATGTCCAAGAACAACTAAAAAATATTGCAACATGTTCTTCAGTGCTAATTTCTCTAGACTTTCTTAAATTGTATTTGTACTTTAGATCACTACAAAGGGATAAAAAGATTTCTTTTTCCATCCTGAATTGTTCTTGACATCGACGCCAATGTCCGTGAAGTATTTCCATAACAAACATATGACCGGTTTGTTTTGACGTCCTACAAGGCTGCTTATTAATGAATTTCGAATAGTATGCCACTATTGTAATCACCCCTGCCACAACTAGTGCATCAAAATCTGCATCTTCATCATCCATTTATTACCTATATAAGCATAATATATACATCAAGAAACCAATTAATGTAAAATAAACTGTATTGTCAAACAAAAAACATACTAAATCAAAATAAACAAATCATTATCACTAGAAAGATTCAAACTAAACATGTTTATTTCTCAAAAGTCAAAGTTGTACCATCCAGTAAAAAACAAATAAGAATAAAATCATAACAATGGAACGTGCTATGCAATCTCGCTCTTATTTGCACCTACAATAACTAGTAAAATAAAAATTAATGGAAGATATATATTTGCTTAATTTGGCCAACGACAGTTGTATTCTATTTCCCGCTCATGCTTAAGCCAAGCTACCCGTGCCTCGGGATCACGAAGTGCAATGAACATTGCTCTATATTCAGATTTGAGAAAGAGCTTCGTTGCAAACATAAACAAATTATCCAAACGGATAATGTCAAGGATTTAATCTAGCAAATTCATGCACTCTTGTATGGCATCTTCTTCACTCTTGGCTACGATGGCCGTAGGTCAGCTTCTTGTTGGGTTTCCAAGTAACATGCGCAGCGGAATATAGCAATTAAAATTTTAAGAAAACCCAAAGCCATGGATCCGTTCATATGATTAAATAAAATACAACAAGATGAATATAGGATAAAACTAACCCTTGATGGCTATCAAAGTTTTCTCTTGGTCTTTGGTGGAGATTTGAAAAAACTTGATCACGATCACAAAGCTTGAACACGAACTTTGAAGATGATGATTTTCACCCTCTAGCGGTATCCACACTTCGAACGAATATCAAAGGAGCTTCTTTGATCTTGGTTGCTAGACCAATAATTGTAAAACACACTTTCACAATTTAATAAAGAACTATATGGAATTTATTTTGTGAATTATTTTGTTCCTCAATCAATGATATCTTAGAACAAAATAAAATCTCTCTCAAACTCTTTGAGACTCACAAAAGTACTTGTCAATATGGTCTGGCCGAATTGGTGCTTTTATACACAATTAAGACCTATTCCAAATAGGAATCTTGTGCCAAAAACCATTCCTAATCAAATTAGGAAATTTCCAATCGCATACTGGGCGCCCGCCTGGTCCTACCCAGGCGCCCGCTTTTGTTTGGGCAGAAAGTCCAATTCTTTTTCCGGCTTGTTCAGGCGCCCGCCTGGTGCAACCCAAGCGCCCTCTTGGTTGACCAGGAGGCCCAGAACTTTCTAGAAATTCCTTGGAGGTCCTCCGGCCCTAAATACCAATATAGTCCTCTTATTTAAGATTCGTTCTATTGTGTGTGACCCTCTAGGATTATACTAAGTTGGCAATGGGCTCAAACATGATCCCATAAGATATGATTAGGTTCTAGCAAACCGTCATACCTACCCAAATAGTATAACTAGATACAAGTTCGCATTCCTTTAGAATATGTCATAATCCCTTTGTCCACGATGTCATTGAACACAAGTCATGGTCAAACAGTCAACTTGTTTTGTTCAATACTTTCTCGATTCCGAATATGTTGATAATCCAAATGACATTGATCCAATCAATTCATTTGAGTCCGGCCGAACATTTCATCAACATCATTCCTACGAGAGGCCCAAGCTTGACATCTCTCCGTGGAGGGACAAATCCATTTAGCTTATTATTCTTCCCAACGGGAATCCGATTATGCCAATCATACCCTTTATAACTACCGTGTTAAGGTAGCTTTTGAATATGTCAAACACAATGTTCATCAAGTGGAAGACTATAATAACTTCATGTCTAAGGATTCAAATGACATAACTAATATGAGATATATGTACGACATAGACCATGACATAAATCTCATACAGCGGGTCATGTCCAGTACCTTGTTCCAAACAAGTACCCATAAATCTAACATGATCATCCCATGATCATTTAGCCTTTATACTAGTGCTTAACAAGTACTAGGGACGGGGATTATTATAAGTAAACATGAACAACAATAATAATCAAAACATCTCTTTATTGATATGAAATAAATGATAACAATTACAACGTTTATTAAACGTGCCTAGGGCACCACTACCAACAATCTCCCCCTTGCCCTAGGCCCAATCTCCCATGTATCTAATACCCATGGACCTAACATGACCATCATGTTTAGCTTGTGGAAGTCCCTTTGTTAGCGGGTCCGCAACATTGTCATCATTAGGTACTCTGCATATATTTACGTCTCCCCTATCAACGATCTCTCGAATGATATGAAAACGCCTAAGTATGTGTTTTGATTTCTGATGTGCTCTTGGTTCCTTTGCTTGAGCAATAGCACCATTATTGTCGCAATAAAGGTCTATTGGATTAGCAATACTAGGAACCACTTCAAGTTCAGTTATGAACTTCTTAATCCAAACAGCTTCCTTTGCAGCATCCGATGCAGCAATATACTCAGCTTCTGTTGTAGAATCAGCGGTTGTACTTTGCTTGGAACTCTTCCAGCTTACAGCTCCACCATTTAACATAAACACAAAACCCGATTGCGATCGGCTATCATCTTTGTCGGTTTGGAAGCTTGCATCCGTGTAAGCATTTACAACAAGATCATCTTCCATTCCTCCATAGACCAAAAAGGAATCTTTAGTTCTTCTCAAGTACTTAAGAATCGCTTTTACAGCTATCCAGTGATTTTCGCCAGGGTCGGATTGGTATCTACTTGTCATGCTCAAAGCATAAGATACATCCGGTCTAGTACAAATCATGGCATACATGATGGACCCAATTACCGAGGCATATGGAACATCATTCATTTTCTCACGCTCATCGTTTGTCTTAGGACATTGAGTCTTGCTTAGAGAAACTCCATGTAACACGGGCAAGGTGTCTCTCTTAGAATTTTCCATACGGAATCTTCTAATGACCTTGTCAATGTATGTACTTTGGCTTAAACCAAGTAGCCTCCTTGATCTATCTCTATAGATCTTAATGCCAAGAATATATGCGGCTTCACCCATATCTTTCATTGCGAAGCACTTTCCTAACCAAGTCTTCACAGACTGAAGTGTAGGAATGTCGTTTCCAATGAGCAATATGTCATCCACATATAAAATAAGGAATAGCACTATGCTCCCACTAATCTTCTTGTATACACAAGGCTCATCTTCGTTCTTGATGAAACCAAACTCTTTGACCGATTCATCAAAACGGAGATTCCAACTCCTTGAAGCTTGCTTCAATTCATAGATGGATCTTTGCAGTTTGCATACCTTAGAATCTTGTTTAAAACCTTCTGGTTGTGTCATATACACATCCTCTTGGAGTTTTCCATTCAGGAAAGCGGTTTTGACGTCCATCTGCCATATTTCATAGTCATGATATGCGGCAATGGCAAGCAAAATTCTTATAGACTTGATCATTGCTACGGGTGAAAAGGTCTCATCATAGTCAATACCATGAACTTGCCTATAACCCTTCGCTACAAGCCTAGCTTTGTAAGTATGCACCTTCCCATCCATGTCAGTCTTTTTCTTGAAGACCCATTTGCATCCTATGGTTTTTACACCTTCGGGCGCATCAATCAAATTCCAAACTTGATTGTCTTGCATGGATTGTAATTCGGATTCCATGGCTCCAAGCCACTTGTCCGAATCAGGAGAAGACATCACCTCTTGGTAGGTTGACGGTTCATCATTCTCAATGATTTCTACCTTATTACTATCCGTTACGAGAAATCCATATCTCTCGGGCTCGGATCGTAACCTACTAGATCTGCGAGATGCTTGTGTATTTTGAACAGGTTCCACAACTCCTTGTGGTTCTTGTTCTTGTTCCACTATTGGTTCAATGTTATTTTCTAGGTCTCGAATTTCTTCAAGATTTATTTTACTCCCACTGATTTCTTTGGAGAGAAACTCTTTCTCTAGAAAGACACCAGTTCGGGCAACAAACACTTTGTTGTCCTCTCGATTGTAAAAGTAATATCCTTTAGTTTCCTTAGGATATCCCACGAAAATACATTTATCAGATTTGTGTGCTAGTTTGTCAGAGATAAGTCTCTTGACATAAACTTCGCAACCCCAAATCCTCATGAAAGATAAACTAGGTTTCTTTCCACTCCACATCTCATATGGAGTCTTTGGAACCGATTTAGTTGGAACTTGATTTAGTGTGAAAGCAGCGGTTTCTAGGGCGTAACCCCAAAAGGATATTGGAAGATCAACTTGACTCATCATTGATCGAACCATGTCTAACAAAGTCCGATTTATCCTCTCAGACACACCATTCCATTGTGGTGTTCCGGGCGGAGTCAATTGTGAAACTATTCCACAATTCTTTAGATGATCATCAAATTCTTGACTTAAGTATTCACCACCTCGATCTGATCGAAGTGCCTTTATACTTTTGCCAAGTTGTTTTTCTACTTCATTTTGAAATATTCTAAATATCTCAAATGCTTCACTTTTATGTTTCATTAGGTAAACATACCCAAATCTACTATAATCATCAGTGAAGGTTATGAAGTATTGAAATCCTCCCCTAGCATTGCTACTTAATGGTCCGCATACATCGGAATGTATCAACCCCAATAAGTCGCTTGCCCTTTCACCCAACTTGGTAAAAGGTGTCTTAGTCATTTTTCCAAGAAGACACGACTCACAAGTATCATATGACTCTAAGTCACATGAACCCAAAAGTCCGTCCCCATGGAGTTTTGAGATACGCTTCTCATTAATATGACCAAGACGGCAATGCCACAAATAAGTATGATTTACATCATTAGGTTTAGATTTCTTATTTACATGATAGACATTATTTTCATTCTTGACATCCAAGATATAAAGGCCATTAAATGAATTAGCAATACCATAAAGCACATCATTTAAATAAATAGAAAATTTCTTATTCTCAATAAGAAACTTAAAACCTTCATTATCCAAACAAGAAATTGAAATAATATTTTCTGCTTAAATCCGGAACATAATAACAATTGTTCAAAACAAGAATTAATCCGGAAGGTAAAGTGACTTCATAAGTCCCTACGGCTAATGCAGCAACTCTTGCTCCATTCCCCACGCGTAGATCTACTTCACCTTCTTTAAGCAGTCTCCTATTCTTTAGTCCCTGCACATTTAGACAAATGTGAGAACCACATCCGGTATCCAATACCCAAGAATCAGTGGTAGAAAGGAGAATATCTATCATATAGATACCTGAAGTCGACGCAGCCTTGCTGCTCTTCTTCTTCTTTTGCTCTTCCAAGAAAGCCTTGCAATTACGTTTCCAATGACCAATTTCTTGACAATGGAAACAGATTGCATCCTTTTGTGAATCAGGTTTTGCCTCAGAAGCCTTGGCAACCTTTGCCTTGCTTATTTTGGGTTTGACAACTTTTGCCTTACCCTTTCCTTTGGCACTAGGCTTCTTCCCATCATGAACCAAGAGCACGGGAGAACCTTTCTCCACAATTTTCATCTCTGCAGTTTTGAGCATCCCATGCAACTCAGAGAGATTCTTATCCATTCCATGCATGTTATAATTCATCACAAACTGATTATAACTTTTAGGCAATGAATTAAGAATGAGATCCGTGGCTAGGACCAATGGGATTGGATAGCCAAGTTTCTCAAGGTGCTCTACATAACCTTTCATTTTAAGAAAGTGAGGACTCACTTGTTGCCCTTCATTCATTTTACAAGTAGTGAATGCAACAATGGTCTTGTACCTCTCTTGCCTAGCTTGCTCTTGAAACATGGTTCTCAACTCCACGCCTATCTCATAGGCTTCCAAATGTTCCAAACTTTGTTGGAGTTTCGAACACATAGCAGCAAGCATGAGACAACTTACATCTCTAGAATCATTACGATGTTTCTTGTAATTGTCTCTTTCTACCCTAGGGGCAGTAGGCGGTGGTTCAGCAGGGAGTGGCCCATCGAGAATGTACAACTTATCTTCTTGCCTAAGAACGATTCTTATGCTACGGATCCAATCCATAAAGTTAGTACCATTCTCTTCGAGCTTATCCTTCTCAAGGATCGATCGCAACGACATTGATTGAGTGTTATTAGTCATTATCTACAAATATGCAAAATTTCCAAAATTTAATAAGTACCAGTTTTTCATTAAAGAAACAAACAATGTATTTTTTCAAACAAAATACTCCCACTAAATTATATAACCTTCATATACATCCAATGTATAATATAATTTAAATGGGTTAAGATCCAACTTTAATTTAATTTCAAGTCCGCTGAGGCAGATTACACAAAATCAAATTAATTAGGTAGACAACTCTTGTCAATCATATCTCATATGACTCTTAGTTCTTTTTATGAGATTCTTTAAGAAATCCAATTTCAAAAAGCATGTTAAACCTCATCTTTGCCTAGGCCCAAAACTGTTTTGACGCCTAATTAAGTCTAACCATTTTAAACGCATAGTTAATGTGTCCCGCTAGGGCGTGCCCACATTATCTATCTTGCTCATACATAAATAAATTTAATGCATCTCGCTAGGGCGAATCTACATTAGAGTCACTTATGTACTAACATGTGTTTTAATCATGGCATGGCAATAAAAGACTTAAAACTTTCTTTGAAGGTTCATCACATATAGCATATAACACATTTATGAGCACATAATATAAACATGTTACACATCAAGTTTAGCCACTAAATTAATCCCATTAATTTAAGCATGATATTTATGTGTCATTAGTTTCTCTATAATTATGAGGATGAGACTATTTCAACTTTGGTTATTATCTCCAAATCAAGACAACAAGAAGCGCGGTCGAACTAAGCCATTAGGCAACCACAATCCCGCACTAATTCAAGAAACCAAGAAAGTAGTCCATGTGGCCGAAACTAAGCAATAGATGGTCTCGATGAACGTATGCCAATTGCATTCACAATTCCACATGGATCTCCAATCATTGAATCAAGAACTTTGTTTCTCAATTTTAGCAATTATGAACTCTTCATAATTCTAACTTCGTTTTATCTTTGAAACTTTGATTGCGATCAATTTTGGGAAACACAATCTCGATGAACGCAGATTAGCCATCCAAAACTTGAACCAATCTAGGAATCACAAGACTAAAACAAATAGGAAAATCAAACCCCAAAATCCACACACAAACCAACTACCCAAAACCCATTTCAGATCAACAAGTCTGGACTGGTTCTGTTACTGGTTTTGTCGAATTTATCGAAAATTCCATATTCAGATTTTAACCAAAATCAGAACAATTTTGACCACCGAGCGCCCGCCTGCAAAGGACCAGGCGCCCGCTTGAATGGCCAGAATAGTATAGAATTTTAAAGTTCGAAATTTTGTCTCAAAATTATTTTTCCTTGATTATTAAAACTTTGATCCAATCAAAAATCAATAATCGAAATAATTCAGAATCCACCATAATTTTTATTGCGATTGAATCGTGCGATTAAAGTTGCAAAACAATAAACCACATAAAATCACAAAACACATAAGTATCATATATTCCAATATTCATATCATGCAAGGCACATAAACAATTTATATACACATAACATGATCCAAGTATTGAATTAATCAACATGAACGGGGCTCTGATACCACTGTTGGGTTTCCAAGTAACATGCGTAGCAATTAAAATTTTAAGAAAACCCAAAGCCATGGATCCGTTCATATGATTAAATCAAATACAACAAGATGAATATAGGATAAAACTAACCCTTGATGGCTATCAAAGTTTTCTCTTGGTCTTTGGTGGAGATTTGAAAAAACTTGATCACGATCACAAAGCTTGAACACGAACTTTGAAGATGATGATTTTCACCCTCTAGCGGTATCCACACTTCGAACGAATATCAAAGGAGCTTCTTTGATCTTGGTTGCTAGACCAATAATTGTAAAACACACTTTCACAATTTAATAAAGAACTATATGAAATTTATTTTGTGAATTATTTTGTTCCTCAATCAATGATATCTTAGAACAAAATAAAATCTCTCTCAAACTCTTTGAGACTCACAAAAGTACTTGTCAATATGGTCTGGCCGAATTGGTGCTTTTACACACAATTAAGACATATTCCAAATAGGAATCTTGTGCCAAAAACCATTCCTAATCAAATTAGGAAATTTCCAATCGGCATACCGGGCGCCCGCCTGGTCCTACCCAGGCGCCCGCTTGTTTGGGCAGAAAGTCCAATTCTTTTTCCGGCTTGTTCAGGCGCCCGCCTGGTGCAACCCAAGAGCCCGCTTGGTTGACCAGGAGGCCCAGAACTTTCCAAAAATTCCTTGGAGGTCCTCCGGCCCTAAATACCAATATAGTCCTCTTATTTAAGATTCGTTCTATTGTGTGTGACCTCTAGGATTATACTAAGTTGGCAATGGGCTCAAACATGATCCCATAAGATATGATTAGGTTCTAGCAAACCGTCATACCTACCCAAATAGTTTAACTAGATACAAGTTCGCATTCCTTTAGAATATGTCATAATCCCTTTGTCCACGATGTCATTGAACACAAGTCATGGTCAAACAGTCAACTTGTTTTGTTCAATACTTTCTCGATTCCGAATATGTTGATAATCCAAATGACATTGATCCAATCAATTCATTTGAGTCCGGCCGAACATTTCATCAACATCATTCCTACGAGAGGCCCAAGCTTGACATCTCTCCGTGGAGGGACAAACCATTTAGCTTATTATTCTTCCCAACGGGAATCCGATTATGCCAATCATACCCTTTATAACTACCGTGTTAAGGTAGCGTTTGAATATGTCAAACACAATGTTCATCAAGTGGAAGACTATAATAACTTCATGTCTAAGGATTCAAATGACATAACTAATATGAGATATATGTACGACATAGACCATGACATAAATCTCATACAGCGGGTCATGTCCAGTACCTTGTTCCAAACAAGTACCCATAAATCTAACATGATCATCCCATGATCATTTAGCCTTTATACTAGTGCTTAACAAGTACTAGGGACGGGGATTATTATAAGTAAACATGAACAACAATAATAATCAAAACATCTCTTTATTGATATGAAATAAATGATAACAATTACAACGTTTATTAAACGTGCCTAGGGCACCACTACCAACACTTCTAACTTCTACCGCATCAACTAGACGTTCAAGTTGTCTTTCTAACTTATTGCCCCTCGTCTCCTTACTACCTTTTACTTGAGTACTTTTGCCTAACGTCACTCTTTCAGTTTTATGCTCCGAACCATTCTCAGCTTCAGTATCAACGGTGGTATTGTTTAAGCCCGAAATCTCAGTAATGTCATCATCAGATGGAAAATCTGATTGTAAATTCTAAGTTTTTTTCCATACTGTTCCCTTCACTACATCACTACGCTTCTAGTTGTCCCACATGGCAACCATGCTAAATATTACAAGATGTTGATTCCGTGTAAGGCAAGTTTGAAGCAAAGTAGAAGCCTGCTCATCTGTTAGTGTTTATGTCTTAGGCCTATAGAATAGACTTTTGTGTATTATTATTTAGGGCAATTTGAAATTTGGTTCCTGACATTTACAAACTTTTGCAATGTTGCTCCCAACATTTTTTTTTCTCTAATTGGTTCCCAACATTTACATATTTTTGCAATGTGGCTATAAAAGTAAATGGGCGTTAGTTTTCTAACAGATTTTATGTCATGTGACTAGCACATGACGTTTTAATGGACATTTTAAAATATTCGTAAAGCTACACATATCCGATTGATATGATTCTTTTTTTTATATTGAAACTAATATTTAAATCTACAAAATATTTTTTTTTTTTGGAAATTTGTTGGTACCTAAATTATTTTTACATTTAATCTTAATTTTAAATATTAAAAAAATAAAAAACACGTGAAATATAATCTAAAAATATATTAGCCCAAGTATGTTTCATATGAAGTAATTTCTATATGTATCTTTCCTAAAGTTTATTTTTCTCCACCCCTTTGCCACTTTCCCGCAACACCCATTCCACATACACTCTTTCCTCGATTCATCGTCCTCTTCTTCTCCCCTTTTTTTTTCTATCAAACATTTTTACAAACTGATAATCTACATATAGAATTTACCTCATATGGAACATATTTGGGCTAATATCTTTTTTAGATTATATTTTACGTGTTTTCTATTTTTTTAATATTTAAAATTAAGATTAAATGCAAAAATAATCCAACTACCCAATAAATTTCCAAAAAAAAATATATGTTATAGATTTAAATATTAGCTTCAATTTAAAAGAAGAATCATATTAATCAGATACATGTAGCTTTAAGAATATCTTAAAACGTCATGTGCTAGTCACATGACATAAAATCTGTTAGAAAACTAACGCCCAGTTACTTTTATAGCCACATTGCAAAAAATGTAAACGTTGGGAACCAATTGGCGAAAAAAAACTGTTGGGAGCAACATTGCAAAAGTTTGTAAATGTCAGGAACCAAATTGCAAATTGCCCTTATTATTTATCATTTATATTAGAGATTACTTGTTTGATTATTATATGTTTTGTATGGTTATTATAATAATCTCTGTTCTTGGTTAAAAACTAGCATAAGTTTGATTGATAGTCATACGATGATTATGTGTATGAGATACAAATTAAAGTTGTGGGTATTTGTTGGAGAAAAAAGTACTAGATTGACTCATTATAAGATTTATGTCATGATCAAATATCATAATTAAAGCTCATATAGTTATATTATTAGAATCCTTAGACATAGGATTTGTTCCATCCCGAGAGATGTCTGCTAGGCCATTCAATGAATAAGATTGATCTAAATGCGTGGCCACGCTCGAATGAATTGATGAGATCATTGTCATTCGGTTAATCAATTTACTTTGTATCTACATAAGCATTCGACAATATAAATTGATGTGGAGCATGACTTATGTCTAATATGATATCGTGTGACAAAATAATTGTGATATGTTGCATAATAGAAACATCAGACTTAGATGATGTATTGTTTGGATATTCATGATGGCTTAGAGAGAGCAATAATTCATCATTAGAGCCGATAGCGCCTCAATTACCGACAAATCACAAGTCACACCTATCTTGGGACCACTTCCCATAAGGACAAAGCATAATTGGCAGCGTGTCAAAAGCCCGCGAAGATGGCATCTACAGCATATCTCGGAACAGATCACTTCCCAAGTTTGACCAAGTTAAAGAATTCTGTAAGACAAATCAGCAACCTTATAATTCAACATCCAGTACATTCAATGGCTCGCGCCATTGATTGAGGATATATCCAGTACTATCAACAACAACTCTGGCCATTGATAGTGGACATTTTAGGGATCCATTGATAGAGAATATTCCCCAAAGCCCTAATACTCGACATCAACTTCAACAAAGTTCGGACACTCGGTATCAACATTACGTCATCCAGTACATTCAATGCAGCTCGAGCCATAGATCAAGGATAATGTCCAGTACGCCATTGATAAGACATTTCAAGGTCTGGACACTCGGCATCACCATTATGTCATCCATTACATTTAATTTAGCTCACGCCATTGATCGAGGATATGTCCAGTACTATCAACAACAGCTCCGGCCATTGATAGAGGACATTATAGGGATCCAGTAGTTTCAATGGAACTCTTTCCATTGATCGAGGATAATATCAAGTACTAGCAATGTAGCTCGCGCTATTGGTAGAGGATATTCCATGGGAAATCTCTAAAGGGTTTTCCAACTTTTGGAATGATTTGATGAAGTTCTCATTTTGATTAGTGTTTCTGTGTCTTTGTGGAGAGATAAAGTTATGAAGTATCCAGTCTTGACTGAGTAAAGACCATTTTTTGTTGGGTTCCATACCAGCTTGTCTTATCCTCCTCTTTTAAGAATATGGATTGAGTGAATGGAATCAATAATGTGTTGGGGAAATAAGGTTCTAAGGAGATCTTCTCGCCATATCTTGGTTTGGGTGTTAAAATGGTCTGCTACTGGCTGGAAGTCCTGATGAAAGTGAAGCTTGGGGGTGTAATTGAGGTGGTTAGGGATCCAAGAGCTTGAGAGGGCTTTGATTTTTGTTCCACTTCTCACTGACCAGACTAGGTTTGTAGTGAGAAGATCTTTCACCCAAGAGATGCTTCTCCACCCCAGGATGCTTTGGAAGATGGTTTGAATTATAGGAAATCAACCTGGGGAAAGTATTTAGCTTTGATGGTAGAGCTTATAAGTGAGTTGGGTTGAGAGAAGATTTTCCAAGCGGTTTTGGCTAGGCATGTTGGAACAATATTATACCCCTGAATGCCACACTCATATTTAAGTAAGAGAAAGAGGAAAGATGAAGCGGAAGCATGTAATAAATGTATACCTGTTGAATCCATTATTGTGTCTTGAAGGGAGATTAAGGATGATGAAGATGTAGGGAGATGATCTTCTAAATGAGAGTGTCTCTTAAGTTTCTCAGAATTTCTTCTAAATAATTATGAAGAGAGTATGTAGAGAGAAAAGTAAGAATCAAGTATGTTTAAGGCTTGATGGAGGGGCCTTTATATAGTAAACATGGTGACACTTCAAATAGGGACCATACCTATTCATTTCCAAAGCAATGTTGATTTACCATCTTGCCCATCAAAGATAGATAAATAACATTTCAGGGATTCTACACATTGACTATTTTGACCATACTTTATATTAATGTCATAGTCATGATTTTATTTATGGAAGGTGCCTATTAACTTGTGTTGCAAGCCACAATGATCTAACAAGGCATGCTTGATTGAACGCTCCATATGATGGAGGATGAGACACCCTAAGTTTTTTGGGAGGCAAAGTTTGTGCCAGGAAACCCAGTAAATGCCCGAGTTTTTATCAAGACCAAGCCAGAGAAACCTGTTAAATATTCCGTGGAGTTCTTTAATTTGGTAGATAAGGAATTTGAAGCAAAACATGGCAGAGCCTGGAACGGTGGCTATGGCGTGCATTATGAACTGCACTACCTGCAAGAGATAAAAACTTGCCTCACCAACCTTGCAATTTAGAGCAGACGTTCTTGATAATATCTTGAAAAATCTGTCTTTTGGATCCATAGAACATTTGTCTAATTCCTAGAAATTTTCCATTAATTTCTGAATTTGAAGGGAGAGGATTGTTAAGCTTGTTAGCGTAGTTCAGTTGATGATGAGGGAGATAAGTATAGGTTGCTTTGTTGGATGATTATCTTTTCTCCAGCTTGAGCGCTAAGGATTCAAGAGTCCATTTGAGGAACAAGCAGACATTTGAGTTTAACTCAAAGGATATTTGGTAGTCATCTGGAGATAAGAGGTGATTGATCGGAGCGACTGATCTGCCAACTTTGATGCCCTTTATAATGTTTGCTTCGTTTAGGTGGTGAAGGGTGGCGGAGAGAGGTTCCGCACAGAGGATAAATAAGTAAAGTGATAGGTCCCCTTGTCGGATACCTCTAGTGGGAGTGAAGGTGGGAGTTGGGGTTCCATTTAAAATGATTGAGTAAGACGCTGAGGATGTGCAAGATGGATTAGATTAATCCATTTGGAAGAGAATCATAATTTGAGTAAAACCTTAGAGATGAATTGCCAATCTAACCTGTCATAGGCTTTGCTAATATTGAGTTTGGCTAAGCGCACAAGGGTTTATTTGAGTTTTTCCCTTTCCTGACTTGTTCAAAGAGTTCATGAGCTAGGAGGATGTTATAAAAAATAAGCCGACCCGAGATGAAGGCATTTTGGTTATGAGAGACTAGGGATGAGATTATTGGTTTGAGGCGGTTGACCAAGACTTTAGATAAGACCTTTGTAAAGGGTGTTGCATAGACTGATCGGTCGAAAATGGTTTGGTGAGGATGGGTTGTCAATTTTTGGAATAAGGGCAATAAGCGTATCATTAAGTGATAGAATGGACAATTTAGAGTTAAAAGATGTTTCAAAGTTAAGAATGTTGCCTTTAACTTTCATTTTTTTTTTTTGAAAAAATAATAATAAATATTTCCCTCCATCTCCTCACTGCTATAGGGACGGATTGTAATAACCGACATTTTTTTAATTATTTTAATTTAATTTAGTTACATTATTTTAATTAAATGATAATTAGAGTTAATGGACTAATTAAAGAAGTGGGTTAAATAATTAAAGAGTGGGCCAAAGTGTAATGAGCTCAAAATTGGGTTGGCCCGAACATAATTAAATAGACCCAACCCAAATAACAATTACCCAAGAATATAAAAACCTTAGTTAGTGAAATTTTAGGTTTTATTCTTAATTATCAACACAACAAAAAAAACACAAAAACCCTAATCCCATACCTAGGGCAGCCGCAGCCAA
Source organism: Campanula takesimana (assembly GCA_026119855.1). Taxonomy (NCBI): domain Eukaryota; kingdom Viridiplantae; phylum Streptophyta; class Magnoliopsida; order Asterales; family Campanulaceae; genus Campanula; species Campanula takesimana. The sequence continues at coordinate 571,394 of JAOWBW010000280.1, forward strand.
GAGGGAGAGAGGGAGGAGATTTTGAAGCTTTTCTGGAAATTCAATCCGATCATTCTCAAGGTAATGTCGAACCTCACATTCTAAAATTTATTTCATTGAATTTGGATGGGTAAATCATAATCTACGCATGTTTAAAGGAAATAAACATTAGGATTTTTGCATGCTAGTAAATCAAAGATGAGAATTTTAATGGGTAAAATGTTGGATCTAAATGTTATGATAGTATGAAGATTTTCATACTTAACCATAAATATTTTTATTGATTTTAAGATTTAATTCTATGATCATGAATTTAAACGAATACATATTTTACAATGTATGGAAATTGATCAAATAAGGAATTGAGGTTAATTAGGATTTAACAAAAAGAAGAAAAATATGGGTTTACACCCATAATGGGTCTCGCCGAATGGCCTAAATGAGATGGGGAATTTGTTTGTTGATTTTAATGATTATTGTTATTGATTTGTGAATAAATTGATGTTAGAAATTACAAGGAAAATTAAGATCAAGAGAAATCGACCAAATCTATGAATCTTGATGCTCTAGAATTCGGCTTAAATGGCTAAATGAATTGGGTATTAATCGTTGATTAAGATGTTAATAGTTCGACAGAAAAGTTAGTATTTTCGTTAGAATTATAATGAAAAGAGAACATGATCCTTAAGAGAGTTGTTGGAATGTTAGAAAACTAACTTGAAAGAATGTGATAAGTACGTCGAAGACCTTGAAAGTTAGAAAGTTAACGAGAATAGGGAAGATTAAAAGATTTCAGTTAGTTTCCTAACGAAAAAGGATTAAATTGATAAAGTCTAAAGTTAAAAGAAATAAAAAGGAAACCTTTGAGGTAAAAAGGGGTGTAAGTGGTTAAAAAGAAACTTGGGGGACCTTTACAAACAAAACCAAAGTCAAGGGACCTTCCTGCAATTAAACTAAAGTTGAAGGATTAAATTGTAATTAATCCAAAGTGGAAGGACCGAATTGCAATTAATCCAAAGTTGAGGGACCAAATTGTAATTAATCCAAAGTTAGAGGACTTAATTACAATGATACTAAAGTTGAGGGACTGACTCGCAAATCAAAAGTCAGAGACTTAAACGTAAGAAAAAGAGTAACGAAATAAAGAAGTAAAAACGCATCTCTCAGTTAACTAAGTAGAAGTAGTTAACATCATATGAGAGTACTAAAGTAAACTCGATGCCTTGTAGATTCGTACGAGGAGAACACTGCAAGGAAAAGCAATCAAGGTAAGGGACTACGTTCCTTACTGTTATTTGAATTCCTGTTGATTGGAACTCTATATTCTTTCTATAAGTTAGACTATCAATATGGCATGATAGTATTTGAATAAACTCCGCGTTATTGAACGTTCTTTTGGAAGAATCCTTACATAGTGATGTCCCCATTGATCCACTAAGTATCAAAGATTGAAACTTGTTACCACATACTTGTACCTTAGTATGTTCTCATTCTAACTTGTAAGTTAGCCACTTACTTGTTAGAGTGGCCAATGTCCAGTTAGAAAAGACATTGTCGGGACAGTCCAGTTAGAATAGACTCGTCCTTAAATTTAGGGATTGCATGAATGATCACATGCCTTCTCTCAGGAATTGTCCGATTACAAGGATAATTCTAGACCCCGAGCATATATGTGTGGATACCATATATGTTACGACCTACACTAATTAGGGATGGCCAAAACCGGTTCCGGGCCCGGTTCCGGTTCGGAACCGCCGGTTCCGGTTCATCAAAAGGGTGACCCTTAACCGGCCCGCATTTACCCCGGTTCCGGTTCCGGTTTGGCACAATACGGTTCCGGTTCGGTCCGGTTCCGGTACGGTTCCGGTCCGGTTCCGGTCCTCTCCTTTAAAATTATTGAAAAACAAGGGATTTTCGGTACGGTTCCGGTTCCGGTTCCGGTCCGGTTCGGCATATATATGACCCTGAACCGGCCCGCATGCCTTGCGGTTCCGGTTCGTCCGGTTCCGGTTTCCTCCCCGGTTTGCTCCGGTTCCGGGCTTTTCCGGTCCGGTTCCGGTCCGGTTTTCCGGTTCCGGTCCGGTTCCGGTCCGGTTTGGCCATCCCTAACACTAATGGCTTGGAAAAGCTAGGTGTACAAAAATTGTACCTTTGTCATTGAGGTTATAATGTACGTTGGAATTGACGGAACTTGAATAAATCCATTTGGATCGTAGTGCCATAATCCTTTGAAGGTAAAATCTTAATAGTATTACGACTGCAATTGTCCTGCAGCCTTAAATTAAAGTTAATTGAACCTATCCTTGAAAAGTTATTTCTAGTGTTCGTTCTGGTCGTCTCTCCTTAGTACCCGGAGAGGCCACGTATGAACTTACTGAGCATTCATTCGCTCACCCCTTCTCTACAATTTCTATTTCAGGATTTAAGTAGAGAGAAAAGAAAGGAGAGCAGCCGTGGGAAGAACGGCAGATTTGAAGACATATTATTTAGTTATTTAAGAATAATTATTTATTTGTGTAAGTTAAAGTACATTAATGACTGGGGTTGTTTACCTGTCAAGACAAGTATTGATGTTTACGCTTCCGCATTTATTAAGAATTGATGATGTAATAAAGGGTTAGTTGAGAACCCTAATTTGAGGTATCTTAATTATTGTTATTTATTGCCATTTAATGCTCAGATACAGTAAGAAAATTCGGGGTGTTACAATTGGTATCAGAGCAATGGCTTTAGGTTCTATGGGAGAAGTTGAAAGTTAAGATTAATGGGAGACCTAGTACTTGACTTTGAATAAGGTTTACTTGAGAATTTTCAAGTGATAAAATCTATCTCTAGGAATAATACTAAGGGTGCACGTAAAGCATGAATGCACTTGAGGAAGTAGAAATCTGTTCATCTTTGTACATGTCTACTCATTTTTTTAAAAAGAAAATCTTATAATGAAATCTTGGGGTTATGTACTAATTAAGTTTATTGTCTAGTGTGTGTAGGATTATGACAAGGAAACCGATGAAATCCGTAAGGTACAGTGCTACACTGAAGGAGAACATAGAAGCCAAGGATAACCGAATCAAGCTAATGAATGAGGAATTGGCTCAAGAAAAGGCAAAGAATGTTAGTATGGAGGAAGAGTTGGTTAAGAATACTACTGAACTGACCAAAGCTAATGAAGAGATCCGTAGACTGAAAGTGGGAATAGAGGGTTTACAGTACACTCTCAAAACACGTGATGATGACATCAAGGTTTTAGAAGAAAGACTAGCAGAGAAAATCCAGAAGGCTAGAGATATGAAGAATCACGCTATTAGAGCCAATAGAGAGTGGAACAAGCTAAGTGTGAAATTATTGGATGAGAAAAGGAGTGTCTATGATCTCGAAAACAAAGTGGATGAACAGGAAAAGTATGAGCGGGAACTCAGAGCTTCAGGTTATCAGATCTACGCAGATAAGCTAGAACTTCAGGCAAAGTACGACCAACTAGTGGAAGAGCAGGCACAATGTAGAGCTTAGTGCAAGTGATTATTTAATGATTGTTGAGTTAGACTCATTATGATTAGTGGAATAATTCAGTTAGACTTTTGATTATGTTAATTGAATTTTTGGTGGATTTTGAGAAGTTTAATCTCACACCCTAGTTGAATAAAGTTAGTTATATTAGTTTAAATACCGGAGTTATAAATCAACTATTACCGCTTAAATTAAAAGTTAACTTGTTGAGAAAAGACAAGGGAAAACGTCGGATTGGTTAAAACAATCTTCGAAACCATGGTACGAAGCAAGACGACCATTAGAGTAAGTTAAAGCTAGTTAAGTAATAAAAACTAGTGAAATAAAAGTCAGTAATAGTCAATCAAGTAAAACGGTTGCTAATTATGAAGTACAATAACTCCAGAACCGGAGAATAAAGGTTAAGTAAACTAACCAAATCAGAATAATGGTCTAGTACAAAAGACCTACGAACAAGATAAAACTTACAAGTAAACCGTTAGTAAAAGAATAGTAATGTTAATTATACTATGGACACCGTACATATTGTGTAATGATAAACATTACTAGGACACAGACCTGTTCTAAAAGTAAAAGAAAAAAAAAATTGCAGATGGCCTCGAATACCAGAAGTGGAAACAACAGAAACGAAAATGGTAATGGCAGCAACAACGGTAATGGAGGCAGGCAGTTGGACCCGGCACTAGTGAATCTCTTGCAGACGCTCACGCAGACGGTAGCTGGAATAGGCCAGACTGTGGCTGGAATTTCTCAACCACCACCACAAGCTCCATTACGAGACCCGTTGGAGTTATTTCAAAGGAGAAACCCAGATTCGTTCTCGGATACAGCAAAGGAGAAACCCGAGGATTGGATCAAGAGTACAGAACGTATCTTCGAAATGTTGAACTGCACAGAAGAGCAAAAGGTAGTGTTTGCAATGATCATGCTGAAAGGGAAGGCCCAATCGTGGTGGGAGGCAGAGAAGCGAGCTGCTGTGGCTCGTGGTGACGCTACATTTACGTGGACCACGTTTAAGGCTATCTTTAACGAGAAGTATTATCCTGCGAGCACAAGGAACGCTAAGGTGGCGGAATTCCTAACACTAGTGCAAGGGAATCAGACAGTGGCGGAGTATGGTGAGAAGTTCACCGATCTACTGGAGTTTGCGCCGAGGTTCTTCGATACTGAGGAACAAAAGGCAAGGAAATTTGAGGCGGGATTGAGTGATAGGATCAGGTACAGAATCACACCATTGGCATTGACTACTTATTCGGCGGTGCTGGACAGAGCTAAGATAGTGGAGAAGGAATCGGATAATTATCGTAACCGACAAGAGGAGAAAGGAAAGAGTGTGACCGAGAAGTCAGAAGGAAACAAAGGCAGTAAGGACACCAATAACAACAAGAGGAAAGCAGTGGATGATGGCCGCGATAAGGGCAATTACGGAAATAAACACTCCAACAACAGCCATAACGGCAACGGGCGGAACTCCCACGACAACAAACGAGAGTGGAATAAGGGCAAGAACCGAGGTTTCACAAGTAATGATAAGTGTACAATCTGTGATGGAGCCCATAAGAAAAAAATTTGTTTCTACAAGGAGCGGCAGTGTTATAACTGTAAGAAGGTGGGACACCCGAAGTGGAAATGCCTAGAACCTAAGAAAGAGGAACCAGCTGCAGGAACTAAGGACAACGGTGGAGGAAACGGTGGAGGCCGTGGTAGGATGTACACCATGACCGCAAAGGCAGCAAGAGTAAACGCAGACCTTGTGGAAGGTACGATTCAGTTAAATTCTCATGATGTTTATGTATTGGTAGATACTGGCGCTACTCATTCAGTAGTTAGTAATGATTTGTAGCAAGGAAGTTAAAACTGCACCCAGAAACTTTACAGATACCTTTAGTAATAGATACACCTGCTAAAGACGCTATCCCTATCACCACCATTTATAGAAATCATACCTTAGGAATAGGAGGTACGAATGTAAAGATCGATCTCATTGGACTGGATATGTCAGAATTCGACGTAATACTGGGAATGGATTGGTTGGCTCTATATCAAGCTAACGTGAACTGTTAGGAGAAAATAGTGACGTTTATAGGAGAAGAAGGTAAGGAACACAGATTTATGGGTTCAAGACCGAGGAGAAGGCTAATCTTAATCTCGGTGATGAAGGCCCGTAGGATTTTGAAGAAGGGATGTGTAGGATTCCTGGCACACATAGGTGAGACAGAAGAGAAGGGAGTAACCTTGGAGTCACTTGAAGTAGTGAGTGAATTTCAAGACGTGTTTCTAGAAGATTTGCCTGGTATACCACCAGTGAGGGAGGTAGAGTTCTCCATCGACTTAGCACCAGAAACCACACCTATTTCGAGAGCACCGTACAGGATGGCTCCGACAAAATTTAAAGAACTAAAAGAGCAGTTGCAAGAACTGTTGGACAAAGGGTTGATTAGACCGAGTGTATCACCATGGGGTGCACCAGTGCTATTTGTAAAGAAGAAAGATGGATCTATGAGGTTGTGCATTGACTACAGGGAATTGAATAAAGTGACGGTGAGGAACCAATACCCATTGCCGAGAATTGATGACTTGTTTGATCAACTGAGAGGAGCCTGTCATTTTTTAAAGATTGATCTTAGGTCTGGCTATCATCAGTTGAGAGTCAAGGATGTGGATGTGACAAAGACAGCGTTTAGGACAAGGTATGGACATTATGAGTTTGTCGTGATGCCGTTTAGTTTAACTAACGCACCAGCTGCATTCATGGAGTTGATGAATAGGATATTTCAAGAGTACTTAGACAAATGTGTGATAGTATTTATTGATGATATTTTGGTATACTCGAAGACAAAGGAAGAACATGCTGAGCATCTGAGGTTAGTGTTGGAAATTTTGAGGAGGCAGAAATTATACGCTAAGTTTAAGAAATGTGAATTCTGGTTAGAGAAAGTAGCATTTTTGGGGCACGTGGTGTCGAAGGAAGGAATTTCAGTGGACCCGACGAAGGTGGAGGCAATAATGGATTGGGAAAGACCGACTACGGTAACCGAAATAAGGAGTTTCTTGGGTTTAGCCAGTTACTATAGGAGGTTCGTAGAAGGATTTTCGAAGTTATCGGGACCATTGACGAAGTTGACGCAGAAAGCAGCCAAGTTTATTTGGTCAGAAGAATGTGAGAAAAGTTTTCAAGAATTGAAGAATAGATTAGTATCTGCTCCAGTGTTAACATTACCGACGGGAACGGAAGGTTTTGTTATCTACAGTGACGCATCGTTGAAAGGACTAGGCTGTGTATTGATGCAAAATGAGAAGGTGATAGCATATGCATCTAGGCAGTTGAAAGTACATGAAAGGAATTACCCGACCCATGACTTGGAGTTAGCAGCAGTGGTATTTGCTTTAAAAATTTGGAGACATTATCTGTATGGCGTGAAATGTCAGATTTTTACAGATCACAAGAGCCTTAAGTATATCTTCACTCAGAAGGAGTTGAATATGAGACAACGGAGATGGCTATAACTTCTCAAGGATTACGACTGTGAAATATTGTATAATCCTGGGAAAGCCAACAAGGTGACAGATGCCTTAAGTAGGACGAATCACGGGATGTTGGCGACATTGATCTCTAAGGGGGTAAGTATATGGAATGATGTCAAGGAAGTGAACTTAGTAGTAAAATTAAACGGATATTTGGCTCGATTGACGTTACAACCTGCATTGTTGAGCAGAATTAAAGAGGCACAAGAGTTAGATGAAGAGACAGAAGCTCTAATCGGGAAAGGACAAGTAAAGGATCTTCACATGGGCAAAGATGGGATTCTGAGGTACCAAAAGAGAGTATGGGTGCCAAATAATGACGAAATTAAGAGAGAGATACTGAGAGAAGCTCATTGCTCGAAGTTCTCTGTACATCCGGGAAGTACTAAAATGTATAGGAATCTAAAGGAGTCATATTGGTGGAATAATATGAAGAATAATGTGGCAGAGTATGTGCATAGATGTCTGACGTCTCAACAAGTTAAGAGTGAACATCAGAAGCCAGCAGGGTTACTACAATCATTACCAATTCCCGAATGGAAGTGGGAGAACATTGCCATGGATTTTGTAAGTGGGTTGCCGAAGACGGCAGGGAAGTATGACGTAATATGGGTTATCGTAGACCGATTGACTAAGTCGGCACATTTTCTAGCAATCAAGAAGACTGACTCGTTAGAAAATTTGGCCAAACTGTATATCGACGAGATAGTGAGACTACATGGAATACCAGTCACAATCGTGTCCGATCGAGATGCAAGGTTCACTTCGAAATTTTGGAGCAGCTTACAGGAAGCATTGGGAACAGAATTGACTATGAGTACGGCGTTTCATCCGCAGACTGATGGTCAGTCAGAAAGGACTATCCAGACACTAGAGGATATGCTAAGGGCTACTTCGTTAGATTGGCCAAACGCATGGGACGAACATTTACCGCTGGTGGAATTCGCGTACAACAACAGCTTCCATGCAAGTATTGGTATGGCACCATATGAAGCATTATATGGGAGGAAGTGTAGATCACCGACTTGTTGGAATGAAGTTGGCGAGAGAAGGTTAAGTGGACCGGAACTTGTACAAGTCACGGCAGATAAAGTACAACAGATTCGGAAATGGCTACAGACGGCGCAGAGTAGGCAGAAATCTTATGTAGATAACAGGAGGAGGGAACTAGAATTTCAGCCAGGGGATCGAGTATTCCTAAATATATCGCCTACGAAAGGAGTTATGCGTTTCGGAATTAAAGGAAAGCTAAGTCCACGATATCTGGGGCCGTTCAAAATTCTCGATAGGATTGGGGAAGTGGCTTATCGACTGGCGTTACCGCCAGTGCTAGCTGGAGTTCATAATGTATTTCATGTCTCCATGCTAAGGAAGTATATCCATGATCCTAGTCATGTGATAGAGTACAAGCAGTTAAGAGTTCGGGCAGATTTGACGTACGATGAACGACCAATCAAGATCGTCGACAGAAAAGACGAGGTTGTAAGAAAGCGTGCGGTTCCCTACGTGAAAGTGCAATGGAGTAATCACACCGAAAGAGAAGCGACTTGGGAACTAGAAAATGAGATGCGCGAGTTATACCCGGACATCTTCTCAGACTAAGATTGATCAAAGTTTGAGGACAAACTTCTTTTAAGGGGGTAAGAATGTAATAACCGACATTTTTTTAATTATTTTAATTTAATTTAGTTACATTATTTTAATTAAATGATAATTAGAGTTAATGGACTAATTAAAGAAGTGGGTTAAGTAATTAAAGAGTGGGCCAAAGTGTAATGAGCTCAAAATTGGGTTGGCCCGAACTTAATTAAATAGACCCAACCCAAATAACAATTACCCAAGAATATAAAAACCTTAGTTAGTGAAATTTTAGGTTTTATTCTTAATTATCAACACAACAAAAAAAAACACAAAAACCCTAATCCCATACCTAGGGCAGCCGCAGCCAAGAGGGAGAAGAGGGAGGAGATTTTGAAGCTTTTCTGGAAATTCAATCCGATCATTCTCAAGGTAATGTCGAACCTCACATTCTAAAATTTATTTCATTGAATTTGGATGGGTAAATCATAATCTACGCATGTTTAAAGGAAATAAACATTAGGATTTTTGCATGCTAGTAAATCAAAGATGAGAATTTTAATGGGTAAAATGTTGGATCTAAATGTTATGATAGTATGAAGATTTTCATACTTAACCATAAATATTTTTATTGATTTTAAGATTTAATTCTATGATCATGAATTTAAACGAATACATATTTTACAATGTATGGAAATTGATCAAATAAGGAATTGAGGTTAATTAGGATTTAACAAAAAGAAGAAAAATATGGGTTTACACCCATAATGGGTCTAAATGAGATGGGGAATTTGTTTGTTGATTTTAATGATTATTGTTATTGATTTGTGAATAAATTGATGTTAGAAATTACAAGGAAAATTAAGATCAAGAGAAATCGACCAAATCTATGAATCTTGATGCTCTAGAATTCGGCTTAAATGGCTAAATGAATGGGGTATTAATCGTTGATTAAGATGTTAATAGTTCGACAGAAAAGTTAGTATTTTCGTTAGAATTATAATGAAAAGAGAACATGATCCTTAAGAGAGTTGTTGGAAAGTTAGAAAACTAACTTGAAAGAATGTGATAAGTACGTGGAAGACCTTGAAAGTTAGAAAGTTAACGAGAATAGGGAAGATTAAAAGATTTTAGTTAGTTTCCTAACGAAAAAGGATTAAACTGATAAAGTCTAAAGTTAAAAGAAATAAAAAGGAAACCTTTGAGGTAAAAAGGGGTCTAAGTGGTTAAAAAGAAACTTGGGGGACCTTTACGAACAAAATCAAAGTCAAGGGACCTTCTTGCAATTAAACTAAAGTTGAAGGATTAAATTGTAATTAATCCAAAGTGGAAGGACCGAATTGCAATTAATCCAAAGTTGAAGGACCAATTTGCAATTAATCCAAAGTTGAAGGACCAATTTGCAATTAATCTAAAGTTGAGGGACCAAATTGTAATTAATCCAAAGTTAGAGGACTTAATTACAATGATACTAAAGTTGAGGGACTGACTCGCAAATCAAAAGTCAGAGACTTAAACGTAAGAAAAAGTTTAACGAAATAAAGAAGTAAAAACGCATCTCTCAGTTAACTAAGTAAAAGTAGTTAACATCATATGAGAGTACTAAAGTAAACTATTCGATGCCTTGTAGATTCGTACGAGGAGAACACTGCAAGGAAAAGCAATCAAGGTAAGGGATTACGTTCCTTACTGTTATTTGAATTCCTGTTGATTGGAACTCTATATTCTTTCTATAAGTTAGACTATCAATATGTCATGATAGTATTTGAATAAACTCCGCGTTATTGAACATTCTTTTGGAAGAATCCTTAGTTAGTGATGTCCCCATTGATCCACTAAGTATCAAAGATTGAAACTTGTTACCACATACTTGTACCTTAGTATGTTCTCATTCTAACTTTTAAGTTAACCACTTACTTGTTAGAGTGGCCAATGTCCAGTTAGAAAAGACATTGTCGGGACAGCCCAGTTAGAAAAGACTCGTCCTTAAATTTAGGGATTGCATGAATGATCACATGCCTTCTCTCAGGAATTGTCCGATTACAAGGATAATTCTAGACCCCGAGCATATATGTGTGGATACCATATATGTCACGACCTACACTACTGGCTTGGAAAAGCTAGGTGTACAAAAATTGTACCTTTGGCATTGAGGTTATAATGTACGTTGGAATTGACGGAACTTGAATAAATCCCTTTGGATCGTAGTTCCATAATCCTTTGAAGGTAAAATCTTAAGAGTATTACGACTGCAATTGTCCTGCAGCCTTAAATTAAAGTTAATTGAACCTATCCTTGAAAAGTTATTTCTAGTGTTCGTTCTGGTCGTCTCTCCTTAGTACCCGGAGAGGCCACGTATGAACTTACTGAGCATTCATTCGCTCACCTCTTCTCTACAATTTCTATTTCAGGATTTAAGTAGAGAGAAAAGAAAGGAGAGCGGCCGTGGGAAGAACGGCAGATTTGAAGACATATTATTTAGTTATTTAAGAATAATTATTTATTTGTGTAAGTTAAAGTACATTAATGACTGGGGTTGTTTACCTGTCAAGACAAGTATTGATGTTTACGCTTCCGCATTTATTAAGAATTGATGATGTAATAAAGGGTTAGTTGAGAACCCTAATTTGAGGTATCTTAATTATTGTTATTTATTGTCATTTAATGCTCAGATACAGTAAGAAAATTCGGGGTGTTACACGGATAATCATCAAAACCCTGAAATAGTTTGTTTTAAATTTTTATAAAGTCAAAATACCCCCATTTCACTATAATATCAAAAGTACAACATGCTCACAAAATATCGCTCACAAAATTTTAGTTGATATTCATTGATCTAATGTTTAAACTTTAGACCCACATGTTTAATAATTTCAACACCAATCAATGAATGCTAACTAAAATTTTATCAAACGAGAGTTAGTAAGTATTTTGTGCCTCTAAGATTGTTCTACCATAAAACTTAATTAAACCACCATAGTTTGATCTCTTATCCTCCTCTTTAAAACGACCCCTTTATCGCACTATTATCTCCCCTCCTTTCCCTGTTTCGGCACCATCCCATCGCCGCTGACGATTAGCGTGCTCAACCCTAATCGGTGACGTACCTCTGGCCAACTTCATCACATCAAGATTCAACCGAACGTCAAAATAACCCAAAGACACTTTTATGTCTCTGTGCACGAATGTTATAGCTACCCCACACCAAATTTACAATTCTCCCCTATCATATTTATCATTAACTAGTATGTTGCTTTATTTGACCAAAGAACTTTAGTTCTGATGGTATCTGGTATTAGCTTTCATATTGGAGATAGTGAGTTCGAATCCTATTAAGGACATATGTTAGCCTATTTACAGGCCATTTGATGTAGCCTAACTTTATTTGTAAATTTGGTTGTAGTATGTAGCATAAGTCACTCATTATTTTTTTTACAAATTCATATCACCACCATCCAACCCCGATTACCGCCACTCCTCACCGCCCACAACAGAAAAAAAAAAAAAAAAAAACACCACCACCACCACCACCACAACCACAAACAAATATTTTCCCCCTAATTAAAAGAAAATCTGTGAGTGCAACATCAATTCACAAAAAACCAAAAACATCGTCAATGAAACTTAAATTTAATATAAACTTAAATATTCACTAATAAAAAACTCATGTTCGAGAATATAATCTCTCGTTACTCTTATTCTGAGTTCTGAAGCATATGGCATCCTTCTTCAATCAGATGGTGCCATCTCTCCCACCCATTATTAACTTGCTCACAAACCTTTTAGGGTTTTCGATTTTTTTTCTTTCCTTTTTGGGTTTAGAGGGAAATAATAGTTTCTTCAAGTGTACACGTTATTGATTTTGGGGTGGTTTCAATTCGGGTGAATGTCCAAACCATACAACGTACTTTTACTTTGTTTACAATAAATGTAATTTACTACGTTTTGACATCTTAACCATATGTACTTTATCAATTGGTTACATTTATTTTTTTGTGAAAGGAGACGGTACTCCCTAGATTTTATTAATTAAAGCAAAAAAAATTACAAGAGGGTGGGGGACATGACAACCTCAACCACCGGAAATAAAACCTATGGGAAGGAGTTCTCACACAATTCGTATAGTCCTCTACAACACCGGCGGACCTACCCTTAACCTTAAGGGGGCCACGGCCTCGTTTGTAAAAAAAAAAAAAAAAATTAGTGCAATTTTTGTAAATTCAAATTAACTAGTGCAGTAAATTAACTTTTGCCCTTTAAGTGAAGAAAAAAAAAATGCACTATTTGTTTTTGTCCCCTTACACTAATAAAAATAATTTTTTCCCTTCTTCCATAAAATTCCTGGGTCCGTCAGTGATCTACAATAAATAAAGATGGGGTGGAATTCATAAGTAGAAAACTATTACAAGTTATAAATATATATAAAAAAAAAAACACTAAAAAACACTAATGCCTACGAATATAATGGAAAGAGCCTTTATCCATAAGATAGAGACCCTTACAAGAAGAGGGGAGCTCAGCTAATGCATAAAAAACAAATTTCTGAGTATTAGCAGTAGGGCTGTAAACGAGCCGAGCCGAGCTTTGGAGTTTTGGGCTCGAGCTTGTTAAAGAATTATCGAGCTCGAGCTTTTATCGAGCTCGAGGTCGAGCCCATTTACCTTGTTCGAGCTCGAATCGAATCGAGTTTTGAGCTGCTCGCGAGCCGCTCGCGAGCCGCTCGCGAGCTTTTCACGAGCTGTTCGAACTCGAGTCTTTACGAGCCGAACTCGAGCTTAAAATTTTTTCTGAAAATTATGAAATCAAACGAGCTCGAGTTCGAGCCTTATGCTCGCGAGTTTTTTATGAGCTGTTCGAACTCGAGCCTTTACGAGCCGAGCTCGAGCATAAACATTTTTCTGAAAATTATGAAATCAAACGAGCTCGAGTTCGAGCCTTATCGAGTTCGAGCCTTACCGAGCTCTGATAAGTATTCTCTACATTTAAAAAAAACACTATTTTTTTTCTATTTTTTTAATCTCAAAATGTGTCTTATTTACAAATGTAACCTCTTGTTTACTTTTTTTTTTTTTTTTTGAAAAGCTCTTGTTCATTTAACTTCTCATATTACAAACGATTAATTGAATCGTATATATACCATCAGATTGTAATATACTCCTTTTGTCCCAAATTTTATATTTACTTATCAAATTTACTTAAACTTTAACTAATATTTTACACTAAATTATTAATTCTCATAAAAATTATAAAATGGTTGTTAAATCATTAATAAATTATGTAAATTAATAATTTACATAAAATATTAATCAAAATTCAAATAGTTTGACTCTACATAACCAAAATTCAAATAGTTTTACTATTATAGTTAACTATTATAGTTACTATGGTATTTTTTTAGACAAAAACTTGTGTGCACACATGCATGATCCGTCTCATCCATGAGACGGGTCGGTTTTTGACCCGCCCGCCCGACCCTCGAACCGGCTCCAGGACCCAGGGGTCGAACCTGCCACGTGGCAGCCTTTCATAGGCCCAATTTTTTTTTAATTTTTATATTTATTTTTGGTTTTTTTCGGTTTGTCAAAAGTAATAATTACTATAACTTAATGTAATGACTGTATTCATATAAAGTAACAGTTTGTATACATAAAAGTAATACATATATACAGAAAAGTAACAGTGTTTTTTTCTATGTTTTCTTCGTTTGCCAAAAGTAATACTTATTACAACTAAAATGTTACGAACGTGTTACTTATATGTAATAATGTTTATACATAATTGTAACACATATGTAATTATGTATAGAAAAAGTAATAATTCAACCATTTACATTTTTAGAGCTAAAAACACTTGATTAGTGTTACATGTAAAAGTATTACATTATCTATAGAAATATGTTATAATTTCTTTTATTAAAGTGTTACATTTACTTGTACAAACAATTACATTCATATATGAGTTGTTACTTTTCAAATGTTACTTTCTTTCAAAAAATTAAATCAAAATACACAATATTTTACATTTTTGCAAAAGCATTATTACATTTCAGTATAAATGATAATTACATTTAGATATTGTTTGGGTTACATGTAATTATAGTTAGTATTACATTTGTGGTCAACGTTTTATGGATTTGACCATGAAGGTCAAAGTCAGACAAACTTTCTGGTTAATATATAGCATTTAAATGACGCTATTATACTTAGTCAACTGTATTTAGTAAAACGTACGCTACGCTAGGGGTATAATATAGTATATGTTACATGTATCTATATATACATATAATACATACATACATCATACATACACACATATATACGGCTTTCGTCCCGCCCGACTTAAGAGGAACTAGAATGAATGGAGGAGGTTATGAGAACAAAAGTAACATTATCTTTTCATTTTTTTGGCCGTACTACGTCGAGTATGACACTAAAAATGTCAAAATGTCCTAAATCGGGCAGGATAGAGGGAGTATATAATAATGTATATAAAAATGTGCTATATGTATGTATGTATATATATATATATATATATATATATAACATCCAATATTTCATATAGACACACACATATCATACATACATATATTTATGTATATAAATATGTGTTACATGTATGTATATATAATATCCACTATACCATATACATAAATAAATATATATATATATGTATGTATGTATGTATGTATGTATGTATGTGTGTGTGTGTGTGTGTGTGTATATATATATATATATATATATATATATATATATATATATATATATATATATATATATATATATATATATATATATATATATATATATATATATATTTAATAAATATTTTTCTACATGCAAACGCATTTATATGTGAAATATATATGTGTGTTTATGTGTAAATGATAAACATTTTGTTCATTCTATATTTGAGTAATTAAATATACTTTCATATATAACTATAATAATAGATGTTAATTTTATTTTTTATTTCAATGAGAAAAATAATATAAGACAAATATGTGTACATTTGAAAATAATAAATTAGTTTTGAAAAACAAAACCCGACTATTGTGTATATTTCTCTACGTTTTCATAATGAATGTTCATAGAATAAATTAATTTTAGTTTTTGTACAATCTATATAGTATTATTGTATTGTATGTGTATAGTCGCTATATGATCATTATATGGATGTATAAAAATTAAATTAATTTTAGTTGTTGTACAATTATTGTTGTTTAATTCATTTTGAAGATAAAAATATTTTAGTTATGATTTATTCCTTGTACAACAATGTTGTATATACATATAATGTATATGTATTCATTACAAAAGTAATAATGATGATTATTTAGTCGAGCTCGAGCTTAACGAGCCGAGCCGAGCTCGAGCCAAACACAAACAAAATAACCCGTGTTAACGAGCTTATCGAGCCGAGCCCGAGCTCGAGTTATGCGTGATTTAAACGAGCCGAACACGAGTCGAGCTCTAACGAGCCGAACACAAACCGAGCTCTAACGAGCCGAGCTCGAACAAAGCTCGTCGAACAAACGAGCCGAACACGAGCCGGCTCGATAAAAATTCAAGCTCGAAAACTCGATTCGAGCTCGAATAGCATTCGAGCCCATTCGAACCGAGCTTTAACGAGCCGAGCCCGAACGGGCTCGGTTCGTTTAACAGCCCTAATTAGCGGCCGCAAAATTGGCCAATTACCTTCCCGCAAGATATGAGACACTTTCTTGTTGGGATCGCCCACCAACAAGAGAAATCGCAATAAGAGAATCCAAACTAACACACTCACACAATCGAAGAAAAAACACACAATTCTTCCATGGTTCGTCTTTAAAGCCTATTCCACCCAATAATAAAATATTAAACTTCTCAAGAATGGAGACTCCCTCTCTCTCAACACTCTTGAATATCCTCACCAACTCATACAAGCATAAAATTTCTCTCTAAATTATATGCCTATGCTAACTCTCTCTCTTGAGTTCTATCAAAAACATAACTAGTGATGACTATTTGTATAGGGGAGGCACACCCACTAATCCCCTCTTCCTCACATTCCCCTAAGGGGAGCCCCTCTTGGCACCACAAGGCACACAAAAAATTATAGCCCTCATACTCTTTTTATAGGCTACAAATAAAATCCTTTCCTAGTACAATAAGAAAATCACTTTATCCTTCACCCATAAGGAATCACGATTTCCTTCCACACTTGCATTAGGAAACAATCATCCTCTCCTATTACAGTTAGGAAATAGAATTCTCCACATGGTTTTGACAATCTTATTAGAATTTGAGACAAACTGGGCCCAAAGCGGACAATATCATACTATTGTGGAGTGGTCGTGGTCCCAACAACTGGTATCAGAGCCCATGTTGGTTGATGGGCCCGACGCGAAGTGGACCGCGTGCGAGATGTGTGGGATTCTCCTATGTGTGATCTCGCGAAAAAAGACCCTTGTGACGAAAGTCTTCCCGATAAAGGTGATTGGGCGGCGTGTCCCGCAGATGGTGCTAGCGGCGGTACAAGTTTTGCTGGATGTACTTGAGTTGAGGGGAGGTTTGTTGGGGTGTCAACCCAAGTCCCACATTGATAATTGAATGAATAATTGTCTAGCATATAAAGGTGTCCACACAGTCCATTAGTATGATAGCTTAGTATGTTAGCAATATGTTTTGGCCATTTTATATCCCAACATGATTATTATATAATGCAATGTGTTTCTAAAGACTCTAACAATGTTATAAAACTCAACATCTTCTCGCGTGAGCTTGGCCTTCCCACTACCAGGTGTGTGAAATGTTCTGCATTGTTACATGTTTCCGCAATCGTGGATCTGTTTCGTTCGGTTTTAAGCCAAAACCGACACCGAAACATAAGATATCAGTTTTATGGTTTTTGAAACCGTGGTTTTTAATGGCTCAGTCTATTCGGTTTCGCCTCGGTTTTGGTGTGGTTCGGTGCCATTCGGTGCCACTATGAACACATTACACATGAACCATTTCCTTCACACAAATAAATTAAAAAACAAACAAACAAAAGACTGAGAAATGCCTCAATTTTCGACTGATAGGACTACCTGAAATTCAGATTCAGAATCAAAGAAAGGGTTGTAGAGTTTAGAGAGAGAGAGAGAGAGAGAGAGAGAATGAGTGGGGTAAATAGTAGTGTTGGTTGAATAAATTGAGTGGTGGAAAATGAAGAGAGAAAATGAGTGGTGGGGTAGAGTGAATATAAAATTATAAAAAGTAGGTTATTTTGGGAAGTGTCAAGTGAGCCGGGACGGAGGGAGTATATACTATGTGTGTTACAACGCCGTTTGAAATATTGGTTCGGTTCGGTTTTACGAACCAGTGTGGCGCTTGACAACCAAACAAAACCACTAATTTCGCTTTTCTAATTTTCAAAAACCGGTCCTAAGCAATAGCTTATTGGACTGGTTTTCGGTCACATTTTTTCGGTCCCAATTTTTCGGTTTTATTGGTTTGTTAGTTTTTTTGCTCACCTCTACCATTTGTCATTCCGACTCAAAGATTCTGAAAGCAGAATTAGGCCCAATTTTTTTTACATGGCATCCTAATCAGTTAAACACTCTAACATCTGTTAAAAAAACGCTAACCTCATTAAATAGAAACCCATTCCAACATTCTTCTCCATATTCCAGATATTATGTTCAACCCACCACCGCCATTAACACCACCATCAATCACCGCCCTTCGTCGCTCTCAACCTACCACCACCACCACCATTAACACCACCCACACCGAAACCACCTTTTTATCACCGCCACCACCATCCACCATTAACACCGGCCGCCAAAATCAAATTAATAACATAAATATGTTTCGAAATATTATATCAAAAATAGAGTATATCAAAATCTTGAAATAAAATTCTCAATCCAGTGGGAATTTTCAATGTTAATTAACAACCCACTACAAGAACATTGCAATACATGATTAAAAAAATACAAAACGATCTCCAGCCTTTTTGAAAAAAACATTGGTTTTCTACCACACATTTTCCTTATTTTATTCATTTTCCTTAGTTATTGTGCCCACCTCTTAAGTCTCAAGTGAGGTGGGACGGATGGAGTATATGAATAACGTACTTTCTCATTTGTTACCAAATACTGCAACAAACTTTATGACCTCAAAAAACTAATGGGGTTGCTAACGTGACACTGACACTGAAGAGTATGGGCATACTCGTCTTTTTCTTTAAGTATCTTTGTGATTCTGATTTGTATATATTGTTAGTTAGTGTAAATATTTAGGTAAGTTTAAGTTTGATTTATTTGACTAACATACTAATACTTATCTTTGGTAAGTGGATATATTTTAGGTGTTTTATTTTAGGAAGACTCTCATATGGAAAGAAGGTTTTCTTGGAGTGTAAGGAGCGGCCAACTCGTGTACAAATACAAGCCGACTCCTTCATTGTCAGTCACTGATGCTTAGCAAAATATTCAGAGAGAATTAAGTTCTTGAGTGAGTCTTATTTTCTTAGGTGTTCTTGTGAAAAAGAACTCTAAGGTGTTGGGTGTTTTAGTACGGTCTAGAGATTTAGATCGATTTGTTCTTTTGATATTTTTGTTTTTCTTTCATTCGATTTGTACTCTGCAAATCGCTTTTAATATATGAAAGTTTCCAGCAAGTATTCTTGCTGAAGTTTTAATTGTTATTAAGTTCTTTATTTTTCGCTGCAAATCTGATAACTGTTAAGACAACTGTCTAAACAACTGTTAGCACGTTTGAATACACAGTTGTTCATACAGTTGGTCAGTTCCCAGAACAGTCCTAGCCGCCTTGATTTCTTTCAATTGGTATCAGAGCCTGGTCTCGACACACTGAGATCGATCTGTTATGGCCAGTATGGACTGTTCTCATACTCGTAATAAGCCGCCTACTCTGGATGGTTCTAACTATACCATTTGGAAGGCTAAGATGATCATGTACATCAAGAACATTGATCATCGGGCATGGGCCAGCATTCTAGTGGGATATTCATCCCCTACTATGGAATGGGTTGATCCAAAAGGTAAAGCGTCTGTGTCTGATGAAGAAAAAAAGAAAAAAATTTTGTTCCAAAACCCGAGCAAGACTGGGATGCAGAAGAAATTGCTCTTGCTAACTTCAATGCAAAGGCAATGGCTGCAATTTCTGATCATGTCGATCACAATCTGTATAGGTTATTCTCTAACCATATAGTGGCCAAAAATGCTTGGGACATTTTACAACTTCATTGTGAAGGGTCAGATAGTGTTAAACAAACTAAACTAAGAAGACTAATGACTGAGTTTGAAAATCTAAGGATGGGAGAAGATGAGACTATTCAAAATTACTCTGCAAAATTAATGGATATCTCTAATGAATCCTTCGCATTAGGAGAATCTATTTCCAATGCTAGACTTGTGAGTAAAGTCTTAAGGACTCTCCCAGAGAAGTTTAATATCAAGGTTTCTGTCATTGAAGAAACCTGTGACACAAGGACAGTGAGTCTTGAAAAGGTTCTGAGTATTCTTACTACGTTTGAACTGAACCTTGAAGTGCAAAAAATAAGCAAAGCAAATTCAATTGCTCTTGCTGGTGCTCTAACTGTGTCCAAAGATCTTGTGGAACTGTCTAAAGACATGGATGAGTCAACCTTGGAGGAGGATGAGTGTGCCATGATCACTCAAAAGTTTAAAACTGTGTTGAATAAAAAACGACAACAGAGGTTTCCTAACAAAGGATTCACTCCTTCCACCAAGGCTGAACCTTTCAAAAGGGACTCCGGTGTGATAAAACCGGGGTTTGAAGGCAAAAAACCGATTGAGTCGGTTCAGTGTAGGGCGTTTCAGGGATACGGCCACTATGCTAATGAGTGTGCTAACACACTCAAAAAGAGAGGGATGAGCTTAACTGCTACCTTGAGTGATTCAGATGATGATGAAGAGATTGCAAATCTCTCATGTCTTCATTCATCTTTGTCGTCTCTCTCTGACAGTAAAACTGATAGTGAAGTTGTGCAGTCAGATGACAGATCAACTGACTATGAACAAAAAGGGTTTTTGGTTTTAACCATTGTTTTTGAAAACATGAAAATGAAGGAGAGTGAAACAATAATTGATTTTACTGAAACAATAGAAAAAATTGTGTATGAGTTGGAAGTATTAGGGGAATCATTTTCTAATGCTAGACTCGTAAACAAGGTGATAACATCAATTCCAAGAGGTTTCGATGTGATAATTTCTGTGTTAAAAGAATTCTATGATATAGAAAACATGAGTTTCATGGAACTTAGAAGGAGACTAATTATTCATGAAACATCTTTTCTGAAATCATCACCTCCTTCATCTTCGAATTCTGAAAGAAAATCGTGTGTTTATGCAAGTCATAGTGATAGTGAATCTGACAGTGACGATGAACAGTCAAGTGTCAGCACAGAAGAAGTTACTGAATATACTTGCTTGAATTCCACGTGTGCAGGTAAAGCTGATGAGTCAAAGCAGGATGAGGATGATTTCCTTACATATGAGGAACTACATGAGAACTATG
Source organism: Campanula takesimana (assembly GCA_026119855.1). Classification (NCBI taxonomy): domain Eukaryota; kingdom Viridiplantae; phylum Streptophyta; class Magnoliopsida; order Asterales; family Campanulaceae; genus Campanula; species Campanula takesimana. The sequence goes on from JAOWBW010000280.1 coordinate 592,510, forward strand.
TTGAGTTGTTCGCAGATTGGTCTAAGCTAATGGAACAACTCAATGAGTTCAAGAAGGTAAATAAAAAACTCACCTCTGAAATTTTGATACTCAAAACTGAGAATGAAAGGTTGTCGAGCGAAAGTGAGATTCAGAAGGACTCCATGGCTAGGTTAGAGGTCATGCTTACCAAGAAAGACAATGAGAGTGAAAAATATAAGAGGGAACTTGAAAAAGAAACTAATGCTCTCATGAAACTTAACAATGGCAAGGCTAAATTGGAAGAGGTTCTGAACATGGGAAACCAAGGAAGAACAGAATAGGCTATGGAGATCCATTGTTTGTTAAAGAAGGTGAGGGTACTTCGAAAAACAAAGATATTTTGAGTGCTAATCAAGTATCTTCTCACAAAAATAGGAGAAACAGCAAGAGGAGATTTGTGTGTCATCATTGTTTTGTTCCTGGACACATTCGTCCATTTTGTTTTAAATTGAAACAGGAACTCGGACTGGACAAGAACAGCGGCCACTTGAGCAGACAACTGTGGGCACAATCTAACAGTCAATTGCCCAGTCAAGTGCCCAGTCAGCAGCAGCAGGTAAGAAAGATATGGGTAAAGAAGATACTCAGCAATGCAAAGTGGCTCTTACCTCCTTCAAGAATAGTGTGGAAGAAGGATGGTACTTCGACAGTGGCTGTTCTCGCCATATGACAGGTGCACGTGAGAATCTCAAGGACTATGAAGCCTTCAATGGTGGAAAAGTCAACTTTGGTGGAGGTGCAAAAGGACAGGTAATCGGCAAAGGTAAGTTAAATGTTAATGGTTTGCCCAACTTGCACAATGTTTTGCTTGTTGATGGACTTAAGTCAAACCTGATCAGCATTAGTCAGTTATGTGACGATGACTTGTTTGTTAAGTTTGATAAGTCAAAATGTGAAGTTTTTGATTCCAAAAGTGTGTGTGTTATGTCAGGCATTCGGTCATCCGATAATTGTTATAAAATTGGTGAAAATGAATCTTGTTTGTCTGCAAAATCAAATGAACTTGAAATTTGGCATCAAAAACTTGGACATGCCAGTGAGAAGAAAATAAGTGAGTTGATTAAATTCGGGGCAGCCAAAGGTTTACCAAAATTGGATTTAAAAAAAAAATTAAGTGTGTGTGGACCATGTCAAAAGGGAAAACAAATAAAGTCAAGTCACAAAAAGGTTCAAACTTTTGGAACTTCTAAGTGTCTTGAGTTGATACACACTGATTTAATGGGTCCAATGGAAGTAGAAAGCATGTCTCGAAAGAAATATTGTTTTGTGTGTGTGGATGATTTTTCTCGTTATACTTAGGTCATTTTTTTGAGGGAAAAATCCAACACAATTGAAGAGTTTAAAATTTGGTACAAGAAAGTGAAAAATCTCTATGGTTTAAAAGGCATTAGGATTAGATCTGATCATGCTACTGATCTTAATGTCAAAACCGCTGAGGATGATATTTCAGGTTGCACCTGGGAGCATGAGCAGGTTAATGATGAACCTGAACCACAGAATGCCAAAGAATCTGCAGAAACACAAACTGTGAGAACAACTGACAGACAGGATGAATAGTCAGTTAACCCATCAGATGGTCAAACAGTAGTCAATTCTGGTTCAGATTCTCAAATCGATAGAGATCAGGAGAGCATCGGTAATGATCCATCTTCAAGGATTCAGGAAGACCACGCAACTTCCCAAGTAATTGGGGGGGGGGGGGGGAATGCATAAAGAAAAACAAGAGGTAAGCGAATCAATTACCGGGAATTGGCCGGCTTAATATGCATGAATTCCGCATATCATCAGGTAAACTCTTGTTGCTTTGTGGCTGATTATGAGCCCAAAAATGTGTCTGAAGCCTTGAAAGATGATAATTGGATCAACGCCATGCAAGAGGAATTGATCCAATTTGAAAAGAATGAGGTTTGGTTCTTGGTCCCTAGGCCCTCTAATATCAATGTTATTGGGACCAAGTGGATATTTAAAAATAAATCTGATGAACAAGGCAAAATTATAAGGAACAATGCACGTCTAGTGGCTCAGGGTTACACTCAATTAGAGGGTGTGGACTTTGATGAGACTTTTGCCCCGGTAGCCCGCATTGAGTCCATTAGACTGCTATTAGCAATCTCATGCTATTTAAAAATCACTCTACATCAAATGGATGTAAAAAGTGCGTTCCTAAATGGTTTTTTAAATGAGGAAGTGTTTGTTGAGCAACCAAAGGGGTTTGAGGATCCCCATAAGCCAAATCATGTTTTTACCTTATTCAAATTGGCTTTAAAAGGGGAGAGGTTGATAAAACTTTGTTTATTTTGAAAAACAAAAGGGATATTCTCGTGGCCCAGATTTATGTGGATGACATAGTCTTTGGGTCTACTTCTAAAACTATGCTTAACATGTTTACTGAGAGTATGACATCCACATTTGAAATGAGCATGGTTGGGGAATTGAAATTCTTTCTTGGTCTACAAATATCTCAAACTAATGAAGGAATGTCAATCTCCCAATCAAAGTACGCCAAAAAATTTGGTCAAAAAATTCGGCCTCGAGAATGCTTCTCATTGAAAACTCCCATGGGATCCTCTCAAAATTGTTTAAAGATGAGGATGGAGAAAGTGTTGACCAAACTCTCTACCGGAGTATGATAGGCAGCTTGCTGTACCTTACAGCGAGCCGCCCCGATATCATGTTTAGTGTCTGCCTCTGTACTAGGTATCAGGCTGACCCCAAGGTATCCCACTTAACTGCAGTTAAACGTATAATTAGATATGTGAGTGGTACCACAACTCTGGGATTAAGCTATACGAGGGACACAAACACGAATCTAGTTGGGTTTAGTGATTCAGACTGGGCTGGGAGCACTGATGATAGAAAAAGCACCACGGGTGGGTGTTTTTATCTTGTGAATAATATTGTGTCTTGGTTTAGTAAGAAACAAAACTGTGTTTCTTTGTCAACTGCTGAATCTGAATACATCGCAGTTGGTAGCTGTTGTACCCAATTATTGTGGATGAATCAAATGATAAAAGATTATGGTCTTAAAACTGAAACCTTGATGGTATATTGTGATAGTCTAAGTGCTCAGAACATTGCCAAAAATCCTGTACAACACTCTCGAACCAAGCACATAGATATTAGACATCATTTTATTAGAGATCTCGTTGAACAAAAAATCATTACTTTGGAACATGTAAGTACAACGGATCAACTTGCTGATATCTTTACTAAAGCGTTGGATTTCGAGAGATTTTCTTCCCTTAAGAAGTCTCTCGGATTGTATGTTACCAGTTGACTGCACAACTATGCGGACAACTGTCTGCATTTCTGTATAATGGTATAATACAGTTAACACAAAAAAAAAAAAAATTCATTCTAGCACGATTGTCTTTTGTGATCACTTGTTCTTCTTCTAGTTCTTTGATTCTGTGTTCTGACCCTTAAATGTGAGACCCTTCTTAACATGATAATAAAAAAAAATTATCATGTTAATTCCTGCGTGTTGTTTATCATGGGGTGGGCATTTAATTTTGTTGCGGGGAAAACAAGCTGCCTCCAATCTTTGAAGTTACTACCCATTTAAGCAAAAAGCTGAAGTGTTTCAATACATAACTTGGGAATCAGTGTAACACTGTATTGAGAGAGTGAATAGCTCCTCCCCGCAGCTAATTCTTAGTCATAAGCCTTAAAATGGGAATGTTCTAGAGGCTACATGATTGAAGGTGAATCTCATTGAATTTCTGTGTGTTGGAACCGAGTCAAGAACTGAGTTGATCATTCTCTGTCACACCCAAATTGAGACAATCTTCACTTGTGTGTTTAGGCATATTTTCCTTAAGTTTTTTTTCTTTCGTATTTATATCAGCAAATTGAAATGTTTTCCTTCTTGTTACAGATTTAGTGATTTCATGTGTTCATCGATAATCCAATAACGTGATGTTCAAGTTTCATGCAGGGAGAGATTTTTTTTCGTGTGGAATAAAGGATTATGTGGTATTATGGCAAGTTTTATTTTGAGTAACTGAGATTTTCACAATGATTATCAAGATCTCTCTTGAGAAATCACAATCCCAGTCTTATTTGGATTTTTAAAAGGGTGTCCAGCACTAAAAAGGAGCCACAATTCTTTTTCTCCGGCATTCAGTGCACCTGGTTGTGTCTGAGTTCTTCCCCTCCTGGAAACTATTCTTGTCTTGTCAACTGTAAGGACACATCTCCTCCCTCATAAGTGCTATCATCTACTCTCTCTCCCTCTTCATCAGAATTATCTCGTTTCTCTCTCTATTCACTGTTCAAAGGTCATTACTCCGGGTTTGTGTTTGTAGTTTGTGCAGGAAATCTCCATGGAAGCTTCGTCGTCATCAGCTCCGGCTCTCTCCTCCTGTAATGCCATGGTTGCCGATTTGGTGAATTGCCCCCAATCGGACCTACAAATAGATCCGAGGTTCCTGGGTTTGCCCGAGGTGGCGATTAATGTTGAAGACCCTCTTCAAGTCTCTGCACTTACACAAGCTCGTAAGGTTATGGCCCCTGGGTCTCGCCGATCTAGCCGGTTGGACTCACTAGGTACCGGCGCCTCATCTGGTTCTTTTAAGCCGGAGATAGCTCGCGCTCAAATGGAGGCTGAAGGGAAGAAAGCAAAAGGGACAGTTGTTACTCGCCGCCGGTTGATTTTGCCAGAATCAGAGGAGGAAGCCCCTCCGTCTTCTCCGGCGCCGGCAACTAATGCCGACGATTTTGATGAAGATGTGCCGGTGGTGACTCTGTTCCGGGCAACAAGGACTAGATTGTCAAGAAAAGGTACTCCGTTCAAAAAATCTCATCCGTCTTCTTCATCTCCGATCACTTCTAGGGTTCAAACCCGAAGTGCCAAAAGGAAGGTTTTGGAAACTTCCATGCAAGAAGAGGGGTCCACATCTCAGCATGACGATTCTAGTGACAAGGACGTTGAGGTTGACTCTGAGGAAACCCCATCCGAACCAGAGGGCCCACGCCGTGTTCGTCAGCAGCCATCTTCTGGGGTCAAGGCATCTGACAGGTCAACTGTGAGGAAAACTGTAGGTTCATCTCAGCCTACAGTTGTACAGTCAAGGGGTTCAGCTGGAAAATCAAAACGGGTACGTAAATTTTCTATGGTCATACCCAGCGTCCCCTTTAATCTGGACCTTCCCCATGATCCCAAATTTTACTATCCCTCTTCTGCTGAGCGTTTTTCAAAATATTTCAAAAGAAAATTTTCTATTGAGAGGATAAAGGATGATCGAATATTTGGAAAGTTGTTCTTGGTTGATTTTCTGAGTGAAAGAAATCTGTTAAAATCTCTATCGTTTGCTAAAGCTTTCTCTCGTCAAGTAGTGACTGAGTTTTATGCCAATCTCTCACGCGATGTGGCTCTGTCGGAATCCCCAAACTTCCATCACACTTTTATTAGGGATAGGGTAATAGAGTTCTCACCTCAGTCAATCAATGCTTTTCTTGAAACCCCAAACACTCCTCTCTCCGATATTCCGAATGACCTGGATGAGGCTGTTAGGACCATTACTGGTCATTCTGTGTTATCTTGGCCATCTGATCTTAGGTCCACTTCTCTTTCCCGCGGTTACAATTGTCTCCACCATATCATACTCACCAACTGGAAACCATCATCTCAACCCTCCATTGTGACCAAAGAACATGCCCTTCTTCTATATCAAATCGGGATAAATAAATTCAATCTAGGTGCTGAAATCTTTGAGACGGTTGTAAGCTTCTCTGAGTCTCCTGATTCACCTTACCGTCTTCCTCATCCTTGTTTAATTTCTGCTCTTCTAGGTACTCATGAGATTGTAGCCAATCCAAATGAGGATTTTATTTCTCTTCCTCCTCCGTTAGTCCAACCCAAAACCATGTTTGCTCCGAATCGTTTCAATGACTGGCCTATGCCAGTTGACATTCCTGTTGACAGGACATCTGCCAGTGCACCTGTTCCTCCAGTTCAGCCATCAGTTCATCCATCAGATTCCTCCCAAGCTATTCTGCAGGCTCAAATTGATTTGGTAAGTAATTAGATTGCTGCTCACAAGGCTGATATATTAGCCAAACAGATTATCGTCTCTGGATTGGAGCAAACTCTAATTGAGCTTAGTCGGGCATTGCATGGTTCTAAACAAAAAGGGGGAGAGAACTTGCATGAAGGGGAGCAGCTGGTACAAATGCAGGGGAGAAAATGCAGGTGCTATGATTGTTGCTGGTCCAAGTGGGACTCAAGATGATGATTTAGAATTTTCTTTCGAAAGGGACATAGCCACTGCGGTTGAAGATGAAGTTCTTGGAGAAGACCTATATTCTGGACTTTAAAGTTTGTTTTTTGTTTATTTTTTTTTGGTTTGTAAAAACTTTGACAGTTACTTTTATTTTCTGTTCTAGCTGGTTATAAATTGTTCTTGGGAAATATGTTTTTATTAATTTTTGCAGGTTTTGTTCAGAACCACAAAGATAGGGGGAGATTGAAGAGTATGGGCATACTCGTCTTTTTCTTTAAGTATCTTTGTGATTCTGATTTGTATATATTGTTAGTTAGTGTAAATATTTATGTAAGTTTAAGTTTGATTTATTTGACTAACATACTAATACTTATCTTTGGTAAGTGAATATATTTTAGGTGTTTTATTTTAGGAAGACTCTCATATGGAAAGAAGGATTTCTTGGAGTGTAAGGAGCGGCCAACTCGTGTACAAATACAAGCCGACTCCCTCATTGTCAGTTACGGATGCTTAGCAAAATATTCAGAGAGAATTAAGTTCTTGAGAGAGTCTTATTTTCTTAGGTGTTCTTGTGAAAAAGAACTCTAAGGTGTTGGGTGTTTTAGTACGGTCTAGAGATTTAGATCGATTTGTTCTTTTGATATTTTTGTTTTTTCTTTCATTCGATTTGTACTCTGCAAATCGCTTTTAATATATGAAAGTTTCCAGCAAGTATTCTTGCTGAAGTTTTAATTGTTATTAAGTTCTTTATTTTCCGCTACATATCTGATAACTGTTAAGACAACTGCCTGAACAACTGTTAGCACGTTTGAATACACAGTTGTTCACATAGTTGGTCAGTTCCCAGAACAGTCCTAGCCGCCTTAATATCTTTCAATTGGCACCAAAGCCTAATCTCGACACACTGAGATCGATCTGTTATGGCCAGTATGGACTGTTCTCATACTCGTAATAAGCCGCCTACTCTGGATGGTTCTAACTATACCATTTGGAAGGCTAAGATGATCATGTACATCAAGAACATTGATCATCGGGCATGGGTCAGCATTCTAGTGGGATATTCATCCCCTACTATGGAATGGGTTGATCCAAAAGGTAAAGCGTCTGTGTCTGATGAAGAAAAAAAAGAAAAATTTTTTGTTCCAAACCCGAGTAAGACTGGAATGCAGAAGAAATTGCTCTTGCTAACTTCAATGCAAAGGCAATGGCTGCAATTTCTGATCATGTCGATCACAATCTGTATAGGTTATTCTCTAACCATACAGTGGCCAAAAATGCTTGGGACATTTTACAACTTCATTGTGAAGGGTCAGATAGTGTTAAACAAACTAAACTAAGAAGACTAATGACTGAGTTTGAAAATCTAAGGATGGGAGAAGATGAGACTATTCAAAATTACTCTGCAAAATTAATGAATATCTCTAATGAATCCTTCGCATTAGGAGAATCTATTTCCAATGCTAGACTTGTGAGTAAAGTCTTAAGGACTCTCCCAGAGAAGTTTAATACCAAGGTTTCTGTCATTGAAGAAACCTGTGACATAAGGACAGTGAGTCTTGAAAAGGTTCTAAGTATTCTTACTACGTTTGAACTGAACCTTGAAGTGCAAAAAACAAGCAAAGCAAATTCAATTGCTCTGGCTAGTGCTCTAACTCTGTCCAAAGATCTTGTGGAACTGTCTAAAGACATGGATGAGTCAACCTTGGAGGAGGATGAGTGTGCCATGATCACTCAAAAGTTTAAAACTGTGTTGAATAAAAAACGACAACAGAGATTTCCTAACAAAGGATTCACTCCTCCCACCAAGGCTGAACCTTTCAAAAGGGACTCCGGTGTGATAAAACCGGGGTTTGAAGGCAAAAAACCGATTAAGTCGGTTCAGTGTAGGGCGTGTCAGGGATACGGCCACTATGCTAATGAATGTGCTAACACACTCAAAAAGAGAGGGATGAGCTTAACTGCTACCTTGAGTGATTCAGATGATGATGAAGAGATTGCAAATCTCTCATGTCTTCATTCATCTTTGTCATCTCTCTCTGACAGTAAAACTGATAGTGAAGTTGTGCAGTCAGATGACAGATCAACTGACTATGAACAAAAAGGGTTTTTGGTGTTAACCATTGTTTTTGAAAACATGAAAATGAAGGAGAGTGAAACAATAATTGATTTTACTGAAACAATAGAAAAAATTGCGTATGAGTTGGAAGTATTAGGTGAATCATTTTCTAATGCTAGACTTGTAAATAAGGTGATAACATCCATTCCAAGAGGTTTCGATGTGATAATTTCTGTGTTAAAAGAATTCTATGATATAGAAAACATGAGTTTCATGGAACTTAGAAGGAGATTAATTATTCATGAAACATGTTTTCTGAAATCATCACCTCCTTCATCTTCGAATTCTGAAAGAAAATCGTGTGTTTATGCGAGTCATAGTGACAGTGAATCTGACAGTGACGATGAACAGTCAAGTGTCAGCACAGAAGAAGTTACTGAATATACTTGCTTGAATTCCACGTGTGCAGGTAAAGCTGATGAGTCAAAGCAGGATGAGGATGATTTCCTTACATATGAGGAACTACATGAGGAACTACATTTGTGACTAATTATAAATGTTAAAGTTCTTAATCTTGACTCATGATCACTTTTGGCAATAAAATACTATTATTAAATCCTAATTCGGGTGGGACGGAGGGAGTATTAATTATTAAAAAAATGATATCTATAATAAAAATAAGTATAGGTATGAAAGGGGACGGAGGGGGAGGTTTGAAAGAATATCATTCCGTGGTATAGTTTTTTCTCTCTCTCTCTTCTGTGTGCAGTAGATGGAGTGGGTGTTTAATATGGGAGACAAAAGGGTAAATATGTAAATTTTAGGGGTCATTAATTGATCCTTAGTTTTAAAACATTCGTTAGGAGCTAGGGGGCAAAGTGGGATAATTTAGACTATATGGGTGATTATGCATTTTTGAAAGATGTTTGTTACGTTTTTCATCCATTTTCATTAATTTTCTAACTAGCTAACCAAAATTACACCTGATTGCAACAAAAAGACATATTCAGCAACCAAATTGTAACAAATACAAATTGGATAACCAATTGAAACATGACGACAAACTCAGGTAACTAAAGTGCAATTTGCTCTTTAAACAATTCAGGTTATTTTTGGTACAAATTTCTCGTTATACAACGGTTACTTGGTTTTAATCAGATTCAGCAACGACGCTTTCTCTCCCTCTCGTCTTCTTCATTTCTTCATCATCAAAATCTAGCTTTTTGTATATTCATCAATCCACCCCACTAATCTTCTTCTTTGATTTCCATTCCATTCTTCTTATTTTGATTTGATTCATCACTAACATCCCAAATTTTGCATTTATTATTTGACAATTTTGTCATTAATAAATGTAAAATTAGGGATTTATTTTTAAATTTGCTTTTTGTTTTTAAAATTTGATGTTTAATAAATTTCTCTCCTTTGTGGGAGCCGTTGATTTCTCTCCTTGTGGGATCCATGGTTTTCTCTTCTTATGGGAGCCGTTGATTTCTCTCCATCGTTGAGAGTTTGTGTGTATGTTTGTTTGTCTTTGTAGGGACAATTGCAATTAAATATTTAATGATGAATCTCACGTCATCTCAAAACAAAAAGGATGCCATTGCTCTTACTACTCAAGGACGTTTCGAGGGTTTTGAAATATTTGGTGGACGTTTATTCGTCAACCTAGATTCCCGATGTCAAGTTTTCAAAGCGAAATATTATACAAAGGGGGATTTTTTGAATGCCGAATCGAGGCAGTTTCCAAGTTTTACTTGGAGTGGAATATGTATGTTTCAAGATTTACATCGAGATTGTAATTGTTGTAGGTTAAAAAATGGATCTATTATGAATGTTTGGGATGAGCCTCCGGCCTTTGTGGAGTGCCGTCTATTTTCATATTAATGCAATTGAAGTTGTTGTTTTCGAAAAAAAAAAAAACATCAAGTGCACCATCATCATAAGAAAACTTCATTCAATAATAAAATTCAACACCCATAAATTAAACTGGTTTTAAAAAAACACCCATAAATTAAACTTGTATGCTTCTTGCAAATAATTCATCCGTATCACCTATAAACAAAAAAGAGGAAATTCACACCAAATACCATATCATATAAACTAGTCACGGGTTCAAAGAGAACTAATTTTGCTCAACTAATCAACTTATTTTCATTTAATTACATACTAATAACACTTTTCCAGTATCCAAGAAAATTTCAACAGGAGATTATTTTCCCTTGCTCTTGCTTTTGCCTTTGCCTTTGCCTGTGTCCAACACCTTAAAGTGGAAATCAGTGTTTGGATCAATATAAAATCCAATCACTTCATCACCATTAAACTTCCTTGGCACAACAACTTTTTCATGCCAATCCTCATAAAAGCCCCAAGGTTTCCCAGGCTTCTTCTGAAGGCGAAGAATTTGTGTCGTTTCGTTGTCATCATCGATCACCTTCCATGTTATATCCCAACTTTTAACATTATGCATGTCAATAACGTTCCAACCTAATTTCTCAAACATATACTCCTCTTCCCCATTCTTGTCAAATCTTATCCCGCCCTTGAGACCTACTTCATTAAGCGATTTCTTGATTTCATAAACAGGATTAATTGGGACGGGTTCAGGCATCCAGCCACATTCATTGCATGTCCCTGCCATTTTGGGGAAGCTATATGTGTATTTACTCTGAAATGGATGTAAGTGTGTGAATATGCAGAGTGATTGGAAAAAGGTTTGGTATTTATAGATTTAAAAGTTGGAGTTTCTTTGGAGTTAATTGGGAAGATTTAAGACATGGAAAGAAAGAAATAATGGAAGGCATGAAAAGATCTCTAATACTCATATTAACTTTCAAATGCTACATTAAATAAATAGAGACAATTATCATAGATTGTGATTCTTCCATCAATTAGAAGGATAATTTTAAGTGTCATCTTATATGTATCTTTTATTCTATGCAATCACAATTTACTTCCATAATTCCATGTTCTTGAACAATTTGATGTTGATATATTCAAGCTTCGATTTCGAAGAGTATTATTGCTAAGATCTGTCGAAGATTAACTTAAAAGAAAAACATGCATAAATATATCTTTTATTAACCACATGAAAGAAATTTGCCAGATTCTTTCTTGTTGGTGATTAATCACTAAAGTCAAAAATCAAAACTCCTAATTCTGTCATATAAATACTCCCTCTATCCCAGAATAAATGTCCTACTTTCTATTTTCGTTTGTCACAAAATAAATGTCGTCTTACTAAAAATAGGGTATGAAGTTTGGTGATCATCTTCCTATACTACCAATTCTAATAGGCACAAGCATTGCAATGCGCCATAGGAGAGATGTCACTCTACCCATATGAATAGATCGAAGCAATCAAGGAAACATAACTAAAAGCTTAAAAACATTGACTTGTCAACTATGACATTTATTCCTGGACAGCGGTAGTAACATTTAGAAGGTATTGTGGATGAATAAAGTCCAAATCTTGCCATCTACATAGATCCTCACATACGCGAACACAAGAATAACTGACACTTGTAGTGGGGAAAGAACATTAATTCTAATGAATGAATGCATGATTATGAACATGGTCGTAAACATTGTCATAATTATTGTATTGTTACTATATGTCCAATTCAGTTCTTAAATTTCCACTGTTTTATGAATGTGCTAACTAAGTTGAACATATATAGTATTATACTCCCTCTGTCCCACCCGAAATAGAACGTTTTGCCATTTTGGGTGTCCCACTCGAAATAGTACATCCCAAAATGGAAAACTTTTATTACTTTTTTTATCAGTAGGACCCACTTGTCATACTCAAAACAAATTTTCATTTATTATTCCCCACCCACTTTCTCTGTCTTTCATACTCACAACACATACTTTTCAAACAACTTTTTATAATAAAAGATTATTATTCCTTAATCCCCGTGTCGGGACCAAGAATCCTATTTCGGATGGGCCGGAGGGAGTATACGACATCCTCTTGATTCAGATAGTGTCAGAGTAGTTCTGAACGTGCTGCTACCTCTGTCCCGAAATAAATGTCACCGTTTTTTATACGTTAGTACGAATGAATTTTGAACAATAATTTTAAGTTAATATAGTCATTTTATTGAAAATTTAAAAATGTTATTGATAGTATTTATATTGGTATATCAATAACAAGTTTTCCATTTCCAATTTTATTACGATTGTTAAATCAACCTAAATTTATCACTGAAAGTTCCTTCGTACTAACATAAAAAAAAAAAACACAACATTTATTCTGAGACAGAGGGAGTATTTTTTATTTAAAAATACAATACTTATCTTGGAACGAAGAAGAAAGCAAAGTACGATACCAAATATCATCGAGTTTATTACCAATTTGACCTGCGTACTATCAAAAGATTGACGATTTGCCCTCGTACTAAAGAAACTCACACTATGACCTGCGTACTATGGTTTTAATAAAAAAGTGGCCAAGGATAACGATGACCCGTTAGAAATCTAACGGGATGTCAGCATATGTTAAGAATTTAACAGATTTGCAATTAAAAAAATTCAAATCTGCCTCTGACTATGATATTATTGTCATAAAGGTCCAAAAAGATATTTATATTTATATTCGCATTTTTTTTATATATTTGCTATTGAGAGAGAGAATAAAATAGAAAAATAAATAAATTGTCATAACTAACTAAGATCCAAAAAATTATCAGGAGATAGATATTTTACTGATTACCTTTTTGACAAAAATATACTCTCTCCGTCCCACCCGAATTAGGATTTTTGTGTTGGGCACGGGTATTAAGGAAAAAGTGTTAGTGGAGTAAGTGTTGTGAGTATGAAAAGTAAAGTATGAGAGAGAAAGTGAGGTAGAGAATAATGAGTGGAAAGTTGTTGTGAGTGTGAATGTGGGTCCCATTAAATAAAACACTTCCATTTTGGGGTGTCCTAATTCGAATGAGACACCCAAAATGAAAACATATCCTAAAATTCGAGTGGGACGGAGGGAGTATTAAATTAATCTCCAATTTATTCTGCTTCAAAAAAAAATCTCCAATTTAATCAATCCGCAAAACATTCAAAAATCAAAAAATAAAAATAAAAATAAAAATGAACGATCTCTTCTCCAGCTCATTCTCTCGTCTGGCAGCAAAGTCGCCCAATCATCCCACAACTCCGATGAATCTCACGGCATAGAAATGGGCCCTGCAACCACCACCGGCGGCAAAAATCCGTCCCTTCTTCCCTCAGATCTACTGTTCTCCTCTATCTCTCCTTCTCTCTTTATCTTCTTTCCCTTTAATTTCATATCCATGCCCCCACTTGCTGGATCTTCTTTCAGTCATCCAAGTCTCACCTCTTCGTCTTCAATCCATTCTTCCCTCAGACCCATCCCCCCACGAAAGAACTCCAGCCAACTCCTTTCGCCGGCCAAAATACGTTCTCCTCCGTCTCTCTTTGCAACCCGTGACGTACTCCTCCTCTCCTCTTCTCTCTCTGCTCAGCAACAGATTTAGAATAGAAAAAACTCAGGTTGAAATGGGTTTCTAAATTGGTGCATCTAATTTTGAAAATCCAGATTTGATTTTGAAAACCAAAAATTGATCTCAGAGAGAAATATGGTGAGTAAATCCGCCATTATTGATGCCATCGCCAGAAAGAGAGGTGATTTTTGTAGATTAGTTCAGAGAGGGATTGCCATGGCTGCTCCTGGGTTTTTTCTTGGTTTGAGTGAGAGAGATGAAAGTCAGATTCAAAATTGGAATTGAGTTTTGTCATTTAAACCTGAGGGTCACATTTGATTTTTTTATTGTAAATCCGTTAAATTTTTAACATATGTTGACAGGCATGTTAGATTTCTAACAGCTCATCGTTATCCCTGGACACTTTTTTATTAAAACCATAGTACGCAGGTTATAGTGTGAGTTCCTTTAGTACGAGGGCAAATCGTCAATCTTTTGATAGTACGCATGTCAAATTGGCAATAAACTCAAATATCATCATGAAAATGGTTTGTTGAAAGATCTTTATAGAAAGGTCATGAATACAAAAGCATGTTGGTAGTAAAATAAACCAACTAAAGAAGAATAAGACTGAGTAGTTTCTTTCTACACATGGTTTCCCCAACATTGTGATATCCCATATCTGTGGGATATTGAAATTTGCAGTGGTACTTAAAGTACAACGAATTACCAATGAATATCAATACGTTTATGGATTTTTTGGTGGGCTTGTGGTAAGCCAAGTAGACCCAGGCCAAGATCATGCTCACAATGTACAGTCCAAATGGAAATTGTATTGCTTACATATACAGCATCCATCTCAATATCTGACCAAATCTGAATTTCTCTCTCTAAAAATGGCTTTTGGTTTAATAGGTCATGTACCATTACCAACCTTTTTCTATAGAATTTGAATCAACCAGTTGTTGAGGTTTGTCAGCCAGTTAAATTTCAATCTCTACAAATGGATTTTGGTTATAAATATGAGTATATTAATTGATATAATGTTCTATCTTACTCTTTAATAAGGGTTAATGACAATTTAGGGCCTGAACTTAAGGGGGCGTCTAAAAGGGGCATCGACTTTTTTTTCGCTAAATAAGGGCTCATTATCAATTTTTTTTGGCAAATAGGGGCTTTCTGACGGTTTCCGTAAAAAACCACTGTTAGGTGGACATGTGCGCTGCATGTGACTTTTCACTGAGGGCAAATTGGGCAATCCCATTTGAGTTAATGACAATTTAGGGCCTGAATTCAAGGGGCGTCTAAAAGGGGCCTTGACTTTTTTTTCCGCTAAATCAGGACTCAAAATCAATTTTTTTTTTTTGGGCAATTAGGGGCTTTCTGACGATTTCTGTCAAAAATCATATTTTTATTTTATTTTTTGGGACTGAAAATCCTCCAAAAGGAGGGTCAAAATTTGTCAAATCTGACCAAAAAGTCAGATTTTCCCGTTAGCTAACGGGCTTCAACGGCTAGTAACAGCTATAAATAATGGCTAAGAGGTCAGAAAAAGGCGCTGGAACTCTGGAAGGCTTGAAATTGAGGTAAGTGACCGTTGGAACGGTTCGCGGTTCCACAGTTCTACTATCCTTGGACCCGTATTCGAATCGGCACTGCACGGTTCCTGGTTCGGTTCCCGGTTCCGATGGTTCCCAGGTATAGCCGGTTCTCGGTTCCGGTTCTGCCGGTTCCCTTTTTTTTTGGGCGTGTCTACATTGTGAAGCATATTAGTTTCATATCAGAAGAAATGAGAAGATATTTATTTTTAATAGAAAATGTTACAAAAATATTAGGTATATGTTCAATTACAAGTGCCTAAAATTCAATCGCTCTTTAACTAAATCCGAAAGATAAACCAAAACTAGTTAATTAATCTGCGAATGAGTGTCAAATTCTACATGTAAAATAATGCACCAAAAATACAATTACATAAAGGGTTAATTGCAATTTAGACCCTGACCTATGTTACCACCCTTCCAATCGAGCCCTGACTCTCTTTTTTCATCAGATCAGACCTTGGGGTAATTCATATTCGCCAGTTAGGGCTTTTTTAACGGAATTCATTAAAAACTCAGTTAAAAAGCATGTGACATGCACGTGACTAACTGAATTGGGTTGTTTGAAATTGATGTTTCTTTTAAGGGGCTTAGTAAAAATTCCAAACTTAAAAGGGCTGAAAATTAAAATAATTATTAAAATAGTAAATAAAAGGGTTTTTTAAGTTATTTTCAAAATATTAATAAAAAATAAAACTAAATAAGAATTTAATTTTATAAAAAACAAACAAATTGTACATTTACCAAAAAAAAACATCCAATAATTATTCAACTTTTTATAATTTATAATAGAAATTAAAAAAAAATTAAGACATTAATATATTTACTTTTTCATCACCCACATAATTTAATGTTTTTTATTCAATCCTTATTATTTATCATATTAACAATAGCAAAATTAATAAAAATAGAATATTTTTGACAAAAATATATTAAATTATTAAATAAGAAATCAAGCATTACTAGTAGTATTTTTTTATAAATTAGCTCAACCAAAAAAAAAAAAAAAACAAAGGAAGAAGAAAAAGAAAATATTCAACCCTTCTTCCTCAGTTTCCTCCCCCACCCCATATACATCACCCCATGTTCATCCCCCTCAAACAAAAAAATGGAATCACCGGTAGCAATGGGCGCGTCTCTACTTCTCCTTTCTTCGGCGGAGATGAAGGGAGTTTGCCCGATTTGATGCGTTTGGCCGGAGAAGAAGCTCTATCCGGTGTTGATTTCAGCGGAGAAGGATCTAGAGAGAGAGAGAGATCTGGAGAGAGAGGCGGATCTGGAGAACGGATGAGGTTTCCGAACAGATCTGGGGGGAGCATTTTCGCCGGAGACGGAGCTTTATCAGAGAAGACGTGGAGCCGCCGGCAACGGCGACGGGGCACTTGGGGCGCCAGAGAAAGGAGAAGCAGAGAGGCGTTGCCGGCGACGCCGACGGGGCAGATGGGGCGCCGGAGAAAGGAGAAGCTGAGAGGAGTTGATCTCCATTGCTACTGGTGATGCCATTTTTTTTTGTTTGAGGGGGATGAACACGGGGTGATGATGTATATGGGGTGAGGGAGGAAACTAGGGAAGAAGGGTTGACTATTTTCTTTTTCTTCTTTTTTTTTCTTTTTCTTCTTCCTTTGTTTTGTTTTTTTTTTTTTTGTTTGGTTGAGCTAATTTATAAAAAAAATACTACTAGTAATGCTTGATTTCCTATTTAATAATTTAATTTTGTCAAAAATATTCTTTTTTAAAAAAAAATTGATATTGCTAATATGATAAATAATAAGGATTGAATAAAAAATATTAAATTATGTGGGTGAAGGAAAAGTAAATATATTAATGTCTTAATTTTTTTTATTTTCTATTATAAATTATAAAATGTTGCATATTTATTGGATGAAGATTTTTTTGGTAAATGTAAAATTTGATTTATTTTGTTTATAAAATAAAATTCTTATTTAATTTTCCTTTTTATTAATATTTTGAAAATAACTTTAAAAACACTTTTATTTACATTTAATAAATTATTTTTATTTTCAGCCCTATTAAGTTTTGAATTTTCATTAAGCTCCTTAAAAGAAACATCAGCTTCAAACAACCCAATTTAGTTAGTCACGTGCACGACACATGCTTTTTAACTGAGTTTTTAACAAATTCTGTCAAAAAAGCTTTAACTGGCGAAAATGAATTACCCCAATGTATAATCTGGTGAAAAAATACAGTCAGGGCTCGATTGGAAGGGTGGTAACATACTTCAGGGTCTAAATTGCAATTAACCCTTACATAAATTCCATAAATAATTAGGTAAATGAATTAGCTTTCGTCACATATATTCCCTAACTCGACTTCTTTACCTTATAGCGTGGGTTGTGTCTTGCGTTTCTTTTAATCTAAACGGGATTGCCCAACTTTCCCTCAGTGAAAAGTCACGTGCAGCGCACATGTCCACTTAACGGTGGTTTTTGACAGAAATCATCAGAAAGCCCCTAATTGCAAAAAAAGAAAATTGATTTTGAGTCCTGATTTAGCGAGAGAAAAAAAAAGTCGAGGCCCCCCCTTGAGTTTAGGCCCTAAATTGTCATTAACTCTAACGGGATTGCCCAATTTGCCCTCAGTAAAAAGTCACGTGCAGCGCACATGTCCACTTAACGTGGTTTTTTTACAGAAACCGTCAGAAAGCCCCTAATTGCCAAAAAAAAAATTGACTTTGAGCCCTGATTTAGCGGAAAAAAAGTCGAGGCCCCTTTTAAACGCAAATTGTCATTAACCCCTTTAATAATTGAGGTATTGATGTCATCAATTGATCCAATCATGTCAATGACTATTTGGCCAAGTTTATCATCATTAAACAAAACAAACAACCTTACCCATTCAAACACAAAACTTCATTTTGTCCAGAATCAATCAATGTGTGTGTTTGCGTGTGAAAAACACTTTCCATGCAACATCATCTAGTCTCATTTGATTTTTTATGGTGAACAAAAATGAACTTTGACTAAACACTAGTATCAATCTAATTATTCTAGTGAAATTCTAAAAATTGTAATTGATTAATCATTAAGTGATTTATAAATAACACATTTAAAAAAATTGTTGTGATGATTAGATCGACACCAATGTTTGGTCAAAGTTCAATTTTGTTGACTATAAAAAGTCAAAATGAGACTATCTTTATGGGACAAAAAATTGCTCTATAAGAGACAACTTTTAAGCATAATGATCAGAAACATTTACAACAAATTAAAAGGGCAAATTGCAATTTAGTTACCTGAGTTTGTCGTCATGTTTCAAGTATCTAACAAAACAACTTAACGTCCATTTTATTTGCTACCACACGAATGTATAAATTTTGTCAAATAACAAGATCTTCTTTTAAAAAATTCATGTCATCCACATATTAACTTATACATTCAACACTTTAACAATTTTGGATTTAAACAACGTGAATCACTTTGGTGATAATATTATTTAAAAAAATGTATAAATTGTTTAAGCATATAATTAATCATAAATTTATTGTTTGAAAAATGTATGTTTTGCTCAAGAGGGTAAACAAAATTGTGCAGCATCTTGAAAGACAAAACCTGTGAACAGTTGATGTAGCACGGGACGGAACAAGAAGGAGCACTACACGTTTTGATGTTGTTTCCTTGTTTTTGTTTTGGTTTGTTTTAAGTTAGTCATGTATTATTATAACTAGTATTAGTATTTCTTTAATATTAAGGGCAGTTTAGTAACAAGGTTAAGTAGGGTTTTCATTTGGGGTTTCTAGAATATTCCGTAGTAGTATAAATACTTTTGTTAGGGTTTTGTAATAGTCAGCTTTTTTATTAATAACATTATATTTGCCGTTAGTGCATTTTTAGGGTTTATTCCCTGTAGCCGTTATGTCACGACCCGAAACCCCGTCCCTATTTTTCTTAGTAATAAATAATTATTTATTTGTTTACTTGCTTAACTGTTTATTTAATTATTTATTTAATTAAAAATTTAGGTGTGCATTTTGTGTGTTATAATATTTTATGCCTAGCATTTAATTGATTTTGTGCTAGTATAGAATTGTTGGGTCTTAGTTGTTAGTAGGAAGTATTAGTTTTTGGGTAACTAATGGAGGAGGGGGCTAAGTGTAAATTTTTGAATTATTTCACCTTCTCCCTCACCTCACCTTACCTCCCTCCCTCACTCACTCCTCATTCTCAGCCATTTCTCTCCCTCTCCTTGGGTATTGAAGGTAAAAATCTCCCTCTTCCTTCTCTCTTCATTTCAATCATCTTCCCCCCATTTCCTCTCATTGTTCATGTTATACCAAATGTCTAGATCGTCGCTAGGTTCGTGGGAAGCTCAATAGAAGTTGATTTGGTTGAGTTTGGATTCCTTTGAGGTAAGTTACTAAGCCCCCCCCCCCCCTTAGCTTAAAATTGGTCATTTATGTTTTGTGTGAACATTGGATGATGATTTAATGGCTAGTTGTGAAGTTAAATGTTGATTGCATCTTTGATCATATTTTGTGAAATTTGAGTATTTGAATCATCCTTTGGTTTGGGTTGTTTAAATGTTGATAGATGAGTTATTTTAGGCTTAGAATTTGTTTTGGTACTTGGGTAAATTAGTTGGGAGTGTTGGTGTTAATTGGGGTGAAATGGTGAATTTTGGTTGTTATTTTCGGGTGGAAGAACCCAGGAGGAAGATCTGGGTTCACTGAATATTCTTGGAGGCGCGCGCATCCCTTGATATGAGGTGCGCGCACCCTCCTCTTCACCAATCTGGAATTCCCCACTGTCGGATAGAGGCGCACGCATCGTTTTCTTGGAGGCGCGCGCACCCTCAATTCTCCTTTTGGCTATGTCCTTCTGGTCTAAGGAGGCGTGCGCATCCTTTTTAGGGAGGCGTGCGCTTCCTCACTTCCCATTTGGTTGATTTTCCTTCTGATTTCAGGAGGCGCGCGCATCCTCTTTGTTTGAGGCGCGCGCTTTCCCTTCCCTGTTCTGGTAATTGCTCGTTTTTCGTTCAGTCTTCGGTAAGTCATAATTATCTCACCCGGACTCCGTTTTAGGTGTGTAAGCTATCGTTTTAAAGCTATTTTTGAGTACTTCGAGATGAGCGGGTTTATTAAATGAAATGTCTAAGTATTGGTTTAGAATGTTGGTTTGGGTCCGTTTGTGATCATGTTTGTAATGTGTTAAGGGTGTAACCATTGTGCTCTTTTTGAGTAACTTCATGTGTGATGTTGTTGTTGATTGATCTCTTCATGAGAATTAGTTTGCATCCTTTGTGATGAATTTGGCTTGGTTCCCTACTTTGGAATCAACGCCCCGTTGTTGTGTTTCAAGCGAGTATTTATTACTATGTGCTTGTATAGAGTCCAGCTGGCATTGTTGTGTTTGTTTTGGGCAGTGATGTATATTATAATGGCACGAGCCGAGTCCAGTATAATGTACTTCACTGGTAACCCAGTTTCCCCATGTTCAGTGGCCTTGAGTGGGATGCCCCTTCCCGTGATCGTGGTTGGGATGAGCTAGCTCCTATGGTGAGTATTCTAGCTATTGGCTTGGGGGTATGACTATGTGTTATTTATATGGGACAAAGTTTGAGATTTTTACCGATCACCAAAGTCTGAAGTAACTTTTCTCGCAAAAGGAGTTGAACAATAGACAGCGCAGATGGATGGAATTGTTGAAGGATTTTGATTGCACCATTTCTTATCATCCGGGTAAAGCGAATATGGTCGCCGATGCCATTAGTCGGAAGTCTTATGTAGCTTCATTGATGGTGCGTGAATGGAAAATGTTGGAAGATGTTCGAGATTGGGATCCTTACGAGTCCAAGCATGGGGCTATCTTTGCGAACATTAAGGTATTACCTGCCCTAATTCAACAAATTAAGGATGCTCAGAAGGATGATCCCAAGTTGATGAAGATTTCGAGTAAGATTGGGGACAAAAAGTTTGAAGGGTTTTCTCTTAGTTCTAAAGGAGTTTTGATTTATAGAGGTCGTTTGTGTGTTCCTAATGTGGAAGGAGTAAAGCGCCAAGTTCTGGATGAGTGCCACAAGTCGAAGTATACCATTCACCCCGGGAGTACCAAAATGTATCGGGATTTGAAACAACAATTCTGGTGGGGTGGCATGAAACGGGAAATAGCGGATTATGTATCGAAGTGTTTGACTTGCCAACAGGTTAAAGCGGAACATCAAAGACCCGCGGGATTACTTCAACCTCTTGAGATACCGGAATGGAAATGGGAACATGTGACGATGGATTTTGTGTCCGGATTACCGCGTACGAGGAGAAGGCATGATGCAGTTTGGGTAGTCGTAGACAGATTGACAAAGTCTTCTCATTTTCTACCCATCGAGATTAGCTATTCAATGGAAAGGCTTGCGACCTTGTATATCAACGAGATCGTGAGATTGCATGGGGTTCCAGTTAGTATCGTTTCTGATCGGGATCCTAGATTTACTTCTCGGTTTTGGCAAGCGTTTCAGAAGGCTTTGGGTTCTGAATTGAGGTTTAGCACGGATTTTCATCCACAAACCGATGGTCAATCGGAGAGAACGATTCAGATTCTTGAAGACATGTTACGAGCTTGTTCGGTTGACTTTGCAGATTCTTGGGATACTCATTTACCTTTAGTGGAGTTTGCTTATAACAACAGTTTTCAATCGAGTATCGAGATGGCTCCTTATGAAGCTTTGTATGGTAGGAAGTGTCGGTCTCCCATTTGTTGGGACGAAGTCGGGGAAGCTAAGATTTGGGGTGTCGATTTGGTTAATGACTCGGTTGAAAAGGTAAAGCTTATTCGAAATCGCCTAATCACCGCTCAGTCTAGACAAAAGAACTATGCCGACCACCGGAGGCGAGATCTCGAGTTTCAGTCGGGTGACTTCGTGTTTTTAAAAGTGTCTCCGAAGGTGGGAATCCGAAGGTTTGGTAAGAAGGGAAAGCTTGCTCCAAGGTTTATTGGGCCTTTCGAGATATTAGATAGAGTTGGGAATCTTGCTTATCGTCTTGCGCTACCGCCTTCTTTGGGCCGATTGCATAATGTGTTTCATGTTTCAGCGCTTCGTAAATATGTGTATGATCCGTCTCATGTGTTGTCTGAAGTACCGGAAGATATTGAACCGAATATGTCTTATGAGGAGAAACCAATTCGAGTGGTTGATACTAAAGTGCAAGAGTTGAGAAACAAGAGTATTGCCCTAGTCAGAATGGTATGGAGGAATCACGAAGTTGAGGAGTCGACTTGGGAATTGCGGGAAGAGATGGAACGGAAGTATCCGTGGTTATTCGAAAATCTTGGTAAGTGTTAAAATTCGGGTCGAATTTTCTTTAAGGGGGAGTGAATGTCACGACCCGAAACCCCGTCCCTATTTTTCTTAGTAATAAATAATTATTTATTTGTTTACTTGCTTAACTGTTTATTTAATTATTTATTTAATTAAAAATTTAGGTGTGCATTTTGTGTGTTATAATATTTTATGCCTAGCATTTAATTGATTTTGTGCTAGTATAGAATTGTTGGGTCTTAGTTGTTAGTAGGAAGTATTAGTTTTTGGGTAAGTAATGGAGGAGGGGGCTAAGTGTAAATTTTTGAATTATTTCACCTTCTCCCTCACCTCACCTTACCTCCCTCCCTCACTCACTCACTCCTCATTCTCAGCCATTTCTCTCTCTCTCCTTGGGTATTGAAGGTAAAAATCTCCCTCTTCTTTCTCTCTTCATTTCAATCATCTTCCCCCCATTTCCTCTCATTGTTCATGTTATACCAAATGTCTAGATCGTCGCTAGGTTCGTGGGAAGCTCAATAGAAGTTGATTTGGTTGAGTTTGGATTCCTTTGAGGTAAGTTACTAAGCCCCCCCTTTAGCTTAAAATTGGTCATTTATGTTTTGTGTGAACATTGGATGATGATTTAATGGCTAGTTGTGAAGTTAAATGTTGATTGCATCTTTGATCATATTTTGTGAAATTTGAGTATTTGAATCATCCTTTGGTTTGGGTTGTTTAAATGTTGATAGATGAGTTATTTTAGGCTTAGAAGTTGTTTTGGTACTTGGGTAAATTAGTTGGGAGTGTTGGTGTTAATTTGGGATGAAATGGTGATTTTTGGTGGTTATTTTCGGGTGGAAGAACCCAGGAGGAAGATATGGGTTCACTGAATATTCTTGGAGGCGCGCGCATCCCTTGATATGAGGCGCGCGCACCCTCCTCTTCACCAACCTGGAATTCCCCACTGTCGGATGGAGGCGCACGCATCGTTTTCTTGGAGGCGCGCGCACCCTCAATTCTCCTTTTGGCTATGTCCTTCTGGTCTAAGGAGGCGTGCGCATCCTTTTTAGGGAGGCGTGCGCTTCCTCGCTTCCCATTTGGTTGATTTTCCTTCTGATTTCAGGAGGCGCGCGCATCCTCTTTGTTTGAGGCGCGCGCTCCCCCTTCCCTGTTCTGGTAATTGCTCGTTTTTCGTTCAGTCTTCGGTAAGTCATAATTATCTCACCCGGACTCCGTTTTAGGTGTGTAAGCTATCGTTTTAAAGCTCTTTTTGAGTACTTCGAGATGAGCGGGTTTATTAAATGAAATGTCTAAGTATTGGTTTAGAGTGTTGGTTTGGGTCCGTTTGTGATCATGTTTGTAATGTGTTAAGGGTGTAACCATTGTGCTCTTTTTGAGTAACTTCATGTGTGATGTTGTTGTTGATTGGTCTCTTCATGAGAATTAGTTTGCATCCTTTGTGATGAATTTGGATTGGTTCCCTACTTTGGAATCAACGCCCCGTTGTTGTGTTTCAAGCGAGTATTTATTACTATGTGCTTGTATAGAGTCCAGCTGGCATTGTTGTGTTTGTTTTGGGAAGTGATGTATATTATAATGGCATGAGCCGAGTCCAGTATAATGTACTTCACTGGTAACCCAGTTTCCCCATGTTCAGTGGCCTTGAGTGGGATGCCCCTTCCCGTGATCGTGGTTGGGATGAGCTAGCTCCTATGGTGAGTATTCTAGCTATTGGCTTGGGGGTATGACTATGTGTTATTTCCCCCACCACTGGTTGTTGTTGTTACTTGGTTCCGGAAACGGCTTCAGCTCTTTCATGCTGCTCAACGGACTCTTCTCAAAGAATGGCGTTCCGTTTATAGAACCTTGGCTCAGTATCCACTTATGAGTGTTTATTTCCGCATATTGTGTTATGTGATGAGTGGACTATATCTTTTGTGTTATATGCAAATGTGAATGCCTATTGATATTGTTCCTTTGTGATTATCATGTTGGCATGAAATATAGTTGCATATTAGTAGCTTACTGAGATTTTATCTCACCCCTTATTTGTTTACTGTTTTAGATAAGGGCGTGCATCCGGGATAGGTCACTTATCACAAGGAAGGCGTCGAGGTGGTAAATTCTTTTGGGTATGTTTGTAAAGGTTAGATTATGTAAATGTATAACCTTAATGGGTAGTGTATCCGTGACTTGATCTTGTAACACCTATTTTTGGATAATGTTGGTGTTCGTACTTTTGTATAGTTGTTGTAGGCCTTCGTGCCAAGTACTTTCGTTGTGAAAGTTGTTTGAAAGTAAGGTGGAGGTTTTGGACTTCAAAAGCGAATTTTATTTATCTTTATGCTAGTTTTCGAAAAGTTTTTGTTAAAAGTGTTTTATGACGTCTTCCGTGCGCGTCCCGAGCGTGGGGCCATGTAGGACCACGGGTACGGGGTGCGACAGTTGGTATCAGAGCTAGGTTGTAGATAGTCTAGAGTGACTAAATGACCTAGGAGGGTAATCGAGTATGGAGTGAGTAACGATGAGTGTCTTATGCAGGTACTCGGTAATCATGGTCGGGTCTGATAATGAACAGGGTGGACCTGCCGAACGGGGAAATGCAAGGGAAGAAGCCCTAGCAATGTTTCAAGGGATATTCGAGGCGGCATTGAAAACCATGAATGATAACAATCGTAGAGAGGCACCATTGGCTCCGAGGACTGGACTGGAACAATTTCTGAGGATGAAACCGACAGAGTTTGATGGAGGGTCAGATGTGGCTACAGCAGAAAGGTGGGTTGAGTCTATGGAAAAGATCTTTGAGGTCTTACAAAGCTCAGATGAGGATAGGGTAAGATTCGCGACCTGCAAGCTAGTTGGAGGCGCAGAGTATTGGTGGAAATCGTTGAAAGCTAGTTGGGAGGAGGCACGGGTACCCCATGTTTGGGAGACGTTCAAGAAAAAGTTCAAAGAGCATTTCATTCCTAAGGTGGACCAAGATAGGAAGGAATCCGAGTTTCTTAGCTTGGAACAAAACTTGTTGACGGTGGCCGAGTATGTTGCCAAATTCACGGAATTGGCTCGCTATTGCAATTACATGGTTTCGACTGAAGAAAGGAAGACCTCGAGGTTTGTCAAAGGGTTGAAAACCGTGATCAGAACCCAACTCACTTCCCACAAATTTCAAGACCTTCAGGATGCCATTGATCGTGCCTACCAGGTGGAGCAGGACATTGTAGAGCATAAGAAGAAGACGGAATCAAAAAGTGTAGTGAAACAAGGAGGTCAAGGGAAGCCACAACCTCATCGTGGTGACACTAGGGGAGCACAGAACATCTTTTCACTTTTCAGGGGAACTTTTCAAGGACAACAGGGCAATAGGAATCAAGGTAACACCTCGGGGGGTCAGAATAATCGGGTTTGCAATTATTGTCAAAAGGGAGGACACTCCGAGGAGAAGTGTTGAAAAAGCAGGGTAAGTGCCTGAATTGCGGCCAGTTGGGTCACTTTCAATATAATTGTCCTAAACCGAAGAATCAGTCAGTTGGTAGTGGTACCGGGTCGTCTTCGGGTCAGAAGAGGGATGCCTCGGGCAAGCCCAAGGTGCAAGGTCGTGTCTTCGCCATCAACCAACAACAGGCTTCGAATGCTTCTGACGTGATTGGAGGTATTATTTCTATGTCTAATAGGAGGGCACGTGCACTAATAGACCCCGGTTCTTCGCATTCTTATGTGTCTGTGCATTTTGCATCTCAGTTGTCTTCGTTGCCTGAGTCTCTACCTTTTGTGTTAGAGGTGTCTACCCCTATGGGTAAGAGTTTGGTGACTGATAAGGTATTGCGTGATTGTGATGTGCATATACGTGAGCATGTTTTACTTGCTGATTTGATTATATTGCCATTGCAAGATTTTGATATCATTTTGGGTATGGATTGGTTGAGTTGATGCCATGCTACTGTTGATTGTTTTTAAAAAGTGGTTACTTTTTCTACCCCTAATGCCCCTGAATTTTCTTTTGAGGCGATTCCTTTGAGTAAAAAGGTTCATGTTATTTCGTATGTGAAGGCTAGAAAGTTGTTGAGCCGTGGTTGTGTTGGGTTTCTGGCCAGTGTTCTGGATACTACGAAAAAGGTTTCTAGTGTGGAAGAGGTAAATATTGTTAGGGAGTTTCCGGACGTGTTTTCTACGGAGTACTCTATGCCTCCTGATAGAGAGATCGAATTTTGTATAGACCTGCTTCCAGGTACAACTCCTATATCGGCGGCACCTTATAGAATGGCTCCAGCCGAATTGAAAGAATTGAAGGAGCAGTTACAAGAGTTACTTGATCGGGGGTTTATCCGCCCTAGTGTGTCACCGTGGGGAGCTCCTGTATTGTTTGTCAAGAAGAAAGATGGGTCCTTGAGGCTGTGTATCGACTACAGGAAACTGAATCAGGTAACCATAAAGAATAAGTATCCTCTTCCCCATATTGATGACTTGTTTGTTCAGCTTCAGGGGTCGGTTGTCTTTTCAAAGCTTGATTTGAGGAGTGGTTATCACCAGTTAAAGATTCGTTCTGAGGACATTTCCAAGACCGACTTCCGTAGTAGGTATGGGCACTATGAATTCCTTGTCATGCCTTTCGGGTTAACGAATGCTCCTGCGGTATTTATGGATATGATGAATCGGGTTTTTAAACCGTATCTTGATACTTTCGTGGTGGTGTTTATCGATGACATTCTGGCTTATTCGAAGTCTCGGGAGGAGCACGAACAACATTTGCGAATGGTCTTATCTATTCTTCGGGAGAAGCAATTGTTTGCGAAGTTCAGTAAGTATGCCTTTTGGCTCGAGGAAGTTTCTTTTCTGGGGCACGTGGTTTCTAATGGAGGGATATCCGTAGATCCTTCAAAAATTGAAGCTATTGTGGATTGGAAGAGGCCGGAATCAGTTACGGAGATTCGGAGTTTCTTGGGCTTAGCCGGGTACTATAGAAGATTTATTGAGGGATTTTCCAAAATTGCTACCCCGTTGACTCAGTTGACCAGAAAGAACGTGCCGTTTGTGTGGGAAGAAAAATGCCAAATGAGTTTTGATGAATTGAAAAGGAAGTTGACCACCGCTCCTGTACTTGTGTTACCAAATGGGAAAGATGAATTGGTTATTTATAGTGATGCTTCTAAAGAAGGCCTCGGGTGCGTTTTAATGCAAAACGGGAAAGTGATTGCCTATGCTTCGAGGAAGTTAACTCCTAGTGAACAGAATTACCCGACTCATGACATGGAGCTTGCGGCTATTGTCTTTGCGTTGCACAAGTGGAAGCATTATTTATATGGGACAAAGTTTGAGATTTTTACCGATCACCAAAGTCTGAAGTAACTTTTCTCGCAAAAGGAGTTGAACAATAGACAGCGCAGATGGATGGAATTGTTGAAGGATTTTGATTGCACCATTTCTTATCATCCGGGTAAAGCGAATATGGTCGCCGATGCCATTAGTCGGAAGTCTTATGTAGCTTCATTGATGGTGCGTGAATGGAAAATGTTGGAAGATGTTCGAGATTGGGATCCTTACGAGTCCAAGCATGGGGCTATCTTTGCGAACATTAAGGTATTACCTGCCCTAATTCAACAAATTAAGGATGCTCAGAAGGATGATCCCAAGTTGATGAAGATTTCGAGTAAGATTGGGGACAAAAAGTTTGAAGGGTTTTCTCTTAGTTCTAAAGGAGTTTTGATTTATAGAGGTCGTTTGTGTGTTCCTAATGTGGAAGGAGTAAAGCGCCAAGTTCTGGATGAGTGCCACAAGTCGAAGTATACCATTCACCCCGGGAGTACCAAAATGTATCGGGATTTGAAACAACAATTCTGGTGGGGTGGCATGAAACGGGAAATAGCGGATTATGTATCGAAGTGTTTGACTTGCCAACAGGTTAAAGCGGAACATCAAAGACCCGCGGGATTACTTCAACCTCTTGAGATACCGGAATGGAAATGGGAACATGTGACGATGGATTTTGTGTCCGGATTACCGCGTACGAGGAGAAGGCATGATGCAGTTTGGGTAGTCGTAGACAGATTGACAAAGTCTTCTCATTTTCTACCCATCGAGATTAGCTATTCAATGGAAAGGCTTGCGACCTTGTATATCAACGAGATCGTGAGATTGCATGGGGTTCCAGTTAGTATCGTTTCTGATCGGGATCCTAGATTTACTTCTCGGTTTTGGCAAGCGTTTCAGAAGGCTTTGGGTTCTGAATTGAGGTTTAGCACGGATTTTCATCCACAAACCGATGGTCAATCGGAGAGAACGATTCAGATTCTTGAAGACATGTTACGAGCTTGTTCGGTTGACTTTGCAGATTCTTGGGATACTCATTTACCTTTAGTGGAGTTTGCTTATAACAACAGTTTTCAATCGAGTATCGAGATGGCTCCTTATGAAGCTTTGTATGGTAGGAAGTGTCGGTCTCCCATTTGTTGGGACGAAGTCGGGGAAGCTAAGATTTGGGGTGTCGATTTGGTTAATGACTCGGTTGAAAAGGTAAAGCTTATTCGAAATCGCCTAATCACCGCTCAGTCTAGACAAAAGAACTATGCCGACCACCGGAGGCGAGATCTCGAGTTTCAGTCGGGTGACTTCGTGTTTTTAAAAGTGTCTCCGAAGGTGGGAATCCGAAGGTTTGGTAAGAAGGGAAAGCTTGCTCCAAGGTTTATTGGGCCTTTCGAGATATTAGATAGAGTTGGGAATCTTGCTTATCGTCTTGCGCTACCGCCTTCTTTGGGCCGATTGCATAATGTGTTTCATGTTTCAGCGCTTCGTAAATATGTGTATGATCCGTCTCATGTGTTGTCTGAAGTACCGGAAGATATTGAACCGAATATGTCTTATGAGGAGAAACCAATTCGAGTGGTTGATACTAAAGTGCAAGAGTTGAGAAACAAGAGTATTGCCCTAGTCAGAATGGTATGGAGGAATCACGAAGTTGAGGAGTCGACTTGGGAATTGCGGGATGAGATGGAACGGAAGTATCCGTGGTTATTCGAAAATCTTGGTAAGTGTTAAAATTCGGGTCGAATTTTCTTTAAGGGGGAGTGAATGTCACGACCCGAAACCCCGTCCCTATTTTTCTTAGTAATAAATAATTATTTATTTGTTTACTTGCTTAACTGTTTATTTAATTATTTATTTAATTAAAAATTTAGGTGTGCATTTTGTGTGTTATAATATTTTATGCCTAGCATTTAATTGATTTTGTGCTAGTATAGAATTGTTGGGTCTTAGTTGTTAGTAGGAAGTATTAGTTTTTGGGTAAGTAATGGAGGAGGGGGCTAAGTGTAAATTTTTGAATTATTTCACCTTCTCCCTCACCTCACCTTACCTCCCTCCCTCACTCACTCACTCCTCATTCTCAGCCATTTCTCTCTCTCTCCTTGGGTATTGAAGGTAAAAATCTCCCTCTTCCTTCTCTCTTCACTTCAATCATCTTCCCCCCATTTCCTCTCATTGTTCATGTTATACCAAATGTCTAGATCGTCGCTAGGTTCGTGGGAAGCTCAATAGAAGTTGATTTGGTTGAGTTTGGATTCCTTTGAGGTAAGTTACTAAGCCCCCCCTTTAGCTTAAAATTGGTCATTTATGTTTTGTGTGAATATTGGATGATGATTTAATGGCTAGTTGTGAAGTTAAATGTTGATTGCATCTTTGATCATATTTTGTGAAATTTGAGTATTTGAATCATCCTTTGGTTTGGGTTGTTTAAATGTTGATAGATGAGTTATTTTAGGCTTAGAAGTTGTTTTGGTACATGGGTAAATTAGTTGGGAGTGTTGGTGTTAATTTGGGGTGAAATGGTGATTTTTGGTGGTTATTTTCGGGTGGAAGAACCCAGGAGGAAAATATGGGTTCACTGAATATTCTTGGAGGCGCGCGCATCCCTTGATATGAGGCGCGCGCACCCTCCTCTTCACCAACCTGGAATTCCCCAATGTCGGATGGAGGCGCACGCATCGTTTTCTTGGAGGCGCGCGCACCCTCAATTCTCCTTTTGGCTATGTCCTTCTGGTCTAAGGAGGCGTGCGCATCCTTTTTAGGGAGGCGTGCGCTTCCTCGCTTCCCATTTGGTTGATTTTCCTTCTGATTTCAGGAGGCGTGCGCATCCTCTTTGTTTGAGGCGCGCGCTTCCCCTTCCCTGTTCTGGTAATTGCTCGTTTTTCGTTCAGTCTTCGGTAAGTCATAATTTTCTCACCCGGACTCCGTTTTAGGTGTGTAAGCTATCGTTTTAAAGCTCTTTTTGAGTACTTCGAGATGAGCGGGTTTATTAAATGAAATGTCTAAGTATTGGTTGAGAGTGTTGGTTCGGGTCCGTTTGTGATCATGTTTGTAATGTGTTAAGGGTGTAACCATTGTGCTCTTTTTGAGTAACTTCATGTATGATGTTGTTGTTGATTGATCTCTTCATGAGAATTAGTTTTCATCCTTTGTGATGAATTTGGCTTGGTTCCCTACTTTGGAATCAACGCCCCGTTGTTGTGTTTCAAGCGAGTATTTATTACTATGTGCTTGTATAGAGTCCAGCTGGCATTGTTGTGTTTGTTTTGGGCAGTGATGTATATTATAATGGCACGAGCCAAGTCCAGTATAATGTACTTTACTGGTAACCCAGTTTCCCCATGTTCAGTGGCCTTGAGTGGGATGCCCCTTCCCGTGATCGTGGTTGGGATGAGCTAGCTCCTATGGTGAGTATTCTAGCTATTGGCTTGGGGGTATGACTATGTGTTATTTCCCCCACTACTGGTTGTTGTTGTTACTTGGTTCCGGAACCGGCTTCTGCTCTTTCATGCTGCTCAACGGACTCTTCTCAAAGAATGGCGTTCCGTTTATAGAACCTTGGCTCAGTATCCACTTATGAGTGTTTATTTCCGCATATTGTGTTATGTGATGAGTGGACTATATCTTTTGTGTTATATGCAAATGTGAATGCCTATTGATATTGTTCCTTTGTGATTATCATGTTGGCATGAAATATAGTTGCATATTAGTAGCTTACTGAGATTTTATCTCACCCCTTATTTGTTTACTGTTTTAGATAAGGGCGTGCATCCGTGATAGGTCACTTATCACAAGGAAGGCGTCGAGGTGGTAAATTCTTTTGGGTATGTTTGTAAAGGTTACATTATGTAAATGTATAACCTTAATGGGTAGTGTATCCGTGACTTGATCTTGTAACACCTATTTTTGGATAATGTTGGTGTTCGTACTTTTGTATAGTTGTTGTAGACCTTCGTGCCAAGTACTTTCGTTGTGAAAGTTGTTTGAAAGTAAGGTGGAGGTTTTGGACTTCAAAAGCGAATTTTATTTATCTTTATGATAGTTTTCGAAAAGTTTTTGTTAAAAGTGTTTTATGACGTCTTCCGTGCGCGTCCCGAGCTTGGGGCCATGTAGGACCACGGGTACGGGGTGCGACACGTTAGGCTTGTTGAAACCCTAATTCCTGGATTGGATTAGGTCAATAATCTCTTCGGTAGATTATTGCTATCTCTTTACAAGGATTTCCATCACGATTATCCTGAAAGGATGTATTCCGTTGCGTCAATTGCTATCAGAAAAGGTGCGATCCTTGAAAGATGGCTGGTAACAACGGGAGCAATGACATCTATGATGTTATTCGTGCAATCAATATTCGATTGGATCGTGCTCGACAACAGGAACAATATTTCCTAGCGTTAGAGGACGAAGAACTCGACGAAGCTGACAAGCATGATCGACGTGTGTAGAAATATAAATCAATCAGAGATCTGGATCGAGCAGCAGGAGAGCAAGTGGTTAGGCAGCGACATAGGATAGAAGCCCAATTTTATGCTGACAAAGCCGATTACTTTACTGCCAAAATTCAGAAACAGGAAGCGCGTAGATCTCAGTTTATGAACGTGCTGAAGAAGAACGTCGGGCTCAGTTCGAGGTATTGTTGCAGAATCTCAGAAATAGTGTCAACTCTGAGTCACGGGCAAGTACCGAAGTTGTTACCGAGGAACTTGTAGGACACGTGGAAAGCCTCCAACGTGATCCGCCGGTCCAGAGATTAGAAGATTCAGTTTCAAACGGTGAAGACGACGTTACAGTTGAATCCGCGAATCAGAATCTGGTAATTCAAGGTTTCAAAGGAGAGGAAGTTAGTAATAATTTTCATTCCGTGGGGGGAGATACAGCTCCAGCGGAAACAGTGCAGGAGGATGGCGAAGATGGTCTGATTATTTGTCCAAAGAAGTTGTTCTACAAGAAACTGTGCTTAAAAGTAAAATTTATTCGAAATATATTTTCAAATGGAGCGGTAAAAATATCATCATTCGTCCCGTCGCGCGGAAGACTTTGATTTATTCAAAGTATTTGTTTAAGTGGGACAGAATTTTTCAAACATCGGACGAGAACTCGGGGTCGAGTTCTTTTCAAGAAAGGGAGTATGATGTAGCACGGGACGGAACGAGAAGGAGCACTACATGTTTTGATTTTGTTTCATTGTTTTTGTTTTGGTTTGTTTTAAGTTAGTCATATATTATTATTACTATTATTAATATTTCTTTAATATTAAGGGCAGTTTAATAAGGTTAAGTAGGGTTTTCATTTGGGGTTTCTAGAATATTCCGTAGTAGTATAAATACTTTTGTTAGGGTTTTGTAATAGTCAACTTTTTGATTAATAAAATTATATTTGCTGTTAGTGCATTTTTAGGGTTTATTCCCTGTAGCCGTTAGGCTTGTTGAAACCCTAATTCCTGGATTGGATTAGGTCAATAATCTCTTCGGTACATTATTGCTATCTCTTTACAAGGATTTGCATCACGGTTATCCTGAAAGGTTGTATTCCGCTGCATCAACAGTACATATGCCCGACCGGGCTACTCCTTAGGTCCGACTGGATCAGACTAAACACCCGACCGGACAATCCTCAAGGTCCGACCGGACCAGGCTTAGTACCCGACCGGACCATGCCTTGAGGTCCGACCGGAATTTGAGCGGGCTCTGATATCAATTGTTGGAAAAATTTATATTCCACTAATGCCATAACTCAAATCTGGTATAAGTTAGAGAGAGGAGATGAATGCGGAAGCGTTATACCTGTTGAATCCATCTTGATGTTGCTTTAGGGAGAATAAGAAGAAGAAGTAGGGGACGGAGTGCTTCTAAATGATAGTGCCTTCTCTCAAGATCTTCTAGCAATGAATGAATAGAATATATGAGAGAAATGAATTGTATGTAGTATGTTTCTAAGGCTGATGGAAGGCCTTTATATAGGAAACAAATAGGCACTTCATTTTATTTAGGGACTACACCATAGTTATAAATACCGTCCCGGACAACGCACCGGTTTTACCATTGGGATAGGACGTACCGCTACCGAAATGTACCGGTGTACCGTACCATATTTACCGCACATTTTAGTATTTTTAAGATAATTATATATATAACATATGTTCAAAAAAAATTTACAGAAGCTTGTATTTTATCATCAAACTATACCAATACTAGCATAAATTTAGTATAGGTTGCTTACAAATTACAGTTCTGCAGCTTCAATTTCTTGGACTACATAGGCTGCTTCCTGTTTAGCGACTTGACGACCTTGAAAGTTCTATTGCGTTGAATGGATGTTGATTAATCGTGAAGTATAAATCTAGGGCATAGCTTAAAAAAAAAAAAAAAAAAAAAAAAAAACTCAAGTTTAAATATATTTTTATTTTATTAGGTCCGACAATTAAAAATTGGTTTAAAAGTCTTTATTTTCGCGCACCGACCGGTACGACCATCTTGGCCAGTACGGTCCGGTTCGGATCGGTACGAGGCGGTTCAGGACGGTACAGAAACTGAGACGGAATTAAACATGTACCGCACCGGTTTTCAACCGGGACGGGACGTACCGGCCGGTACGGACCGGTACGGGACGGGATTTATAACTATGGACTACACCCTTTCACATAAGTGGTGTGAATTTACCATTTTGCCTATCATAAATAGGTAATATTACACCCAGGAATTCTATACACTGCTACTAACTAGGGGGAGCCCATGTATAGGTTCAGTCAGGAAATCGCAAATGCCTTTTAGTCCTCTACACTTTATATTAACATCATAAATATGATTTCATGGAAATAATAATAACATGTTATGTTATGCGATCCATGTTCTAACAATCACCACCATCATAACGATGATACAACCCGACACACACACACACACATATGTTCTCAAACAATAGGATAAGCCATGATGTGATGATTCACATTAAAAGAACTCCACGGATTCAAGAAGCAATCAACTTCACTTCTGATCATTGGATCATCATGATCATCAGTTTCAAACGAAACACCAGTTGAGTTCAAGCAATCCATCCTGTGAGTCAACGCAGCCAATTGAGCTTTGAGGATAGAGTTCTCCGCATCAATGCTTAGGTACATCTGACCAGTAAGTTTCATGCTGGTGATCATATGGCTGTTCTCACCACTGAGTTGACTCACCTGAGTCAGCAGATCATCCAAGTGCTTTTGTTTGCGCATTCTTGACCTCCGTGCAGATTCCCGATTAGACACCATTCTCTTTCTTTTCTTTTGATCCGTTATGTTCTCAAGACCCTCTTTAGAGCCAGAGTGATGATGAAGCTGGTCAAGTGATACTGAAGATGTTCCACTAGAAGAAGCCATATACAGAATATTCCCCAAATAAAAAAATAACACAAAAATAAATATAACCAAGCTCTTTTTTTTTTTTTTTTTTCCTGTTGACGATCAGCTGCTAGAACTTGAAAGGCTACAGTACATGAAAAAACGGCAAAGGAACACAACAGAGAAAGATTGGACAAAGTGGGTACCACGTCTAAGGGTGGAGTTTATGGTAAAACCAGAAAGGAGGACTTCACTGAGTATTGGAGACATGAATCTCGAGCTGCAAAAACAATTTACAAAGCATCAAATATGTATTTAAAAAAAAAAAAAAAAACTACACAAGAAGCTGTAATATCTGCAGTAAGGAAACAGGAGGAAGAAAGCTCTATATGTTTGTGAAAGCAGAGTTGGAAAAGCTCTTAATAAAAACAGAGAAAAAGGAGACAAGAATGCGTATGGCGGGTAGAGTAGGGAGGAGAAAGGGAGATTATGGTGATGGAATATATAGTCAAATTACACTTGTTAACAGGGCCGGTCCTAACATTTCGGAGGCTCTGTTCAGAATCTAAAATTAGGCCCTAAAAATTAATATGAAAATAAACACAAATTATTATTATAATAATAATCTAATTTTATATTAGTTTGTTTTATATTGAAGTACCAAAATCTCTAAACCTAGAAACAATTATCAATTTTGTTATTTGAAAAGTATAATCTGCCTAATATTCTTTGACGCTAATTTTTTAATCAAGTCTTTAAATCAAAGGAACTGTTAGATTGATAATTAATTGAAGCGGTAGATTACAAATAGGATACTAGAAATACTAATAAAGTTAAAAAATTGAATTGAAATTACAAATCTAATTAAAGTACTAATATTGATTAGAAAATACAATATACTCACCCGTCCTAAAATGGCATTTTACTTTCTTTTTTTAAAAGTTAGC
This sequence comes from Campanula takesimana, assembly GCA_026119855.1. NCBI lineage: Eukaryota > Viridiplantae > Streptophyta > Magnoliopsida > Asterales > Campanulaceae > Campanula > Campanula takesimana. The sequence continues at coordinate 628,670 of JAOWBW010000280.1, forward strand.
GCGAAGGAAATTTGAAAATAATTTTAATTTGGACAAAAACTTGTGTGAGACGGTCTCACATCGTGAGACGGATCTCGTTGAGAGATTAAATTTTTTGCCCTCCTATGGGTGAAGCGGGGCAAGCCCATTTCATCTCATGTGTGTGAGACCGTCTCACACAAGACTTCTTCCTAATTTAGTAAAATTATACTAATGAAAATACAAAACTTGATATACTAGTTATAACTATTATTAATAACAAGACTTTAACTTTTAGGATATTTACTTTAAACATAAATTAATTCTCAAAGTTTCTTACGGAAAGAGTATACCCATATAAAAAAAAAAAAAAAAAAAAAAAAGAAAAGAAAAGAAAAAAGGCCCTCCCCAATTTGGGGCCTGTGCAGAGGCTCACGTTGCACAGGCTATTAGCCGGCTCTGCTTGTTAAGTTTATTATACTCCCTCCCTCCAAAAATGATCTTCACATTTGACTATTTAAACTTCTTAAGGATATGAATACTTGCTTCACTAGTCATGTTTTGTTTATGCATTTTTAAGCCCAAATTGTAGAAACGTGAAGAACCTTTTGGGTTTTATGAAAAATTAGGCCGCGGGTTTCTAAATTGAAACAAAAGTATTTTGGCAGCACAAGGGATTGCTTTAAATACTCCAAGTGTTATCAGTATAGAAGAATATCCAAAGGTGCAACAAGGAACAGAATTCCTTTTTCTTTTCTAACAAAATGTCATTTAGCTTATGCTTCACTTCACCACAATAATGTAAATTAAATTAAATAATCGCATTTGATAAAGGATGAGCTAATCACTTTTCAGCTTTACTTTGCCATTATACTTGAGTTGAGCCTTCTTACAGAAGCATTGCCTAATCATGAACTAGAATATTCAGCTTTACTTGCGACGTGATATTATTCTCCCTCTCCCCTGTCCGTTCCCAACACCTTAAAGTGAATATCTTTTTTCTGATCAATATAAAACCCAATCACTTCATCACCTTTAAAATTCCTTGGAAGAACAACTTTCTCATACCAATCCTCATAGAAGCCCCAACGTTGCCCTTCCTTGAATGGCCTCTTCCGAAGCCAAAGATCATGTGTCGTTCCGGTGTCATCATCGATCACATCCGTCGCTACCTCCACAATTTTAAGATCACGCAAGCCAAGATCACATTCTAATTTGTTATGTATAGACTTCCCCTCATTCTTGTTAAATCTTATTCCCCCCTCGAGACCTATCTCACCAAGGGATTTCTTGATTTCATAAACAGGATTTGTTGTTGGGACTGGTTTAGGCTTCGAGCGTTTTTTGCCACAAAAGCATGACATTAAGGAAGCTATATATGTATTTCTTTGATATGGATGGAAGTGTGAATATGCAGAGAGATTGGAAGAACGTTTGGTATTTACAGATTTACAAAAGTTGGAGTCTTTTTTTTTTTTTTTTTTTTTTTTAGTTAACTGGGAAGATCAAAGGCAAGCAGAGAAATAATGGAAGGCGTGAAAAATATCTCTAATATGAATATTAATTTTCAAATTCTACATTAAATAGAGACAATTATCTAAATTGAATGGATACATTGTGATTCTCACATGCTAAATTTAAGTGTGCTCTAATATATCTTCTTCTGCTCATTGCAGTCACAATTTGCTTCTACATTTCCTTGTTATTAAATAATAGTGTAATCTTGATATATTCAGGCTTCAATTTTGAAGTCAAAGATTAAAAACATTAAGTCTTAAGGGAAATGCATGCATAAATTTATCTTTTATTAACTAAATGTAAGAAGTTTGCCAAGATTCATTCCTCTTGGTGTTTTTTATCACTAAATTCGAAAATCGAAACTCCTTATTTGTCATATAAATAACATGCGCAAACACAAAATGATGACACTTCTAATGGCACAATTCAGCTTGATTTGACAATTATTTTGAATGAAAGATTGCATGATCAAACATAATTTTAAAAATTAGATTCAGTTTTCAAGAATTCCACTGCGTAATGAATGTTGTTATTAAATTGTTCATATTTACGGCATCTTCTTGATTAAGAGAAAGTCAAGAGTGTAGGAATAGCAATTTTTTCATGCCAATCTTCAGAAGAAAAAAAGAAGATTGTTCAACAGTAAGTCTACAACTTCAGTTTCCACTATTCAGGAGCGTAGAATTCTCTTCATTTTACTCAAATATGGTCGGACTCTGTCAAACAACAGTCAAACTTTTATAACCGACACATAATTAACATATAAGAGTCGAAAATTTTCACTTTTTTTATTTATTTAGAAAAAATATTTATAATATTTGGTCAAACCCGGTCTAACAACAGTCAAACTCGTATAACTGACACATAATTAACATATAAGAGTCAAAAAAATTACTTTTTTCATTTTTTAGAAAAAAATAATGATATTATTTGGTCAAATATGGTCAAACCCGGTCAAACAGCAATCAAAATCTTATAACTTACATATAATTAACATATAAGAGTCAAAAAATTTCACTTTTTTCATTTTTTTAGAAAATAATAATTATATTATCTATCAAATATGGTCAAACACTGTCAAACAGTAGTCAAACTCTTATAACTGACACATAATTAACATATAAGAGTAAAAAAAAAACATTTTTTTCATTTTTTTAGAAAACAATAATAATATTATTTGGTCAAATTTGGTCAAACCCGGTTAAAAAGCAGTCAAACTCTTATAACTTACACATAATTATATATAAGAGTAGAAAATTTTCACTTTTTTCATTCTTTTAAAATAATAATAATATATTATTTGGACAAATATGGTCAAACCCGGTCAAACAGCAGTCAAACTCTTATAACTAACACATAATTAACATATAAGAGTAAAAAAAAATCATTTTTTTAGAAAACAATAATAATATTATTTGGTCAAATATGGTCAAACTCAATCAAACAACAGTCTAACTCTTATAACTTACACATAATTAATATATAAGAGTCGAAAATTTTCACTTTTTTCAATTTTTAAGAAATAAATAATAATATTATTTGGTCAAATATGGTCAAACCCGGTCAAACAGCACTCAAACTCTTATAATTGACACATAATTAACATATAAGAATTATAAAAAAAACATTTTTTTAGAAAACAATAATAATATTATTTGGTCAAACCCGGTCAAACAACAGTCAAACTCTTATAACTTACACATAATTAACATATAAGAGTAAAAAAAATCACTTTTTTCATTTTTCTAGAAAACAATAATAATATTATTTGGTCAAATATGGTCAAACCCGGTCAAACAGCAGTAAAACACTTATAATTTACACATAATTAACATATAAGAGTCGAAATTTTCATTTTTTTCATTTTTTTAGAAAAAAAAATATTATTTGGTTAAATTTGGTCAAACTCGGTCAAACAGTAGTCAAACTCTTATTACTAACACATAATTAACATATAAGAGTAAAAAAAATCAGTTTTTTCATTTTTTTAGAAAACCATAATAATATTATGTGGTCAAATATGGTCAAACCCGGTCAAACCCGTTCAAACTCTTATAACTTACACATAATTAATATATAAGAGTCGAAAATTTTAATTTTTTTTTTAATTTTTAAGAAAAAATAATAATATTATTTGGTCAAGTATGGTCAAACCCGATCAAACATCAACCAAACTCTTATAACTAGTTTATAAGACCAATTTTTCTCTTATTTTGAAGTATAGGAGTCACTTTTTCACAAAATAAATTTTAAAAATAATATTTTATTAATGTTGACTTTCACAAACAGCAATCAACTCTTATAATGACAGATACGACATGTCCATCTCTTATAATTAACATATAAAAGCTAAAAAAATGATTTTTTTTTTCTAGAAAAAAGTTTATATTATTTGGTCGATTTGATCAAACTCGGTCATACTCTTATAATTAGTGTATAGGATCAATTCTCCTCTTAGAAATGAAGTCATTATTTCACATTTTTTTCACAAAATATATTATAAACAATCATATTTTATTAATGTTGACTTTCATATTCGGTCAAACTGCAGTCAATTCTTATAAATGACACATAAGACCTGTCCACCTCTTATAATTAAAGTATAAGAGTCACACTTTTTATTTTATTTTTCATTATTAATAAAAAGTTCTAATATTATTTGGTCAAACTCGATCAAACTCTTATAATTAGTGTATAAGACTAATTTGCGTCTTACAATTGAAGTATAAGAGTCATTTTTTACAATTTTTTCACAAAATAAACTAAACATAATGATATTTTATTAAAGTTGACTTTCATATTCGGTCAAACAGCAGTCAACTCTTATAACTGACACATAAGACCTGTCCGCCTCTTATAACAGAAGTATAAGAGTCAAAATTAGGTCTTATAATTTAGTTATAAGACTCGATGAGTCTTATAATTAAATTGAAAAACCTATTTTTGAACAAGATTAATATAATTTTTTCATAAAAGTTACTGCCAAAATGTCCACTTTTACACCACATATCTGAAAAAAATAATCATTTTCTTGATTACACACAGAGGCAAGACATGCTAACATCCATAAACTATTTATGGTGAGAAACAATTTCTGCAAATGTATCGTGTGTTATGCAGTAGCTAACCTTAAGTAATTAACTTTCTTTTTTTTTATATTTGTTAAAATAATTCCTTGTATTATTACCCATACATTTGCATTGTCTCACTTTCAGGAAGCTCAAAATCAGAATTTTAGAGGAACCAGACCTCCACCACAAACCTGTTGAAATTCACTTCATAATTACGTTAAGATCTAGAAAAAATACGACCAGATTAAAAGAAAGGTGGAGGAGGTAATGGAGATGTGACTTTAGTTGGAGTACAAGGGGATTAGACACGGATCGTGATAGTGAGAGAGAGAGAGAAAGAGAGAGAGAGAGAGAGAGAGAGAAAACGAGTGTTTATGTGTGTGACTCAGTCGGAGACTCTCGCCAAAGAAAATGGAGGTACGCCGGAGACAAAGGATGTGCGTCGGAGATGAAGAAATTGCCGCCGAATCTCTCCAGATCTGAGAGAGAGAGAGAGAGACGGATATGGACAGTTAGAGACGAATTGAGAAGAAGTCGACGGCGCCGGATCTGGATTTCGCCGAAGAACACGTCGCCAGATCTGGATTTCGCCGGAGAAATTTGAGGAAGCTATGTTTGACTGGTGGTGTGAGGAGGACGGATCCGGAGGACGGATCTGTACGGAGGTGGAGAGTTGAAGGTTGTCGTCGCTGGAAAAAATGGCGAGTCGGAAAGGCTGTGGAGAGAGAGAGTTGCGTGTGTGTGTTTTTAGAGAGAGAGAGTGTGTGCCGTGATTGAGGTGAGGTGAGGGTTTTGTTTGAGGGGTGGGGTAGTTTGGGTATTAGGAGATACATTTGGCCGGTCAAAGGAGATCAGGGGTGTATGGGGAATTTAGATCTCGGCCCAACTCCTTATGTGGCATTTGGTCTGGGCCTCTCCTTAGTTGTAATTAAATCTGGGATTGGAGGCCCTTGAGAAAATTTTCCAAACTAGTTTCCCCCAAAAATTTCTCTACTTTTACAGGTAAAGAAATGACCTTAAGAAACTCCGCAATAGCTTCAAGTCTAAGATACATACATCATACAAAAAACGGGTTCCAAATCATGTTATTTATAGAATAAGGATCAATATCATCAAGTTATACAGGGAACACAACGAAATTTCCAACTTCGTGGAGATTACTTATAGTCAACTTACAAAATGCCATATCTCTTGCAATAATTCAAAATAATGAACATCTTTAGAACACAAAACTTGGGCTTCGACCACAGAGGGAAAAAAATAGCCATATTATAAAGTGCGTACTACACGAATAAGTAGTAAAATAAAAAAGAAGCGCACCTTTCTGAACATTATTGCTGCATCATATAGGTGTCAGACATAAGCCGCTTCAGGGTGATAATGAAGCATTTCCATCAACATCAACTCTCTGATCATCGGCTCTCCCATATTCTCGTCAAGATCGAGACTGATCGGAACTTGGGCCGGAGGATTTTGGGTCGGGTCATAAAGACCCGACATGTAAGGATGATGAAGAGCCTCAGTCACCCTTATTCTCTTGGACGGATCAAAGACGAGCATCCTTTGCAACAAGTCTAAAGCTAACGGATCAGCCAACGGGTATAAAGAAGAAAGGGAGGTTCCTCTAGAAAAAGGAAGTGATCTGATGAACCTCTTTGCTTTTGGATTGTCGATAAATTCAAGATTTGATTCATTTTGGCTACCGAGAACGTTTATTATTAATTTAAGCTGGTTGAGACACTCCGTCCCGGGGAAGATGGGCTTCCGTCCCAGAATTTCAGCAAATATGCAGCCTACGGACCAGACATCAATGGAGGTCCCGTAGTTGTCACAACAGAGGAGAAGCTCGGGTGCACGGTACCAACGAGTTACCACGTATTCAGTCATGAATTGACCACTGTCTCTGCTTGTCCGTGCCAGCCCAAAGTCACATATTTTCAGCTCGCAGTTTGCGTTAACTAGGAGGTTTCCGGGCTTCAAATCACGATGAAGTATGTTTGCAGAATGAAGGTACTTTAAACCACGGAGCAACTGGATTTGAAGTGTATATATCAGTCACAATGCAAAGCAATTGAAGGTAAGCATGACCATAATAGCCCCATAAATAGGAGGGGACGGAAAAATGAGCAAGCTAAAAACGACTATTTTTATGGATAAATCCAGTAATGGTAATTCCATTAGTTACTTTACTTTTGCAAGAAAAATGGTGAACACACCTTAACAGAACAAAATGAATAGACAGCTCGAAAAAACAGAAAGAACAAATGTAATACGTAGTTCTAAACCAAAGGAATCAACTCAAGTAGATACAGAGGACAGTCGTAGTTGCTCTGATTACTTGAGGTCAAATGCAATTTCTGGTGAGGCATGTGGAGAGTATCACCGAGCAACACATGTTAATCTTAGTCCTGTCATGTTCAGCGTAAGAGATTGACAGAACTATACTACTATCGACGCCATTAATACTTAAATTGTAGTCATGAAAGTAGAAAAAGGAATCATAGGCTAACAACATATTTAGTCATCTAGATAAACCTCCCCAGAGTTATTAACAAGATTGTTGTTATTAATATTATTATTGCTAATGTTATCATCATGATTATCATACTATTTGGAGGAATCATAAACAGGAAAGGCTATCCAATGACTTACCTTAGGGAAATAATGGAATCCCACAAAAAATATGATTGTAGTTATTTGCCTACCCATCATGTTTAATACATAGTTCTAAAACCAAAGCAGCTAAACCAATAGAGGCCCGAGTTTCAATGATGTAAATTGGTACTATCATTAGAAGCTTGGGTGGGATCGAGTTGAACATCTATCAGCCACTCAAAACATCACAATACCAAAAATATACTCCCTCTGTCCCAAAATGATCTCCTGATTTGCCATTTTTCATAGTCCTAGAAAGTTCTTCCCATTTCTACAATTTGGGCTTAAAAATGCATAAACAAAATATGGCTAGTGAAGCGAGTGTTCACATTCTTAAAAAGTATGAATAGTCAAATGGGAAGATCATTTTGGGACAAAGGGAGTATACCAGAAAAACACACACCATTTTCAGTCCAACCACAACATTGCAGCAATAACACTAAAACATAAACATGATAAATAAACTACTCAAGATCAATCCTTACCTGAAACAAGAAGTATTTGCAATGATCACTGGAGAGAGGTTGCGGCGACTTTATAATATGATGAAGATCAGTATCCATCAACTCATAAACCAAATACACATCCTTGAAGCTATTCCGTTGAATAGGCAACATAACATCCTTCAAAGCAATCACATTCTCGTGCCTGATATGCCTTAGAAGCTTCAACTCCCTAAGAGTTCTCAAAGCATCAATTCTATTACCAAACACATTATTTATCTTCTTGATCGCAACTTTCTCTTGCGTTTCCCTATTGATAGAAGAACAAACAACCCCGTATGCTCCTCTGCCAATAGGTTTGATCGGGACATACTTTGTATCAATCTCGAACAATGTTTGCCACATTGTGTAATAATGCTTCCCTCTCGGCCTAAACCCATTTGGGGGCTCCACAAAAGTCGCCATTTCACTGCCAATTACCATGGATTTTAATCTTTAAAACCAATAAAAGGCACTTTTTATCTCATAAAGGAATGATCGCCCAATATCAAATACTCATTGATAAGCGATCATGGCAACATAATTATGCTATTCAACACAATATCTCAGAACCCACCAGCATAAACATATTGGTGTGTGTGTATGTGTGTGTGTGATATAAACAAGAAAAAATATACTTACAGGGCAGTGAGTTGATCTTCTTCTTTCTTGGGATGCTATTCTTATGAATTATCTTTGTAATATTAAATTGACGAATCCTGACTTTCCTGTTTCTTCAATCAAACCCCAAGATAGCAACTTTTTTCAACTTTAACCCACGCAAAAAAAAAGCATCTATATTAGGGAACAAGCAACGCAGAGGTGTACTTCTGCCACGGAAATTCTTCAACTTTCGGTGCAATTTCCCAGAATTATTTTCTGGGTTTTCTCACACAAAAGAAAAAGAAGGAAAAGCAAAAAAAGATTTCTCTTGATCCTCAGATTTTCTTGCTTACAAAACAGACAGAATTCCGGGAAATTCTCCCTCTTTAACTCTCTTTAGAGCTTGAGAGTTGAAAATCCCCCAATATTATCCAATAATCATCACATCTGTCATCAAAAATCAGATTTCGTATTATAGCTAAAAATCCATTAAAATAGAATAAAATTAGATAGCAATCTAGATATACTGAAAAATGGGGAAAGAGGAGTACCTTCCCACTGAAATTGGATTAAATTAAATTAGGTAACGGATGATCATAGTTGTATCTTGTTTTTTCCTTCTTTTGAATAGTTCATTGAACATTCCCAACAAAATAGAAACCCCCCAAAAGAAAAATTAAAATAAAAGCAGGCAGAACAGAACCCACTAATTCCCTACTACTGCTACAGTTAGCACACTATTTCATCATCGGCTCATATCAATTCAGCTCGGCTCACAGACTTCTCCTCGTCTTTTAGAAAATGTTACTCCAATTTAAAGCTCTTAGTTTTACTTTGCACGGAGATTAAGTAAAAGTAAATGTTGTGAGTATGAAAAGTTAAGTGGGAGAGAGAAAGTGGGTGGGGAGTTTTTGTTGTGAGAATGAAAAGTAGGTCCCACTTTCCATTTTAAGTAATAAAGCAAAGTAAAAACCTTAAATTGGGACAGACCAAAAAGGAAAGTAAAACCTTAAAGCGTGACAGAGGGAGTACTATTTTAATATATTCAAATTTTAGAGAAGTATTAAAATATTAATTTGTTTATTTCGAATCTGTTATTTTATTTTATTTTGTAAAATTTGTAGTTTGATGTATCATTTTTGACAAGTAATTTTTTTTTATCAAATCAATCTTGATCTCACATTTGAATCTTTCTTGCCCACCTTTGATATAAGCACTTTGAAAAAGAAATATATCCCCTCAATTTCATTTCATAATAAAGGGAATAAAATTGGAAATGCACAAGAATTAATAAGATAATATACATATATATATATATATACATATATATATATATATATGTATAATCTAATGTTATGGTTGGTTCTCACGGTTCTCACACAATTTTGGTTCCCATTTGAGCACCTACATATATATACTCCCTCCGTCCCACTTGAATTAGGACAAATATCCATTTTGGGTGTCCCATTCGAATCAGGACAACCCAAAAATGTAAGTGTTTTATTTAATAGGACCCACATTCACACTCACAACAATTTTTCACTCATTATTCTCTACCCCACTTTCTCTCTCCTACTTTACTTTTTATACTCACAACACCTACGCCACTAACACTTTTTCCTTAATCCTCGTGTCCAACCCAAAAATCCTAATTCGGTTGGGACGGAGGGAGTATATATATATTTCTCCGTCTCACTCGAAATAAGATTTTTTGTGAACTTAATTACAATAATTTAAAGAAAAATAATGATATCTCGTTCTCACACAATTGTTACGATATTTTTTGTCAACTTAATTACAATAATATACATATATATATATATATATATATATATATATATATATATATTACACAATTGATCAGAGTGGATCGATTCTAACATAAAAATTAAAAATAATGACAAATATAATAATTAAAATATAAATCATAAAAATTCGGAATGAATAGTGAAATGAACAGTAACTTTTTGTGAATAGTAACTTTTGAAAATTTTTGGAAAATATATATATATATATATACTTTCTGTCTTGGAAAGTGAGTCTCACTTTTTCATTGTTAGTAGTTACTAGTTAGTACGAATGAACTTTGAGCAACAATATGGTACTTTTAATTATCATAATGAAAATCTACAAATTTTTATTGATACAAAATTATATCTATTATCATTACCAATTTTTAAATTCTCATTAAAGAAATAAAAGTAACTTAAATTGTTGTTCAAAGTTCATTTAGACTAAAAGTGAAAAAAGAAGAACTAACTTTCTAAGATAGATGAAAAATACTGATAGTAAAGTAGGTGTTCTGAATATTAAAGTTAGGTAGGAGAGAGAATGTGAAGTAAAAAACAATAAGTGGATTGTTATGAATATGACAAGTGAAAGTCCTACTGAATAAGAAAATTATATATAAAAAAAAATCATTTTGGATAATGTAACTTTGTAGGTTTTTTCATCTTTTTATTCGAGAAGATTTGAGTTAAGGTGGAGATTGGTTGAAAATGAAAATCTGAAGATTGGATGACATTTTGTGTGGGCAAGCGTTCAGGCTATTCGGCCACATAGATGGAGCATGCGCATATCAAGTACATGTATAAGAGGGTAGTAAGTAGATCTATTATGAAGTTACTAGACATGTATGCCTCCAGGTCATACCCCTACATAGGTGTCCAAATACTCTCTACTTAAGTTGCGGTTGATGCAATGCTTGATGTTTAATAGAATGTAAGGTAATTTGGCGGTAGGATGCATTTGATCACATTGAGCGCTAGATGTCGAGTGTTGAGTGAGACTCTTATTCGTTAAGCAAGAATAATAATTCTCAATCATTAAGAGGGTGTTGGACATATTCATGTTGGATGAAAGAATTAAATCATTGCATTCTACCTCCAAATTACCCTACATTCTATTTGTTGGATATTATGCCATAGGCCCTTGAGAAAGGCCTATGCGTTATATCATAGCTTCATTGGTATAGAGATAACAAACCTGATTATTATATCTTTTACATGTTTATTATAATGATCATTATCCCTATCAAGTATGAAGGGCTAGCATGAGTTTAATGGATAATCATATGATGATTATAGCGCATAGGATGCGGATTAAACTTGTGGGTACATGTTGGAGAACAAGTACTGGATAGACCCGTTATGAGATTTATGTCATGGTCAAATGTCATAATTAAATCTCATAATAGTTATATCATTTATCCTTAGACCTGAGATTATCATAGTCTTCCACATGATGAACATTATGTTTGACGTACTCAAACGCTACCCCTAACCGGGTGGTTATAAAGGCTACGATTGGCATAATCGGATTCTTGTAGGGAAGAATGATAAGTCAAGATGGGATTTGTCCCTCTCTCAAGAGAGATATCTGCTTGGCCACTCGATGAGTGAGATTGATAATAGTGTACGGCCGTACCCAAATGAATTGAAGTGTTCAATGTTATTTGCTCATATCAATCTACTCGAGATCGAGAAAGCATTGGACAACATAAGTTGACGTGGACCATGACTTATGTCTAATATGATATCGTGTGACAAAGGGATTGTGATATATTCTATAAGGTTACTTTGGGCTTTCAAAGTTATACTAATTGGGTAGTCATAATGGCTTGCTAGAGTCCGCTTATGACTTACGGGTTCTGACTCGTCGGACTCGTTGCCAACTTAGTATAATCCTATTGGGTCACACACAATAGAACGGATTGAATAAGGCACAGAAAATGGGAAAAACTGGATCCTACTGGAAGGATCCGTACGGATGGTTTGGGAGCCACCCAACCAATCCGTACGGATGGTTTTGTCTGGCCGAAAACAGTTTATTCAAGACTTCTTGTTTGATAATGAATTCTGATCCCAAAAATAATTAGGTTTATACCCTATTATATATGTGTGCAGTCGGGTTTGAGAAACCTAATGGTTAATTTTAGAAATCACAACATGTTGTTTGAGAAACAATTACACACATATAGAGGGGATTATTAGTTTTGAGATTTAGAATCATCAAAACTCAATAATCAATGGAGCAAAATAATTCCTATGAAGAAATCGTTTCTTCATCAAGCCTTGGGTCTAGCAATCCAGATCAAGAAGGTGTTCTTGATATCCGTTCGACGTGTGGATACCGATAGAGGGTGTTTCCTTTAGCACCTTAAAGTCCGTGTTCATGGATTCGATCTTCAAGGGTGTGTTTCTTTCATCTTGTATTTAATTTAATCAACATGCACGGATCTGGGCTCTTGGGTGGTTGATTTTATCTGTTTATTCCGCTGCGCATGATGCATCAAAACCCAACAGTGCTATCAGAGCTCCGTTCGTTGTTGATTATTTTAGTATATCATGTTGAAATTGTTTAATTGGATTATATAATATCTACATGATAATAAGATGAATGTGTGATTTGAGTTTTATATATGAGATATAAAATTTATGAGCATGAATATGGGGATTATGTAATTATTGTATTGATTTGATCCATATGAATAATTGCATGTTTGAGATATCAATAAATAATTGGATTATGTGTATTAATAATTTGGATCTAATTTGTCTATGTAATAAATTGTTTATTCATGATATTGATTAGATCTAATTAAATTTGTAATCTGTAAATTCATGTTTCTGTAGTCTGATTATGTACAAACATGATATTGGATTTGGTCGAATTTCTGAAATTCTGAAAACCTGGAAATCTGGGATCCTACCAATGGATCCGTACGAATGGTTTGGATGATGCCAAACTGATCCGTACGGCTAGTTTGGAAATTCCCAGATTTGATTCTGTTTTCTGGTGTTCAGATTGTTCTGTAAATTGTTTACAGAATTTGAATCTGGAAACTGGAAACTGCTTTCAGGCGGCTGGTTTCTGAAACCGTGTTTCCTGAAACAGTTTTCGACCGAAGAATTCAAAAGGAATTGCAGAAATCAGAGTTCTAAAGAGTTTAGAACTGCTGTAATCTGTGAGATTAAGAGACAATGAAAGATCTTGAAACAAGTATCCAATCTATACGGGAATGTGGATGCCTTTTGGCTTAGTTTCGACCGTATAGGGAAGTTGCTTGGTTTCTTGATCTTAGCACGGAAATGTGAATGCCTTTTGGCTTAGTTTCGGCCGTGTGGTTTGTGCTTTCAATTTCAAGATGCTCTGTGGTGACCGGTTTGGAAAATTCTGATTCTAATCTTTTTCAGATGGCTGGTTTTGGAAACCGTGTTTCTTGAAACAGATTTAAGTTCAGAAGTCCAAACTGTTAATGAGATCAGAATCTTAAAGGAGTTTAAGATTAGCGTAATCTCAAAGTTTCAGAATTACCCCTATACAAAGTGCAAATCGTTTGCAAGAGAAGGAAACTACATTTGGATTAATCCATTGCATGGACCAATGGCAGGCTTATGCCTTGTTTCTAGGAGTGCGAATGAAATATCCAATCTGTAAATTGTTTACAGATAATTTAGATTCCGTCCCCATTATGTTGCTTTATAATTAAATCACAAGATTTTGCTTCTGTTAATTAATTGGATTAGTTAACATCATTATGCAAAGACTATATTGTATTATGTTTGACATAATAAATATATATGATGCATATCTCTAAGCAAATAAACCTTCTTAAAACTTAAGTCAAGTGCCAATCCATGATTAAAACACTTGTGAGTACATGGGTAGTTTTATATGGGTTACGCCCTAGCGTAGGCGCATTAATTCTATTCATCTATGAGCAAGATGAGTGAATCAGAGTTTCCTATACGTTTAAAATGGTTTGACTTAATTGGGCTATCAAAACAGTTTTGGACCTAAGGCACATATGAGATTAAAACATGTTTGACATAAGATGTCTAACAATCTCATAAAAGATCTAAGAGTCACATATGATGTGATTGATAAAGAGTTATCTACCTAAATAACTTGATTTTGAGCAGTCAGTGCCCTAGCCGACTCAAAGTTGGGCGAAATACGGATCTTAGCCTACTTAAATTATATTATACAATTGTTGTATTTGAAGGTGTATAATTTAGTGGGAGTATTTATGAAATACATTATATGTCTCTAAATTATAATGGTATGAAATGTATGTGTATATTTATTTGCATATTTTGTAGAATGTCTTAAACTATAATCATGTATAATTACTGCGATTGACCCCACTTTAAGAAGAATAAGATTAACTTCCATGACCTAGTCATGAGCTTAAAAATTGTTCTAAAGCAAGATCGGAAGTTATGAATTCTTAATAAATCATATTCCTAAGAAACCTAATGCCTTAAGGGTGGACAAAGACATTGATTAGAAACATGTGGATGATTCTATAGATGTCAATCGTCCTAAGACTTGCCATCATGTGTTTGGAACTTTAGAAGTATCTAAAACGTATGAATGCTTATGCGATAAGCAATCTCGTAGGAAACGTTCCTACAAGCAAGAGAGGCAAATAAAGTTTGAGATTGATTAGAGCCTAACATTCATGTGATGAATGAAAGGTATGTTAATAAGTTCTCATGTTTTGAACATAGAGAAACATATTAATTACCTTACTTGGCTTGGTTATCATGTTAGTTTGGAACTAACAAACGGACTTGGTATTAATTCATAAGCGACATTCGATGTTTAAAGTGCTATGTCTTAATATCAAATGGAAACATTCTCAAACTCTAAAGGTTAATAAGGACAAGGATTTAAGATAAAGGCAAGACAAAAGTTATCAAGCCTAAAGAAAATATTTGTGGCTAAACCTAAAATCCAAAGGATGTAATTTGTACCTTGGCAATAAGATTGACCATTGGTGAAATTACAATTTGAATTAAAAGATCAAAAGGAAGGGTAGTTGGACTACCACTTCAAGTATTTATGTTAAAATTTCTACTTGTAAGGGTAAAGATTAACCTATGTGGCAATAATGATGCAATGGTTGCAACATTAATCATAGGAACTTGCGAAGTGTCTTTACCTAATAAGTTCATATTTGTTTTGAACAAATGGTGCTATGTTCTTATTTTAAGTAGAAATATTATTTTGGTTTCTTCATTAGAAGATTATGGATATTTCTTATTTCGAATAAGAAAGTGTTCCATTAAATATGATTTACCTTATTGTATTGCTAATCATATAATGGGACTTAATATCCTTATCTTGGAAGAATAAAATAATGAGCATAACGTAAATAATGGAAATCTGAATATAAAGATGTAATCATTACATTCTTAAAAAGCATTAATGTCTATATCAAATGATAAGAAACACATATCTAAAATTCCATGGGACGCACTTTTAAATTCATATGATTTCGAATCATGTGATAGATGTGAATCTTAGAAATTGATCAAGATATCTTTTACCAATAGTAGTAAGAGGAAGTACTCTTTTGAACTTATACGTTTTGATGTATGTAGTTTATTAAAGTAACAATGCTAGAAAGGATTTCAACACCTCATGGCAAAAGTATTGATGTACTCTGATTAGATCAAAGTAATGAATATTTGAGCCTTGGACTCGATGAGAATTCTGCAGAAAGTCTGCAATTTAAGAAAAACAGAATCTGGAAACAGCAGCCGTACGGATGATGTTCCATAAGTTTACAGATTGTCTGTAAAACACAGTTTTTCGTCTCATAATAAGTCAAACTGATCTTTAATTATCCTTCTGGATTATGTGCTGAAAACAGCTGCGATTACACTAAATTGAGATTCGTCTAAGGGGGTTCGTTATACCATATAAGATATGGAATGAAAGAAAACTTGGTTTGTCTTTCATAAAGATTTGTGATATGATACTTTTGAGAAAAAAATTGTCTTGAAAAAAATCACACCTAAATCTAATAAATGTATTTTATGGGATATCTTAATGATATTAATTTTACACCCTTTAGAATACAAATCGTTTGTCACTCTAAATAGCACTTTCTAGATAAATCGTTTATCTCTAAAGAACTAGTGAGAGTAAAATGTATCTCGAAGAGTTCGAGACCCAAAAATGACATGGAACCTAAGATGGAAGTTGAACAAATATTCACAAGGAGTTGTGGAAATTCGTTCAAGTATACACAAGAAATTTACATAACTGATAGGATACTATCTGTAACAAGAAATATTGATTTCTCGTAATAGAAAGTAATAGGGAAGATATCATTGCGAATGATTGAACTATTACCTATCAAGATGCAAAGTCCGCTCCGGATTTAGATCAATGACTTGGAGTCATAAAATCTAAAAGTGTATATTGATTAAGCAAGACTAATTGAGAAAAGTTAATTCATAATGTCGATTATGATGAAACTTTATCACCTGTAGTCATGCTTAATATTATTAGAATTTTTTATTGTCATGACCTCATATTTTGAATATGAAATATGATGAATGGATATCAAAATAACATTCCTTAACAGGAACATACTTTAGGATGTGTTTGATACAACCTAAAAGTTTTGATATATAAAATTCAAATAAAATATGCAAGTTGTAGAAATTCATGAGATGGATTGAAGCAAACTACTTGGAGTGAAATTTCATTTTGATGTAGTATTCAAAGAGTTTGAATTCATAAAAGATGACACTTGTGATTACAATAAATTTAGTGGGAGCGTAATATTATTCCTAGTCATATATATGTGGTTGACATATAATTCATTCTGAAAGAGTTTCTAAATGAAAGACTTGGATAAAGCCACCTATATCATTGGAATTTAGATTTATGGAGATAAATCTAAAACGTTGTTTGGTTAAAGTCAAAGTACTAGTAAAGACAAGATAGTGAAAAGTTCACTATGCAAGACTCTTGGAGAGGTTACTTGTGAAAGTCTAGTGAGCAAGAGTACATGATTAGGATTCCATATGCTTCGGCAATTGGATCTATCATGTAAGCCATGTAAATGTACTAAGACCGTATGTCTCATATACTTGGAGTATGATGAGATGATACCAATCAGATCCTAGTGAGAGTCACTAGTTAAGAAACACTCTTATGTTCTCTAAAAGGAACTAAAGGATGCGTTCTTGATCTTTGATGGAATGAAAGATGATCTTGTAATAGTTACATAGATGCATTCTTACAAACCAACAAAGATAAATATTGCAGTATAAATACATGTTTACGTCTAATAATGGTGTTAGAAGAGTTCTAAATGGACCATTACTATTCTACATAAGGGTTGAGTGTCTAGTGGCATGTGATGCAACTAGAAAATGTTAAGATTAAGATTCTAATTTGCAAACTACAAATCATTTCTAGTGTCACTAATTTAATGTACCTTCATTGTGTCAATAATCGTTATTACACAAGTTAAGGGACTAATATCTTATCTAGACATATACTCAGACATTTCTATCTTACTTGAGAAATCGTCAAAGATGGAAAATGTCAAAATATGCAAAATACCTTATGATAATAACAAGGATAATTATCCTACATAAGCTCGTTTGCAATTATGATGGAGATCATAACTAAGCTCAATGGGTATTGGATACGCGTTGATTGGGCCTAGTGCAAGTGGGAGATTATTGGATATTATGTCATAGGCCCTTGAGAAAGGCCTATGCGTTATATCATAGCTTCATTGGTATAGAGATAACAAACCTGATTATTATATCTTTTACATGTTTATTATAATGATCATTATCCCTAGCACTTATGAAGGGCTAGCATGAGTTTAATGGATAATCATATGATGATTATAGCGCATAAGATGCGAATTAAACTTGTGGGTACATGTTGGAGAATAAGTACTGGATAGACCCGTTATGAGATTTATGTCATGGTCAAATGTCATAATTAAATCTCATAATAGTTATATCATTTATCCTTAGACCTGAGATTATTATAGTCTTCCACATGATGAACATTATGTTTGACGTACTCAAACGCTACCCCTAACCGGGTGGTTATAAAGGCTACGATTGGCATAATCGGATTCTTGTAGGGAAGAATGATAAGTCAAGATGGGATTTGTCCCTCTCTCAAGAGAGATATCTGCTTGGCCACTCTATGAGTGAGATTGATAATAGTGTACGGCCGTACCCAAATGAATTGAAGTGTTCAATGTTATTTGCTCATATCAATCTACTCGAGATCGAGAAAGCATTGGACAACATAAGTTGACGTGGACCATGACTTATGTCCAATATGATATCGTGTGACAAAGGGATTGTGATATGTTCTATAAGGTTACTTTGGGCTTTCAAAGTTATACTAATTGGGTAGTCATAATGGCTTGCTAGAGTCCGCTTATGACTTACGGGTTCTGACTCGTTCGGACTCGTTGCCAACTTAGTATAATCCTATTGGGTCACACACAATAGAACGGATTGAATAAGACACAGAAAACGGGAAAAACTGGATCCTACTGGAAGGATCCGTACGGATGGTTTGGGAGCCACCCAACCAATCCGTACGGATGGTTTTGTCTGGCCGAAAACAGTTTGTTCAAGACTTCTTGTTTGACAAGGAATTCTGATCCCAAAAAGAATTAGGTTTATACCCTATTATATATGTGTGCAGTCGGGTTTGAGAAACCTAATGGTTAATTTTAGTTGAGAAACAATTACACACATATAGAGGGGATTATTAGTTTTGAGATTTAGAATCATCAAAACTCAATAATCAATGGAGCAAAATAATTCTTATGAAAAAATCGTTTCTTCATCAAGCCTTGGGTCTAGCAATCCAGATCAAGAAGGTGTTCTTGATATCCGTTCGACGTGTGGATACCGATAGAGGGTGTTTCCTTTAGCACCTTAAAGTCCGTGTTCATGGATTTGATCTTCAAGGGTATGTTTCTTTCATCTTGTATTTAATTTAATCAACATGCACGGATCCGGGCTCTTGGGTGGTTGATTTTATCTGTTTATTCCGCTGCGCATGATGCATCAAAACCCAACACTATTAAGCATCAAGCATTAAGTGTTTGATGCGTCAACGCAAACTTACTGTTATCGTCCACAATCAAGTTTTTGTGCCTCTTGCGTATTTTATTTTCTGGCTTAGTGATCTAGGCATGTGTTATACATAAAAAAATGTAATTTGTACTGATCTCCACCTTAATAATACTTCTTACCCCCTCTGCCTTAGGACATACGTATCTCAAGATAGTGAACCATGTAAATCTATGTGTCCTTGGTCAACTTTATGTCGTATACTCCCTCCGTCCCATTACAAATGGCACAAAGTTGATATAGCACGGGAAATAAGGAAAGTGTATAGGAGTAATGTTGGGAATTTAGTGGTACCGCGTTGAAATCTAGATCAAGAACACAAAACCCACAAGCACAATAAGGGAGAATCACACATACAAGAACACAAGAATTGTTTACCCGGTTCGTTCAACACATGAACTACGTCCGGGGGTAATCGCCAAGCCAATATATTATTAAACACCTTTTAATATGTTGCTACAATGTGTTCTAGGTCGGAACTATATTTATATAGGCTAACAAGAGAGACCTAAACCAAATACATGTGAGAAACCTAGAAAAATCAGCACTTTCCCGAATTTCTGACGCGGCACCAGGCGCCTGCCTGGAGTGACCCAGGCGCCCGCTTACTCTTATGCGCCAGAGACTGAAAACTTCTGTTGAGACCGGGCGTCCGCCTGCTTCCCTGTGCGGTTTTCCTTCTCCGTTTTGATCTCCCCCAAACCCCGTTTGGCTTCTACCTTGATCTCTCTCCGCAAGATTAACTTCGCCTTCTCCCTCCAGACCCACCTTTCTCGCAATGCTTCCCCTTGAAACTTGGACATACCTTGTTTCTTGCATCGTCTTCTCTTAGTCTGAACACGCTCTCTATTAGGGCACTCGGACTTCCACACCGCGTTGATCAACTTTGTGTCCCTCTCCCCCCTAACACACCGTTTCTTGGTGTCTCTCCTTTCTACACCAATAGGCCGGTACTTTAGCCTCTTGCTCCTACCCGAGCGAACATTGACATTGTAGGTATAGTACAACATCTTCTCCTTAACTACATAAGCTATCACCTTATCTTCTTTTGTGACTTCCCAAGACCCACCAATGAAGGTTACACCATACCCTTCATTATCAAGTTGTCCAAAGGAAATCACCATACTCCTTAAATCCAGAACATGCATCACATCGTGCAATTGTAAAACAGCCCCATTAGGTGTCTTCATCATCACATCCCCCTTACATTTGATTTTCAATGGTTGATCATCACCAAGATAAACAACCCCAAAATCTCCCAGTGTATATCGCTCCATTGATTCTGCATCCCCACTAGTATGACAAGAAGCTCCAGAATCCAACACCCAATCTTCACCCGACTGCTCCTCTCCTAGGATTAATACATCCTCATCTACCATGTGTGCATCACCATCCTTATCCGGATAGTCATAACTAATATGACCTAGCGCGCCATAATTGTAGCACTTGACCGATTTATTTTTCCCCTTTTTTGGTCCTCCCCTTCCCCTAGTTCTCTCCACCCTAAGTGCAGCCCCATCTACGGAAGATTCTCCCCTTTTCTCTTTCCTTCTCAACTCCTCTTGAAGGATGAGATCTCTAACTTCCGTATATACCAATGGTGCCTTCGATGTACTAATCGTTGTGACAGTAACCTCCCAACTATCTGGCAACGATTTTAGAAGAAAGCATGCTAGCACTTCATCAGAGAAAGTAATATCGACACTTTTTAATTGGTCCACCATACCTTTAAAACTACCGATATGACTCGCTGCTGTCTGCCCCTCCGACATCTGCGCATTCGCAAACCTCTTTATCAAATGCACCTTATTGATATTAGACGGCTTCTCATACATGTCTGACAGCATCTGTAGTAACCCCACCGTTGTCTTGGCCTCCATCGCGTTCCGTGCAACATCGTCGTTTAGAGCACTCCTCACCGCTCCTAACGCCTTACGATCCAACGTCTCCCAATCCCCTTGTGACAAGTCTTCGGGTTTCTTACCTAAGGGTTTATGAAGATCCTTACAATAAAGGTAATCTTCAACCCTTGTCCTCCAGAACGTGAAATTCACACCGTTGAATTTCTCGATTGAGTTCTTCATCGCGATTGATTCACAAAGACCCCAAGAACGTGATTCAAAATAATCAACGAATGAAACTTTGAATCCTCCGAACCAAAGCTCTTGATACCAGTTGTTGGGAATTTAGTGGTACCCTGTTGCAATCTAGATCAAGAACACAAAACCCACAAGCACAATAAGGGAGAATCACACACACAAGAACACAAGAATTGTTTACCCGGTTCATTCAACACATGAACTACGTCCGGGGGCAATCGCGCGCCAAGCCAATATATTATTAAACACCTTTTAATATGTTGCTACAATGTGTTCTAGGTCAGAACTATGTTGATATAGACTAACAAGAGAGACCTAAACCAAATACATGTGAGAAACCTAGAAAAATCAGCACTTTCCCGAATTTCTGACGCGGTACCAGGCGCCCACTTACTCCTATGCACCAGAGACTGAAAACTTCTGTTGAGACCGGGCGCCCGCCTGGTATGGACCAGGCGCCCGCCTGCTTCCCTGTGCGGTTTTCCTCCTCCGTTTTGATCTCCCCTAAACCCCGTTTGGTGTAAACTCCTTTTGCCTCCTTGTCCCCTTTTGGTTTTAGGACTCCACTCCCAACAAGTAAGTATTGTGAGTATGAAAAGTGCAGTAGGAGAGAGAAAGTTAGGTAGAGATTATTAAATTGATTGGTGTTGTGAGTATAAAAGTAAAGTGGTGTAGGAGAGAAGACACAGGAATTGACACAGGAAGTCCAGCACAGTACAGACCGAGCGCCCGCCCGCTAGCTAGCAAGCGGCCGCCTGGAATTTATTTTCAAGCGTCTGATGTTCTTGCCATGTTGAGCGCCCGCCTGGTCCTTACCAGGCGCCCGCCCGCTATGTCAGGCAGAATTATACCAGTTTCGTTTTATTTTCGTTTTGCACAGAAGTAGGGTTATTTTCGGGATTTATGTTTGTTTAGGTATTTGTTAGACTAGGGTTATTTTGTTAGGAGTCTAGTAGGGTTTTAGTAATATGAATACTTTAGTTTCATTGTTTTAGGAAAAAAAACAACTTTTATTATCAATTGAACTTTTGTTCTTGGAAATTTATTTCTCTTTCTTGGTGGATTCCAAGGTTTTGTGTTTGAGGTTTCATCGCTGGATGAGATCTTGTGATTAGTGCGCTAAATCACGAAACTTATCGCTTCCGTGCTGTGTCGGTTGGAATCAGAGCAGGCCACATCCTATCTTTTGCATCATACTGAATCATTATGGGGGATCAGGCAATAAAGGCTGGTATCGATGGTGTAACCACCGCTATCAATTCCTTGGCAACGCAGATTACAGCGTTGGTTGCCGCTCAACAAAATCAAAACTGTCATGGTGAGAGAGACAGGGTTGATCCAAATCGACGTCCGCAAAGGGCAGAGATTCGAGATGATGGGGGTTCCAGTTCCAGATCCGATGACGAGGTTATTCATGAAATCGTGCGTCGATTGGATCGTGCTCGACAAAAGGAACAATATTTCCTAGCGTTAGAGGACGAAGAACTCGACGAAGCGGACAAGCATGATCGACGTGTGCAGAAAAATAAATCAATCAGAGATCTGAATCGAGCAGCAAGGGAGCGAGTGCTAAGGCATCGACATAAGATGGAAGCCAAATTTTTTGCTGACAAAGCCGATCACTACACTGCCAAAATTCAGAGACTGGAAGCGTGCAGATCTGCTATTTTTGAACGTGCTGAAGAAGAACGTCGGGCTCAGTTCGAGGTATTGTTGCAGAATAACAAGATTATTGCTGAAGAAGAACGTCGCGGGGAAAATATCCACCGCGTCGATCCGATTGAAGAGAAAAATCAGATTCAAACGGAGAAGATTTAGTGGCAGTCAAATCCACGAATCAGGATCTACAAATATTGAATGAAAGTTTCAGGGGAGAGAAGATTAGTAATAATTTTCTGTCCGTGGTTGAAGATTCAGTTTCAGAAGAAACAATTTTAGAGTCGGTTTTGGTTGACTCAAAGATCTCGGCATGGCGTGGTACAATTCTGATTACACCCTATTACAAGTTTTTTATACCACTTTCTCTATTACACAAGGGATATTGGATTGTCACTCGCAAAAGTATGGCTAAAGGGTTGATTATTTATATGGAAAAAAAAATTTCTATATCAAATTGTGCTTAAGGAGCGGGTCTACTCGAAATATTTATTCAAGTGGGACGGTAATTTCCAAACATCGGAGATGAACTCGGGGACGAGTTCTTTTGAAGAAGAGGTGACTGATGTAGGAGAGAAGACACATGAATTGACACAGGAAGTCCAGCACAGTACAGACCGAGCGCCCGCCCGCTAGCTAGCAAGCGGCCGCATGGAATTGATTTTCAAGCGTCTGATGTTCTTGCCATGTTGAGCGCCTGCCTGGTCCTTACCTGATGTAGGAGAGAAGACATAGGAATTGACACATGAAGTCCAGCATAATACAGACCGAGCGCCCGCCCGCCCGCTAGCTAGCAAGCGGCCGCCTGGAATTGATTTTCAAGTGTCTGATGTTCCTGCCATGTTGAGCGCCCGCCTGGTCCTTACCAGGCGCCCGCCCGCTATGTCGGGCAGAATTATACCAGTTTCGTTTTATTTTCGTTTTGCACAGAAGTATGGTTATTTTTGGGATTTATGTTTGTTTAGGTATTTGTTAGACTAGAGTTATTTTGTTAGGAGTCTAGTAGGGTTTTAGTAATACAAATACTTTAGTTTCATTGTTTTAGGGAAAAAAAAACAACTTTTATTATCAATTGAACTTTTGTTCTCGGAGATTTATTTCTCTTTCTTGGTGGATTCCAAGGTTTTGTGTTTGAGGTTTCATCGTTGGATGAGATCTTATGATTAGTGTGCTAAATCACGAAACTTATCGCTTCCGTGCTGCGTCATAAAGTAGGAGAGAAAATGAGTGGAAAGAATAGTAAATATATTTTGCCATTTTTGGTAATGTGACTTACTGATGGGATGATCAAAAAGGAAATTTATGCATTTAGTAATGAGACAGGTGGAGTATATGTTTCTTGTTCACTCTGTTACAACAAACTTATCAATTGAACATCTAAAATGAAAATATGTCCCCCTTATTATGACCTTATTATGAGACGGATATACTATACCCCCTCCGTTCAAAGTAAGTTGCAACATTTTGCCATTTAGGGTATTCCACTTAAGTTGCAACAATAAAAAAATGGAAGCTTTTTATTACTCTTATAATCCTCCACTCATTCTCTCTCTTCCTCCCAACCACTCATTATTCTCTACGTACCCATTCTCTTTCTTTCCCCACTAATTCTCTCTCTTCCTCACTACCTTTCATTCTTAATATAATATTAGTATCCTTAATTTCTCAACTTCAAAATGAATGTTTCAACTTACTTAGAATGGAGGGAGTATAAATTAAGGTGTCAACCCGAATCCCACATCCGTAAATTGAAAGAAGAATTAACTGCTATATAAAGGTGTTTAACCACTCCATTAGTATGAGGCCTTTCGGGAGATTCCCAAAGCGAACAACATCATACTAACGTGGAGCAGTGGTGGTCGCTGTCCTAACAATCAATATCAGAGTCACAGTTCGTGGATGGGTCTGTTATAGTGGACCAATTGTGTGCGATATATGGGATTTCCCCTGATGTGACTTTGCGAATGGAGAGCCTTGTGTCGAAAGTCTTCATGATATTGGTAATCAAGTAGTGTGCGCGCTTCGCGCAGGTGGCGAGAGCAGTTGTACTAGTTTTGATGGAGGTACTTAGTTAGAGGGGAGATTTGTTGGGGTGTCAACCTAGGTCTTATATTGACAATTGAAAGAAGAATTGTATAGTATATAATGGTGTCCACCCAATCCATTAGTATAAGGCCTTTTGGAGATGCCAAAAAAAAATTCGTGAGGGCTGACCCTAAAGAGGACAATATCACACTTGTTGGGCTCAGGCGCCATCGGAGTCTCAACATATTTACGTTATGCAACAAACGCCATTAATTTGGAAAAACACAACATAACAAATAAATAAATAATAATAATTACGTGGTTCACGCCACCAACAATTGTCTACGTCCACGGACCGATCAACGACTTTCACTCAATCATCATGGAATTATAATAACGCAAATTTTAATTAAGAAACTCGCAAAAGGCTCACCACTCACCGCAAACAATGTACAATCCAACCATGATTGTGCACTTTACAAATACTCTTTCTCCCTTAAGAGAGCCCCACTTGGTACCACCAAGACACACCCAAAATAAAAACTCATGTAGCCTGTATATATGTATAACTAGTACACTCCTAATATATACTCCCTCCGTCCCAGCTCACTTGACGCTTATTTCCATTTTGGTCTGTCCCAGCTCACTTGACACTTCCCAAAATAGCCAACTTTTTATAATTTTATATTCACTTTACACCACTCATTCTCTCTTTTCATTTTCAACCACTCAATTTATTCAATCAACACTACTATTTACCCTACTCGTACCCTCTCTTCATTTTCTACCACACATTTTCTTTATTTTATTCTTTTTCCTTAGTTATTGTGCCCACCTCTTGGGTGTCAAGTGAGGTGGGACGGAGGGAGTATCAATTAGGAATTCTCACTTTTTACTAATTCAATTAGGATTCTCTCAATTCTCAAGCCAATCAAATAAAAGCATAATCATAGTTAAAAAAGAAATTGAATCAAAATTATATTGTCCGTTTTTAGCCCAACCCACATGAATTTATTTTTGAGCATCTCTCATACCAATGTAATGGGTAGACAACACCAAAGAACTTTAGTTCTTATAGTATCCGGTATTAGGGGTGTAAATGGTTCGGTTTGGTTCGGTCTCGGCCGTTTTAGAGACCAAACCACTAGTCATCGATTTGGGAAAATTCCAAACCGAACCAAACCACGAAAAATTTCAAACCGAACCAAACCAAACCAAACCGCCATGGTTTGGTTCAGACCGCGGTTCAGTAATGTGGTCCAGACCGCGGTTTAGACAGTGGTTCAGATCGTGGTCTAGAATATGGTTTAGATCGTGGTTTAAACCACCATTCATACCGAGGTTCATATCACGATTCAAATTATGGTTTACACTCTGTTTAAATGAGAAAATTCGGAAGAATGAAAATATCAAACGAATAAAGAAGCCGAAGGAAGTGAATACACTACAGAACTTTGTTAACTATATGCCTCAATGAATATAACATTCGATGAAATGAATATTGAATAAGATGCAAAACGAGAGTTAAGAATTATGTAATGTAATGTAAATTATTTTAATAATTTAAAGGTGAATGTTACTTAACATACAAATATATGACTAATATATGTGGTCTGGCGGTTTGGTCTGGTATTTCGGTCTGGCGGTTTGGTTTGGTTCGGTCTGGTTTGGTCTGGAGGGGTCAGACCATAAACCACACTGAACCACGCGATTTACCAATTTTTGAGACCGAACCGAACTACTTGTGCTTAAAAACCGAACCAAACCGTATGGTTTAGTTCGGTTCGGTCCCAAACCGCGGTTTGGACCGAACCACTGACACCCCTATCCGGTATTACCTTCCATATGGAGGTAGCGAGTTCGAATCATGTTAAAGACATGTACTAACATATTTATAGACCATTTATTTATAAGCCATAAAATGTAACCTAAGACTAGACTTGAGTTGACACTTTAAAATATAAACATGTTTATTCTTCTTTCAACTACTACTGATGTAAAACTAAATTTGAGTTTACACCGTAAACTATAAACATGTTGAAATTTGAAATTCTAAAAAGATTCCTAGAATTGTGTCAAAAAAAATCCTAGAAAGGAAATAATTGTGGGAGTGGAGCAAGCAAACAACCGGGGCCAGCCAGGACGGCGGCTTAGCCGATGTACTGCAATGGCCGTGCTAGTCCAAATTACCAGTAGCGTGCACAACTCAAACCACAAATATTAAAATACTCAACTCCCTTAGTTTATCCAGCGATTTGTTCCAGTTGTCTACTTGAAAATGACCTGGGTCGTAAACTTTTCTTTTTTACTAATCATAAATGTAACTAATTCTCCGGATTTGCAATTCTAGTTTTATATGTATATAATGAAATTTGAAAAGAAGTGATAAAAGATCATTTAGAACATACAGTATATTTCAAATTAAAAAGAAATATTCTTTTAGAACAAGGGGGTCAATTTCTTTTTTGGGAAGATGTAGTACTCCCTCTGTCCCTAAATAAGTGTCCATTTTCAAGAAATCTTTGTCCCTAAATGAGTGTCTTTTTTGAACATAACTTTCTCCCTAAACGTTTTTTTTCGAAAAAAATTTCACCGGTTTCTTTATACGTGCAAAACTAAAGGTTTGGAAAGGAGATTACAAGATTATATATGAATCGTTGTTACCAAATTGTTCAAAAAGTTGAGATTTTCAGTGTCCCTTAAAATGAAATTTGGACACTCATTTAGGGACAGAGGGAGTATTATATTTGAGCTTAGTTTTACTTTCGTCTAATTAGATAGCATTAGTCCAATTCAACTAGACTGTTTCGACCTAAGTTGACAGTAAAAACTAACTGAAATAGTTTACATAACAATAACAATTGATCATTATTTTCTTACAGAAAATCATGTTGATTATTTGATTAAAGATTTTGATTTATAAAATGATACACTGACGATATTCTCAAATATAAGTTTATAATTATATGTAGGCTTAAAAATTTTGGTATTTAATTTGTTAGAAAATAAATTTACTGCTAAATTGTTATAAAACTTAATTTAATTATAATTTTGACATTTAATGTCAGGCCTAAAGTTATAATTTTAAACAGGACTCAAAATATTAAGACCAGCACGACCACAACCACCGTCGTTGACTGATTGAAACTTAAAAGTCAAGATTTTTTTTTTTTTTTTAAAGGAAACAACACATAATTGCATTAATAAAAGTCAATAAGCCGGCGCTCCACAGCTGTCAGAGGTTCGTCCAAAGTATAATGAATGCAATTAAGAACTACACATAAAAAGCCTAATACATCTCGAGTAGTGATAGCCAAACCCAAACCAAATCTTCAACGAGTGTCCTTGGAAACTAAAACTTGCGACGCGCAAAAGCTTCTCCAAACAAAATTTGGAGACGGCTCAACATAGGCCTTTAGTAAACCCTTGCACGGTAAGAATTTGACTTTGAAAACACGACAAAGCGATGCATTTGAGTTGGCAGTAAATGCGCAACCAAACATCGCAAGCATTGAACTAAGAAAAACTAGTAACATAATTTTAAGGCTCCACGTCGGAGAGAAGGCAAAGGCTCCAACAATGGGGAGAAGACAAATGTTCCCAACAAAGGGGAAAACGCAAATGGTCCCGAGAAGGCATAATAATAGAACGAGATTTAAGGCGACTTATTCAATAAAATAACAACAAAAACAACAACAACAAAAAACAAATCTAGAAAGAAATCCTAATTTTGCATTTATTAATCATCAAAATAGATGATTAATAAATGCAAAATTAGAATTTACAACAAAATTAAATCAATGAAGAAGATAACAATTGCTAATTGTTAAAGATCAAAAATGAAGAAATCAAGGAAGAGGAAATCTGGATATGGAAAAGGAGAGAAGATAGGATGACAGTTTTTCCTAAAAGTCAAGAATTTTTTTTTGTTTTTTTTTTGAAGCATAGTCAAGATTTATTGAGCCTGCACGTATGAGATTTTTTATCGAATTTAATTAATTCTAGTCATTAATTAATCTTTTAATAAGGGTAATGTGACTTCATTATGACCCAACGTTACGAATGGCCAATAGAAATACTGACGTAGGGCATTGAAAATGAAATATCAATAAATAAAAATTGTCCAAACACACCTTAATACTAAAACTACAACTCACCATTTGGGTTGTTTACCTAATAAGATATCTTCAATTTTTCGTCGGCCTATATTGGTTGTTGATAATGTCGGTTCAAAAATGAATTAGGGTCACCTATCCACTATATTTACACCTCACATTGGGTTGTCATTTGTTTGAAAGCTATAGGTAAATAATTAAATTATTATAATAATAAACTTATGTTTATAAGCATTTTAATGGTTACTAAAATAAAGTCTAGAATCAAGAATGTGTTTTCAAAAAAAAAAAAAAAAAGAAGGAAAGTTTAAAATGAAGTTTCCATTAGAAAGAAAAGAGAAGGAAACAAATGGATATTATACTAACAAGTACAATGTTTGATAATTTTGTTAGTATTATAGTATGGACACTACAAGTGAGGCATGGTGAGGATGTATTAGGGGTGGAAATTGTTCGGTTTAACTCGGTTTAGGGTAATTTAGAAGCCAAACCGCTATACATCGATTTGGAGAAATACCAAACCGAGCTGAACCACAAAATAGTCCAAGCCGAGCTGAGCTAAACCATCACGGTTCGGCTCGGCTCGGTTTGAACCACAGTCTGATTTTACGGTTTAAACCTTGGCTTAAACCGCGGTTTGAAACACAACTCTTACACCATACTTACAAAGTGAATGCAACCATTTTTTACTTTCTGAAGCAAAGACTTTGTTAAAGTGTTCCCAAACAAAGACCTTTTGTATCACTAAATCCATTTTTTAATTTCTGATGCTATGGTCCATATAAGGGCTCTATGGTTCAGCTAGTTCGGCTCCACGGTTCAGCTCGGTTTGGCTTGAAGGGTCAGACCGTGAGCCGAACCGAACCGTGTGGTTTATCAATTTTCGAAATCGAGCTGAACCGCATAAGTTTAAAAACCGAGCTAAACCGCACGGTTTGGCTCGGCTCGGTTCCGAACCACAGTTTGAGCCGAACCACTTCCACCCCTAGGATCTATTATAAGATCATGATTAGTGGTGAACCAATTTCTATTTATCAAAAGCAATTTTGTGAATCAAAATTGGTTCATAGCAATTATTGGTGAACCAATTTGTTTATGGTCATGAATCAAAATTTTTGTTCATTTCATGAACGAATTTGTGAACGAAAATTGGTTCGAGCTATGTGTATTTTTTCATTTTCAAAATTATACTATTTAAATAAAAATATTAAAAATGTTTATAATTATTTTTCTCTATAAATAGAGTTTAATTTTGTAAATTTGACATAATTTTAATATTTCACTATTTAAAAATGATTAAATTTTTTTATAGTATATATTTGACATGATTTTAATATTTTATATATTTATATTTTCTCTTACGCCAAACGACGCCGTTTATGTCAAAATATCAAAAACGTTCACTTTTTCATTTATTTATGAGTGTTTAATTTTTCAAATTGTGTAATTATGTACACAATAAAATGAATAGTTAATTATTTTTTATTTTTAGTTATGTTAATAAAAAATAATATTGAAATGTATATTATTAATTTTATAGCATGAAACTACTATTAAAATAACATATATGTGAACAAAATATCGTTCACCACGACAACAGATAGATATATGG
This sequence comes from Campanula takesimana, assembly GCA_026119855.1. Classification (NCBI taxonomy): domain Eukaryota; kingdom Viridiplantae; phylum Streptophyta; class Magnoliopsida; order Asterales; family Campanulaceae; genus Campanula; species Campanula takesimana. The sequence continues at coordinate 659,389 of JAOWBW010000280.1, forward strand.
GCACTCAGATTGTATGACCTTCTGAATAATAAGATGCAAGTCATTCTACAATAAGATGTACGTATTTCGTGTTGATAATATGTAGGTCGAGCTACAGTAAACTGTTATTATGTTATTTGTAATAACCCGAACTTACCTTTTTATTTTATTTATCTTAAACTCTTAATTATTAATGGGCCAAACTTTAATAATTAGTTTAGTTTAGTTATTGGGTCAAAAGTAGAAAGCCCAATTCATTAACTAAGAAGGATTAGGAGTCCAATTTAAATTAGGGATTTGGGAAGCCCCATTAATATAAATACTCCCTTTTAAACCCTAAGGCTATTCTTAGTTACTGCAAAGAAAGAAAAATCGGGAGAGAGTTGAGAGAGAGCAGCGGCCAGTGAAGCCCATCGGGAGAGAGGAGTGATCGGAGAAGGAAAGGGGAAGAAGAGAGGCGGTCACGTTCATCGGAGGTAATCGAACTCTTAATCTCTATTTTCTCCACCCTTCGATTCATCCTTGGTCATCAATACATGATTGTTTCGAAACCCTAGCAGTTACAATGTTTGAACTAGGGTTGGGGGTGGGTTGATAATGAAGAAGATGAAGTGTGTGTGTGTTAATCGGTGTGTGCGTGTGTGTGAATCGCAGTGTGTGCGGCGTGGGTGTTGCTGATGTGCGTGTGTGCGTTATGTGTGTGTACTGTAATGTGTTTGTGTGTGCGTGTAAGTGCAGTAGATGGTGGGTGTGTGTGTGTGGGCTGATGGAGGGTGTGTGTGTGTCTGAAGTTGTGGGTGTGTTCAGAGTGTGTGTGAATCAGAGTGGTGGGTGTGTCTGTCAGTAGGTGTACTCAGTAAGTGTGTGCAGAAAGTGTGAAATCAGTGTGTGTAATTTGTGTAGTGAAATTGAGAGTTGAGGATTGACTAATAAAAACCCTAGGGGTGTTGTAGTCATTCTTAAAGTTATTGGTTAACTAGGAAAGAGGTGATAGATGACTAAACCATGAAATTAATCGAGTAAAAAGAAGTAAATTGGGACGGAAGTAAAATAGTATTTTTCTCATGTCTAAGGCTAGACTATTTCATGTTGTAGATTGTCCAAGCGGAGTAAAGCAAGCTAGTAGAACACGAAGCTAAGGTAAGGGATTACGCTCTTAGTTGTGTATTGATTCTTAATCCTTTGTTAGGATTCCCAATCTCTGTTTTATAAAGTAAACTATCTGTGTGGCTAGATAGTCTTTTAATAACTATTCCGTTCTGCGAATTGTTCCGTCTTTTGTTATCCACCCTATTGACATGGTTATTGTTCAATAGGGTTATCATGTGTATGATTGATTTTGTAACCTTGGTGTCCAAGTGAGATGTGTATCTTTTAAAAAGTGATCAAGTAAAGTTTGTAAAGTTAAGCTTTGTGTTGTAAAAGCTCTTTAAAATGAATTCTTATAATAAGTAAAGTGACTACAGTTATCCATAATCCCGAAACGGATAAGTGGACCCCTTACAGTTATCCATAGTTCTAAGTTGAACATGTGGACCCCTTTGCGTTGCTTGATGAAGTAACGTAGGTTATCATGATATACCGATTTTTGGGTGCGGTCAGTAGAAACCCGAGCCCTGGGTACAGCACGTGCTTAATCCCTAAATGAAGTAAAGTAAAGTAAAGAAAAGTAAAGTGTGAGTAAAATGTTGTGTTTTGGAAACTGCCTCTGAAGCCACGTGTTTTCAAGTAATGAATTGTTTTTCATCAAGTAAATGTTTCTTTTCAAACTGAGTGTTAGTTTGATCCTTGAGTTATATCCGTTCATTGTGATTCATTGTTACCGTTCGTTTCGGTCATCTCCTCTTAGTACCCGAGGGGATACCGTATGAACTTACTGGGCATTGTTCGCTCATTCATTTCATCCTTTTTCTCTCTCCAGGTTATAAATAAGCAGATCAAGAGTCGCAAGGTTTGGCGGCTTAGGAGTTATCCTTTAATAAAGTTAATTAGTGGTTATGTTTCCGTTACGGTTAAGTTATAAACTTTACTTTCCGTTAAGTTACCGTTTGAGCTAGTGGTTTGTACTAGCCGTTGTGGATTTGAACGTTGGTTAAAGTTTGAATTGTGGTTATTTGTAGCCGTTGGGCATTCTGATTTTGGGATTTATTCGTATTAAGTTATTATTTAATTGTAGTGAAAAGTTGGGGTGTTACATTATTATACCCGACATTTTACGTCAACAAAATGTACACCCTTTATTCAATTGAATGACCATTTTCATTTTTTAAAAAAAGTTCAACGTTTTGTAAAAATCTTTGCTTTAATATTTACTTTACAAACATCTAGTTTTTCACGTATAATAAAGAAACTAAGGAATTTTTTTTTTTGGCAAAAATTTAAAGACAAAATTATTTTCAAAAAGGTAAAAAAAAAAAAAAAAAAAAAGGATTTTCTTTTCTTAAGGGCAACACCAATGGTAGGTATCAAATGCAAATTTTGATACCTATGATGAAGTACTAGCATCTCCAATGGTTCAACCAATGGGTACTAAAATTTGGTGTGGTACTAAGCAAGGTAGCAAATTTGCCACCTTGATTAGTACCACACCAAATTTTTGGTACCCATTGTTAGTGTTTTAAAGAATTGTTAAACATAGTGCAAAAATATTTATCATGCTAATTAATTATTATGTTAAAAATATTATTTAAAATTTAAATATTTATTTAAATATTTTTTATATAGGCGGTAAAGTATAACTTATGAAAGTTGGGGGCTAACTGGAAGATAAGAAAAATATAGGGGCGTAAACGCAATATCCAAAATTTCAAGGAATGATTTCAAAATAAAAGAATTTGAGGGGGCAAAGTATAACATTCAAAAAACATTTGACCGAAAAATCTCAACACTCCTTTGTCTTTTTGTCCTTTCCTGATCTATACTCCCTCCTCCGTTCCAACTAAGTCGAAACATTTTAGAGTAAACTACAAAATGGACCCGCGTACTATTGCCCCAACATCACTTTGACCTGCGTACTATCAACTCAGTAAATGTACCTTGTGTACTATAGTTTTATTTTCAATTTCCCTAAGATTTGTAACGCCGGTTAAAAAGTTAACTGGACTGTTAAAATATTAAAGAAAGTTAGATTCAAATTTTTAAAACTGACCCTAAATTTCAAAATAAATCCCCCTTATCCCACTTTACCCCTGAATCTTAATGAAGGTTAGAAAACTAACCAAAAATCTCACTTACATACAAAATACGTATATTTTGGTAATATTTTTTCTATCTATTACTCATATTCTAAAATTATTGATGATAAAGCAAAACACTAATAATTACTTATTTAAATACAACAAACAAAAACAAAAAATACAGCTCATATAATTATAAATATTTTAAACAAAGTATAGCACTTATAAACAAATAAGTCCAGGAAAGGAAAAAAAAAAAGAAAAAAAAAAGGAATATGGAGCGGATCGGATGAGATCTCCGTTGGTTCCAGATCTGGCCTTCGCCATTGACGGGATACTAGGTTCAGTGTTCTTCTTGATGAATATGGAGCGGCTTCTTGATGAATTCTACCCCATCTCTGTCCAAGGCCTTCCTGCCATCGTACTTCGCTCCATGGATGTGTTTCGTTTCGTGAATCGCTGAGTTGGAGCGTGAGGGTGGATGATGGTTTGATTTCATCCCCAACGGTGGCAGAGACCGGGAGAGCTTGCATGTTTAATGTGAAGAAGAAGGGGTCTAGGGTTTGAATTGGGTGAATTTGGGGAAGAAGAGAGATGTTGAAAAGGCAAAGAGATCGGGGGTTAGGGTTAGGACACAAATTGGGATTTGAAATAGTGGATTATCTTTTTTCCCCAGCCCATCAACACCCACCTTTCTGATTTAGAAGAAAGAGTTTGATGATATTGATGAAAAACCCCTTCTCAAACTTCATTCACATAACACAAACTTGGAAGGGAGACTAAAAGATGAGTTTGAGGCATATAAGCAGAGAATGTTATGCATCTTATTTGTTGGGATCCAAATTAGTTTGTTTCGTTATAATTTTTATAATTTTTTTTTATGATAATGATGAACCCAGATTTTTTTTTTTTTCTTTTCATTTTGATTTAAATATGTTTAATGTAAATTGGTGTTAAGTAGATAGACAAATTCTTGGATACATCCGGTGTATGGCGTGCGGCGGGCTTGGCCCATGGGCCGACCCGGCCGACCCGCCCGGCTCCTTCCCCCTCTCCCGTCGTGACACGTGTCCTTAAAAAAAACCTCCAATAACTTTAAAATGCTATATCTTGAGATATATAACTCAGATTTTTTTTTTTTAAAAAATACCATTGTGTTCGTCTCGACGAGACGAATAAAACTACATAGGTCATGATATGGTTTGATTTTTTTTTTAAAAAAAATATAATTTTTTTACACATAAAAAGTTTGAGCTGCTCCTTCAGCTAAGATGTAACACTCTGTTCTGATAAAAGTAACAAATTCATCTTCAAAATGTAACACGAAAACTGTTAAATGTAACAGCAGGTTTTTACAACAAAAAAAAATGGGTTTGCATTCCAATTGTTACTTTCTCAATAAAATATTGTTACATTTCATATAAAATGTTACATTTAAGAATATAAACTGTTACAATTGAGAAAAAAAAATGTTACATTCATTTTTTATAAAATGTAACATTAGTTTTAGTTGTCAATCATATGTTAATTTTGGGTGAAAAAAAGTGTTACATTTGAAAAAAATGAGTGTTACATTCCTTTATAGAAAGTATTACACTAATTTAGTTGTCAATCTTTAATTTATTGAAGCAAAATTGTGGTACATTTGAAGAAAAAAAAAATGTTACATTTGAAGAAAAAAAGTGTTACATTTCGTTATAAGAAGTGTTACTTTTGTTGGGAGGAAAAAAAATTGGGATTGCAAAAAAAAAAAAAAAAAAAAAAAAAAAAAAATGCCGACTCGGCTCCTGGCGCCGTCGCACGCCGTGCGGCGGCCGCACATGAGAGTCGCTCAAGTAGATATAACTTTTACTTGTTATTTTCTCGATTGATATCAATTAGTGTTTTATGTTGGTGGTGGGTGGATTTGGTCGGTGGTGGATGGGTGGAGGTGGGACGGCACATGGCTGGTGAGAGCGGCGCTATGAAGATGGAAGGGAGGAAGAAGATGATAATAGGGGGGGGTTATTTTAAACTCTAGGGTCAATTTTAAAAAATCTGAATCTAACTTTTCGTTAACTTATTAATAGCGTAGTTAACTTTTTAACTGGCGTTAGAAATCTTAGGGAAATTGAAAATAAAACTATAGTACGCAAGGTACATTTACTGAGTTGATAGTACGCAGGTCAAATTGATGTTGGGCAATAGTACGCGGGTCCATTTTATAGTTTACTCAAACATTTTATCATTTAAGACATTTCACTTAAGTTGCAACAATCTAAAAATGGAAGCTTTTTATTACTTTTATAATCTTCCACCCATTCTCTCTCTTCCTCCCCATTACTCATTATTCTCCACTCATTCTCTTTTCTTCCCCACTAATTCTCTCTCTTCCTCACTACCTTTCATTCTTAATATAATATTATATCCTTAATTTCTCAACTTCAAAATGAATGTTTCAACTTATTTGAAACGGAGGGAGTATTATAGGTTATATATTAGATGCAACTCATATCACAAGGGGATAGTTGCCCCCCTTTAGTTTTTAATATTGTCAAATTTCTCCCTTACAAACTAAAATCATACTCCCTCCGTTCATGTTTAAGGTTCTTAGTTTGATTTTATACGCTTGTTAAGGAACCAAGGCAAATTTGAGTCAAGAATGGGAGTGTGGAGGATATAATTGTCCATGCTTCATAAAGCAAGTGGGTGAAAAGTAGATTTGTAAGTGATGTTTTTTTTTTTGTAATATATGAACTTTATGAGAACAAGAATGTCCAAAACACTATTCATCCTTTGCCATTTAAGGAATAAAACAACTAAGAACCTTAAACTGGGGCATACCAAAAAAGAAAGTAATAACCTTAAACTAAACTGGGACGGAGGGCTTTTTATCCATTTTACCTTTTCAGTTGAGAAAAAAATAGAACTACATAATTTCTTTTCCTCCATTTTAACAACTTTATAGTTCATCATATAATCTAATGTTGTGGGAGGCCCAACAAAAGGGAATGGGCTTGATAGCGCCACAAAAGGGGGTTATTACTTAATCACAGCCATGAGTCCATCCAAAATTTGAATTTACCTTCATTTTGAACAAAATTAAATTGAAGAAAAAATAAATAAATGTGGCTGCTGGGATTCGAGCCCAGGTCTCCACGGCCACAACGTGGAATTCTTACCACTAAACTACAGCCACTTTCTGTTATATCATCTCAATTAATTATTATACCTATTAATATGTACTGTCCAAATTTGTTTTATTTATTATTATTTCTTTTTTTGAAACCAATAGAAAAACGAATATCTAAATTAGTTAAGAGCGTTAGAAATTATGGACAGAGGTAGTATATATGCATATATATATACACACACACACACATACCTTGTTACTATTGCTGATTAATTTTAAAAGACATTTTGTTTCTTATAAATGGATTTATAGAAACTGATCAACCAAACACCAGTCCATTCTAAGCCAAATTAATCTTTTTGCAGATAAAGATTGTAGTATGTAAAAAAAGCTATGGTCACCCACCAAAATGCTGCATTTAACAATCAAGGTAATGTACATCATTTTCTTCATTTGATTTCATAAAGTCCACATATATATCCTCTCTCCGTCCCTGAAAGATTATTTCAATTGTTTTATGGTCTAACATAGTATAAGTGAATTATGACCGAACACTAACTTCAATGTAATCATCCCTATAAATTTCTGCAAATTGTTATTGATATAAGAAGTACTACCTCTGTCCCTAAATGAGTGTCCAAATTTCATTTTAAGGGACACTGAAAATCTCAACTTTATGTACAATTTTCTAGCAAATATTCATATATTATCTTGTAATCTCTTTTCCAAACATTTAGTTTTGCACGTATAAAGAAACCGGTGAAAAAAATTTCAAAAAAAAAACATTTAGGGACAAAGTTATGTTAAAAAAAGACACTCATTTTGGGACAAATTTTTTTTGAAAATGGACACTCATTTAGGGACAGAGGGAGTATATATTTTTAAAATTTCATTAGAATTATTAGATTGATATCAATATTTGGTCAATGTTCACTTTTGTACCATAAATAGTCACTATCTTTTTGGGACCGACTGTTTGTTGTATATAATAACAAAACGACTGTTACTTACTGTTACGGGTTACGGCTGTATTTCTCTATGTTTGGCAAAGACATCAAAAAAATATGAGAATAGGTATATGTAGGTCATTAGTTTCCTATAAAAGGGAAAATTCTCATTTATTTTCAAGGAAATGAAGGTAAAGAACAGATAAGTGAAAATCTACAAAAAAAACTAACATCTAATATTATCGCCGGTGGGAACTCCAAGTTGATTACAATACTCAGTATAGTACTCAACACGGCGGTTCACAGTGGCTGTGTTGCCACCATCACATTCCATTCCATTAATCGCTCGAATTGTCGGTCCAAATCCCTCGCCCGAAGTAATGATTGAATGAACTCTGTTCATCCAGAACCAAAAGGCTGTCCGAAACGAGATCACATTGTTTGTGGCAACAATTTCCGGATTATTAAGTCCGTCGAACCCAATACTATTTCCAGCTGGTCCATAATTGTAGTTCCATGATAGCTGAATCGGGCCTCGTCCGTAGTACCCCTTGTTGGCCACACATGGGAACTGTGTGTTATTTTCGTCGCAGTAATCCCTTGTAGCTCCATTTATCTCTTCTATGTAGCAAAAATCTGAAAAAAAATAATAATAATAATTTTGGTCAAGGTTCAATCAAGTTGACCAAAAAAGTCAAAATGTGACATTTATTATGTTACATAATACATAGGGAGTGGTAAAATATGCTTACGTCCAGTCTCATGAGTGGCATGGGCGAAAAAAGCAGCAATTTCGCGCCTAGAATCTTCTTCAGAACCAGCTCTACCAAACTGGGAATAAGAACTGAGGGCTTCAAGAAAGGCGGCTCTAGTATAGAAGCCTCTTCCTGCACAACTTGCATCGGCTTGGTTTACAATTCCGTTGAAGAAAGCGTTAGTCACGATATCGGAAACCGAGACATTGTTAGGAGGAGGGGGTGGGGTACAAGGACCTTCTTGACAACCGGGACCGCAATAGTCGTTGGTTGTCCCGCAATAACCGAACTGACTGCAGCACTCGTCTACACTGCAACCGCAGTTCTGACCGGCAGCTGGTGCCGGAATGGCTGCGGCTGCGAGTAGTCCGAGGACTATGATTGGTAAGAAATTTTGTGGGATTATCATTTTGGTTGATTATGTTAGAGTTTGTGGAGTTGAGGTGATGATTTTATAGAGTGTGCATGGTGCGTGTGTGCCCACAATGGAAAGTCAGAAGGAAAGGTGGGCTGAATTGAAAAGTACTCCCTCCGTCCCAGCTCACTTGAGACTTTTTGACCAAAACTAGTCAACTTAAGGTCGGTTTGACCAACACTTTATAAAAATATTTATGTTCCAAAAAACTTTTTAAAAATTGTTATTGAGAGGATTTTTAATGGTGGTCATTTTACATTTTTTGAATTTTTGTTCGGATCATAAATATTTCTATAAAGTGTTAGTCAAACAGACCTTAAGTTGACCAGTTTTGGTCAAAAAGTCTCAAGTGAGCTGGGACGGAGGGAGTATTGTTTTGGGTGCGTGTATTGACTTCTGACTTGGTAAGAATGTCACTCTTGTCTAGATTGAGACTTTTGAATTGGTGCATTAAGTTCATGCCTTTGGAAAATTAGTGCTCTTTAACATTTCAGTGTTTTGACATTTTCTTTTTCTCTCTTTCTCACCCTTTGGAAGAAGGATTGGGTCAGCGAGTTGTAATTGGATGCTCAATAGTCCATATTTAATTTATTATACCCCTCCGTCTCGAAATATGATTTTCTCGTTTGCTATTTTTCATTATCCCAAAAAGTTCTTCCTATTTATACAACTTAGGCTTAAATATGCATAAACACAACATGTACCTAGTGAAGCAAGTGTTCATATATCCTTAAAATCTATATATATAAAAGTCGACGCGTAGTACTATGGATGTGACACGTGGACAAGCTTTATCGAAATCTTTTATTTCGTGAAGCCACATCACCATGTACCCCACAACAATATAACTTTTCATTTTTTTCTCTTTTAGCTAATAGTATTAGCATACTATAGTAGTTACTACATTAGAAGAATACAACTATTAGATATTACCATTATACTATTGCTATAGATAATCATATTTTACTATTGGATACTAATAGAATAGTATGCTAATAAATATACTGATAGAGAAAAGATGAGGTAGACGAAGAGTTTAGCTATTAAATTTTGAAATTATTACATTCATCATTATGTGTGTGTTAATATTACAAATCTAATGACAAGAGTTATGAAATTTAAAAAGCCTATACACATTAAATTAAATTAAGACACTCTCATACACTAATAATTTTTTTTCATGAATAAAATATAAATGCATACATTATAAATTATGTTAAAAAGAGTATGACATTTTTTTTTACTTTTTTATAATTATAAAAAAATACATTTTTAACTGTCTTTGATGAATAAGAATGATTTTCATTTTTAAGAATGTGTTTTTTTAAATCAAATAAAAGAATTTTATATTAATTTTTGAAATTTCTTATGCTTATTTCATGAAGGACATGAATTGCAACGTGATATATAGGAGGTTGATATTTATTTTATATTTGAAATACAAAAATTAAAGCATATATAACTATTTATAATCTGATAAATAAATAGTACTTATTGATTTGTTAGTTTTGTTGTATAACATCTTATATGCATTAATTAAAAAAATGACTTGATTTAGTACACTACATTCCTTACTTTTTTTGGTGCAACGCTTAAGATTTATTGAAAAACTATAAGTGTAAATTAGAATTACAATCAACTAAAAATACTTGAAAAACAAAGTTTTATGATGACAACTAATTTAAAAATACTTTTTGATTAATTTAATTATTTTTATAAAAATTTAAAAATTATATTCATAGTATTTATAATGGTGTATCAATAACAAGTTTTATAATTTTATTATGGTAATTAAATCAATTCAAATTTATTGCTCAAAAATCGTTCATACTGACGTACAAAAAAAAAAGAGCGACGTTTAATCTTTTAGTTTAGGAATGGGAGTGAAAAGGAAAATACAAAGGTTGTTGTTTTATCTCTTCAGTTAACCTATCTCAAATCATTTTAAGATTAAGCTTCTGTTTTTGTTGCTCTTTCGGAAACCTCACAATTCATTAGAACAGAGGTCATCTTAGGATCATGAAGAACAACAGCCAACCAATGGTCTTAATCTTGTATATAATCACCTAAAACATAGTGATTCAATTTATATTATTCAAATAATCAAATATTTTATTGCATCAGTGTATAAATACCTTACTATTTAATTCTCCATTCCATTAAAAAAAAAAAAAAGGGCCTAACATCTAAGGTTATCGCCAGTAGGAACCCCAAGCTGGTTACAATATTCTGTATAGTACTCAACCCGGGCATTGACAGTGGCCGGGTTGGCTCCATCACACTCAAGTTGTCCATTGATAGCACGAATCGTGGCCCCGAACCCCTGCCCAGAAGTTATAATACTCTGCATCCTGTTCATCCAATACCACAGGGCTGTCTTGAACGAGATCAATGGATCTGTGGCCACGATTTCCGGATTGTTAAGTCCGTCGAACCCAATACTATTTCCAGCTGGTCCGTAATTAAAGTTCCATGAGAGCTGAAACGGACCTCGTCCGTAGTATCCCTTGTTGGCTGCACAAGGGTACTGCCTGTTCTCTTCTTGACAGTAGTCCCTTGAAGCTCCATTTATCTCTTCTATATAGCAGAAATCTGCAATAATTTTTTATAATTAAATTTCAGTATGCAAAATCTTGTGAAAAACTTGATTTTTCTAGGTAAAAGTAAAATTAGTTTTATGACTTTTAAAATTGGCTTTTATAGATAAAAGTAAAAAATTAGTTTTATGACTTTTAAAACTGTCAGTTTTACTATTAAGATTGTAACAAAAGTAATTGATAATTTTAATTAGGCTGACAATTTAACTACCTTTAATAAAACGGGTAGTTTCAAGTTAAATGTGTTTGTTGTACTACCATTAAAAATTGACAGAGGGAGTAGTAGATTGGCAGTTTTAATAGTAAAATTGACAGATTTATCACACAGTAATCTAGGAGTTAGAAGTGTTTGGTTTACTATACAAAATATTCTTTCTGTTTCATAATCAGTCTCCCACTTTCTTTCCTAGTTCTGTCCAAAATAAAATTGAGAAGTCAATTGCAACACTTGTGTAATGAAATAAGTAAATTAATAATCGAGATTTTACTTACGTCCAGTTTCATGAGTAGCATGTGCAAAGAAAGCAGCAATCTCGCGCCTCGAATCCTCTTCAGTACCAACTCTACCGAACTGAGGGTAAGAATTAATAGCCTCAAGAAACACATCTCTAGTGAAGAAGCCTTTCCCAGCACAACCAGCATCCGCTTGGTCGGTAATCCCGTTGAAAAATGCATCAGTCACTATATTAGGAACCGAAACATCATTAGGAGGTGGGGGTGCGAAGCAAGGGCCTTGCTGGCACCCTGCACCGCAGTAGTCATTGCCGGTCCCACAGTAGCCGTACTGGCTACAACATAGGTCGGAGCTGCAGCCGCAGTCTTGGCCGGAAACCACTGCGGCTGCTGCAAGTAATCCGATCAGAATGGTTGTTAAGAAATTCCGGCGGGTGGAGATCATTTTGCTGGTTTGTTTGAGATATTGGTATGTGTGTAAGTGTGTGTGGTTTGGAAGTGAGAGGGTAGATGGGATGAACATTTATAGTGTTGGATGCGTGTGTGCCCAAGGAAATTAAGGCTTTTGTTGTTTTATTGAAAAGTATGATGTAAGGGATGATTTATCACTGGAAGTAAATCTGACGTAATGTCTTTTGAGTCTTGATTCGTGGAATGGAAAAACTCTCAAAGAATATCTCGAAAAAACTTTGCAAAGTAACCTCAAGATTTTGATCACTGATGGATCTTGGAAGAAAGATGCTCGATGGACTGGTCTTGGATGGGAACTCTGGGATCCAACAACAGGTAGAATTGCGGTAGGCAGCATATCATGTAGGGAAAATTCAAACATTCAAACTGAGAGTCTAGCTATATGGAAAGGAATGGAATAGGCAACGCACAACTCCTTTTTTGACATTCTTATTCTGACAGATTCTACGCATGCTCGAGATTATATTCAAAATCCGACATGTCGAGACTTCTCCGTGGACTCTATCATTCGAGATACCCAAAATCTCATGAACCATTGTAATAGGGCTTATATTATTAAAGTAGACAGGAATGTAATTCAATTAGCGCATAATAATGCGGTATTTGCTAGGAAATTGTATCATTTTATAGGCTCCGAGCCTACTTTTCTAATAAAATTGTAGTATAGCTGTTCAAAAAAAAAAAAAAAAAAACTAGTAAGAAAGACTTCCTACAGATGCACTGGCGAAGCTAAGGCTAAGCCAAGGGGGTCACCCCCTTGAATTTTCGAACGTGTTAATTTTAATACATTCAAAATTTTAAAAATTGATATTTTACTACTAAAAATAACGATTTACTCATTTTGACCCCCCTTAATTTTGAGAAAAAAATGCACTAAATTATTATTTTGACCCCCTTGTATACTAAATTTGTAGCCTCAACTATAATACTTATTCCATGAACAACCTTGATGATGAGGCCGCGCTTCCCAGGCCGGAGCCAAGACCGTGCGGACCGGACAGATCGAGTCTATCTTAGTCGAGCCCTAAACCTCGAGACCGAACCGGATAGACCCATGGAAGGTTATGCCCGAGATCCCAGCCCGACCGATGACTCCGTACGGAAAAGGCTTTGCCTCCCGCTACTTCACGAACCTCGTGCTTGTACACCAAGTAACCATCCCGGAGGCCGTACTTTCCAGCTGGCAAATATATCCAAGAGACATTAATGCTCTATACCTGTCAGACCATGACTGTGAGTGCTGGTGCCACAACCCACCAACGACATACCACTTTTCAGTGTCCTTTCCTGACCTGACCAACGAGATCGTGGCACGTGGTATGAATTCGTACGAAGGCGGTTGATGTCCAGATCTCATCCCTTTATTCTCTCTCTTCTATTACCTATAAATACTCATTTTCACCCCCATGGGCAAGGTACATACTCTAACCCTAATCACACACAAGGCTTTCACAGACTTTCTTTCTTAGGTTTTCCTCAGAGATCTCATTCTCACACCCGAGGGCCTAAGCCGGATTCAAACCCGGCTCTGGTCCTAACGATGTTCTTGTTTGTGTTGTGATTCAGGAACAAGAGGCAGCAAACCGGAGATCCGTCTCCTTGACCCCAAATCTCAGGGCGTCATCACTTGACCCCTTCCCGAAAAATCCTGGCTTCGCCACTGTACAGATGGATTAGTGTCCGTTACATTTCTCGTTAAGCCGTTACATTTCTCGTTAAGGATATGATTGTTATTTATAGCCCCGCATTCCCAACGATAGAGACCAACCATTTGAATGAAATTGGATTTGAACCATTAATACAAAAAGAAGGCTAAGCTGTCCGACTACACACGCCCTAAATCCAAAGGGTTAATCTCACTTTACTACCATAAGGTTTACATGATGTATCATTTGGGAGCCTATAGTTCTAAGTTTCTCACTTTAAGGCCTAGACATTCATTTTTGTATCAATTTGGGGCCTAAGTAAGAATTCTGTTAGAATTGGGACGGAAAATTGACATGTATCATCCGACCCTAATCCTTTTGGGCGGTTTTGGTCTTTTATTTTAGTCTTGTGATTAATTCAGTAATGGTTGGAGAGAGCTTCACAGTTTCTGAAGACAAAAACAATCAATACATGAGAAAAACACTCAAGCTCCAACAACACATTTCTGAATTAGATCCATATCCCAACAACCCATCCTTACTCTCTACTGTCACGTCTACCATCGACAACGGAAGTTCCAGTGGAAGTTTCAGCACAATCAAGAAGAAACTTACATCAATGATGTTTAGGGAACTAGAATGTGTAGCATCATCTCAAGTGAGAATTTTGAATCAAATACATTATACTGCATGCCAGAGGAATTTTATCTTTTACTTTTAGTCTCAATCGAGCATGCCTTGAATCAAGGTATTTGGGTAGAAATGAGTTCAAAGAGATCTATATCTGATGGTAATGTATATAGCAAAAAGTCTAAAAAAATCCAAGAGAAAATAATTGTTGGTTGACATATGCTTAATTCCCGTCCAAAATTTAACGAAAAATTTGTCTAGACCTCAAATTGATACGAAAATGAAAGCCTAGGCTCTAAAATGAGAAAAATAAAACAATAGGCCCCCAAGTGATACAACGTGTAAATTGGGGTAGTAAACTGAGATTAACCCAATTGGATAGGTTATCAACTTTTGACTTGGTATAAATGGGTACTAGTAGCACCTTAGATAATATTAATGGAAGGAGTAGGTTGACTTTTATATACGCCAATGGTCAATGCCGTGATAATTTTTGTTCATTTCTTCCCCTTCTACTAGAAGTTAGGCAAATACAATTAGTTGGAATAATGATATAAGTTGTCTTTGTCAACAACAATTAAAGGTTACTACATGATCAAAGGAACAATTCTAATTCCAAGAATTTCAGGTTAAAAGGATCCGAAAATTTTGGGGGAAACTAGTTCCTTTATAAAAAGTCATGTTTTTATAGGGTTTAAGGTTTAGGGTTAGGGTTTAACGTTTAGGGTTTAAGGGTTAAAAAATGGACTTTTTATACCTTATAGAGGAACTAGTTTCCCTCTAAACCTACTCGGAAAGGATAGACCTACTCGGAAAGGATAGATAGTGCAGGTCAACTAATGAATGGAGGGAGAGGAGGACGACGGCGTCAACGCCTCCCTCTGTAAGCCTCTTCATTGCGCATCCGGTTGTAAATTAAGCTTTAAAAAAAAAGATGGAAATGACATTCTTGCCCTCTTCAAAAACTTTCTATGTTCCCTATGAAAAACTAATACATGCTTCAACAGACAGGAACCACATTTTAACTACAGCAAAAAAAAAAAAAAAAAAAAAAAAACCAAAACGATTAAATTCGACAAAATTTACGCTAGTACAGCAGGTTGGGAGAATCCATATTTCATGTCTTTTCAATCAGAATCAGAATCAGAATCATCATTCACCGAGGATCTAACTGTCCTTCGTCTACTTTCATCATAATGATCTTCCTCAATTCCACTTTCTTAGCCTCACTGATTATACCTAAAAAAATGAATGGGGTTAGAGACCATGGATTGCAATGTAGTTGGAAATTGTAAACTGGAGTACCTTTCTTTAACAGGAGTGCTTCGAGCGATTTTGTGCTGAAGTCATCTTTTCCTCCCAAGTCTTGGAACCCAACAAGCCTATCTCTGTAAGAGACAATTATCCCACATCTTCTAAAGAAAGAAACATGGACCGGTATATAGACTTGAGGAGTTACTCCCCTTATCACCAATTGGTTTTAAGGTGGAACCCTCAACATAGTCCATTGCCGGCCCAGTCCAGCCCATGCTAACACTCGGGCCTCTCGCTTCTTCTTACCACATCTCTAATTCTAATCAGAGCCACCGATCTATAGTCCATTGCCGGCCCAGTCCAGCCCATGCTAACACTAGGGCCTCTCGCTTCTTCTTACCACATCTCTAATTCTAAGAATCTCCAGCAATACCTTGTCTGGAAAACGAAAGTTGATTTGTTTTAACATCATATACTACAATGCAGACTTCAGAAACACTTTGGATCATGTTTTACATGCTCTACCTTCTTAAAATTACACTATACTCCCTCCCCAGCTCAATGTGCACAACATCATATACTACAATGCAGACTTCAGAAACACTTTGGATCATGTTTTACATGCTCTACCTTCTTAAAATTACACTATACTCCCTCCCCAGCTCAATGTGCACACTTATTGTTGGGCACAAGACTTAAGGAATGAGTATTTACGAGTATATTGAAAAGTATTAGGAGTGGGAAAGGTGTTGTGTGTATGATAAGTGAGTGGGATTTGCAAGTAAGACCTATAATTTAAGTGTGTAACTATGACAAGTGGGGTAGGGTTAATATAATAACAATAAAAGATTTCAATTTTAGGAAGTTTGACTTATCAATGACACCCCCAAACAGGTAAGCCAGGACGGAGGGAGTGATTGTTTCTTATAGGTTGTAAAACAAGTACAAAATGTTGAGTGCAATTGCAGTGCATCTGACCTGAAGAATATGACACATGGCAATGTCTTGATTCCTAGTTTGGTAACGAAGAAAGGGGCATTCTGCATATCATTTCAAATGAATTAGTCTTGCCTTACAGTTTGTATTGGATAGAATAAGTTAAACACAAATCTTAGGAGATAATAACTGTCAAAATAGTTGAGCAGAAAACAATCCGTAATAGAAATAAGAGGGCAAGAGCTAACCTCTGCATCCAGTCTGACAAACTTAGCATCTAAATACCTTGGCACAAGAGATTTCAGATGCTTATCCATTATCCTAAAAACATACATTCTCATGAATAAGCCAAAAACATGCAAAGTATGTATACGCGTCTGTGTCAGAGTCAAAAGTACATAAGTCTATGATTATTTACCTTCCAACCAAAATGCATATACAATTTGATGATTCAGAACTAGCAAACAACAACAACAATAACAACAACAAAGCCTTGGTCCCGAAATTATTTCGGGTCAGCTAACATGAACCGTCACATGTAAGAGAAAAATAATGCTCCCGACGTCCCAGTTTAAGGTTCTTACTTTCTTTTTTTGGTTTGTCCCAGTTTAAGGTTTTTAGTTGTTTTATTCCTTAAATGGAAAAGTATGAACAGTATTGGACAATCTTGTCCTCATAAATTTCATATATTACAAAAAAAAAAAAAAAAAAAAACTTTACTTACCGATCCACTTTTCACCGATTTGCTTTATGAATGGACAATTATATCCTCCACTCATGACTATCCTTGATCGAATTTTGCATTGGTTCTTTAATAAGCGTGCAAAGTCAAACTAAGAACGTTAAACAAGGACGGAGGGAGTAATCTTGTACTTATCATTTTTGTCCTATAAGTTGGAGCATAGAGTAGGATAATATATACTTAGGGGAACTAGCAGATGTCTTCGAAAGACAATTTACAAATGATTGAGATTCTGCTTTCTCTTTTATGATCAATGAGTACATGCCTAATGATTAAACATTTTAAGAACTATTCAGTCTATTCCATCTGATGATGCATAAAAAGGGTGGTACCGGGGGTACCTAATCAGTCGGGAACGCGGCGATGGATAATCCTGGACGAACGAACGGACGATCTGCAAAACAAACACCGTTAGGGCGCGAGGGAGTTACCCCCGCGAAAACCCTCCGGTGTGAGAATAAGCATCGTGTAGAAAGATGATATAAACCAGAAGGAAAAGCGTATTATAGTATTGAGAGGGTATTTTTTGTGTGTACCTTTGTGTGAGGGTTAGGACCCTTATTTATAGTTTTCGGGTGGAGTGTCCACCAAGAATAGGAGATCCATAGTTGACTTGTATTAGGAGACCGAGTCCTTGTATAATTTAGGATCCTTAGCTCGATAGGAGTCCCTTTGTACACAAATCGTAGTAGGATTTTATCCCTTAATATTAGAAGATAATTTATTTCGTTCAGTGGCCCCCAACTTCCTGATTGCATCGTAGTAAGAGAAGGAAGTTTAGGTTTCCTTGTAAAAGAGGTCTCCTTGTTAGGTAAGGGTTCTCTGTATCTTAGACTCCAGATTGTATGAGGAGAGCTGGGCTTAGTCACTGTAAAGTGAGCCAAGTCGGCTTGTACTTACTAACTCGGCTCGTCTTAGAGGCCGAGTTGGATGTGCTGAGATGGTTGAGTAACCATGCTGATTGTTGTAGGCTGAGCCGAGTTGTTTGAGTCGGCTTGGCGTAGGCGGATTTGCTATGAATGTGCTTTATACTTTGTCGGTATAAGTGTAGGTAAGCCAGGGATTGTTTTCCCGTCATAGGCCGTGACAAGTTGATGAACTCGGTTCGTTTTGTCTTGAATTCTTAGCCAGTATAAGCTAAGTGTTTGCTTGACCCCGGTCTGGAGGTTTGGAGATGTATACCTCGACTTGTTAGGTGTTGTGCATAGCTAGTCGTAGCTGAATGCTGGAACCTGTTTGAAGTCGGGACGAGCGTCATGTGCTTGGTTTGTAAAATTCAAGTAAACTAGTTGTCAGAACTAGGCTCGAATTATCAAGGGAGTTAGATGTCTTAATCTTAACTCGAATTGGAACCCTGCATGTCAAGTATGCCGTGGCCCTGCTAGTTATTGGAACTAGGCTTTGAATGACGATCTAGGCATTGTCAGGTAATGCTTAAACCGGGGTCTAGTGTCATGTACTAGGCTCGAATGTCAGAGAGATAGATGTCTTAATCCACTCGGTTTGTTTTTATGAGCTACTCGGACTGACTTCGATGGTGTCATGTACCATGTTTGGGCCGAGTGTCTACTCGTCGTGTCGAGTTGTTGAAACTTCGATCCAAAGTACTGTAGCTAGCTATGAGCTAGGTCTAAGTGAAAGACCAGTAGTCCGATGCTCGGTCTGATGGTGCTAGCGAGGAGCTAGGATTTATAAAAGACGAGCAGTCTGATGCTCGGTCTAAGGGTGCTAGCGAGGAGCAAGGCTTTGTAAAAGTGCTAGCAAGGAGCTAGGTTTTGTAAAGGTGCTAGCAAGGAGCTAGGCTTTGTAAGAGACGAGCAGTCTGATGCTCGGTCTGAGAGTGCTAGCGAGGAGCTAGGCTTTGTAAAGGTGCTAGCAAAGAGCTAGGCTTTGTAAAAACGAGCAGTCTGATGCTCGGTCTGAGGGTGCTAGCGAGGATCTAGGCTTTGTAAAAGTGCTAGCAAGGAGCTAGGATTTGTAAAAGACGAGCAGTCTGATGCTCGGTCTGAGGGTGCTAGCGAGGAGCTAGGCTTTGTAAAAGTGCTAGCAGGGAGCTAGGCTTTGTAAAGGTGCTAGCAAGGAGCTAGGCTTTGTAAGAGACGAGCAGTCTAATGCTCGGTCTGAGAGTGCTAGCAAGGAGCTAGGATTTGTAAAAGTGCTTGTAAAGGTGCTAGCAAAGAGCTAGGCTTTGTAAAGGTGCTAGCAAGGAGCTAGGCTTTGTAAAAGACGAGCAGTCCGATGCTCGGTCTGAGGGTGCTAGCGAGGAGCTAGGCTTTGTAAAGGTGCTAGCGAGGAGCTAGGCTTTGTAAAGGACGAGCAGTCTGATGCTCGGTTTGAGGGTGCTAGCGAGGAGCTAGGCTTTTGTAAATGTGCTAGAAAGGATCTAGGCTTTGTAAAGGTGCTAGCGAGGAGCTAGGCTTTGTAAAGGACGAGCAGTCTGATGCTCGGTTTGAGGGTGCTAGCGAGGTGCTAGGCTTTTGTAAATGTGCTAGCGAGAAGCTAGGCTTTGTAAAGGTGCTAGCGAGGAGCTAGGCTTTGTAAATGTGCTAGCAAGGAGCTAGGCTTTGTAAAGGTGCTAGCAAGGAGCTAGGCTTTGTAGTAGGGCGTGTTGATGTAGTTATTCTTGTCATTTATTGTTCGGCTGTAGTCTTGATGAGGTCTTCTTTTGTTCCTGATTGAAATCAAATTCTCTTGACGCTTCTTGAAGTTAAGTATCATAGGGGAGACACTCGACCCTTTTTTGAAATATACTCATAGATTAGCAGCCATGAAGAAGATATTTTTGTGCCAATAGTGACTTGTTGGTTTGTCGTGGTCCATATGTTTGATGAGTGGTCCCCATTGGTTTCCTATTGTTAAAGTGACTGATTCTTGGGCGATGCTGAAATGGAGACGACTGGTGGGTTTTGACGATGACGATACTGAGCTCGGCTGTGAGTTAAGAAGCCGTATGTCCCAAAAAAATTAATGCAAGCACCGAAGAGCTGGTCCAGGTCGGCGAGGTGTCGAATGCTCTTGAAGTCTGAACTTATAGCTCCACCCGGCCGTAAGAGACTGCTCCGGCTGAGATCGGGTCGTTGTTGACGAGAGCTTGTTTGTTTGAATTCTTATAGGACGGACCTCATGCACAAGCTGGGTTTAACAAACCATTGTAGCCGATCTATATTCCATAATATCAGTTGGTGGTCTGGCCTCTTTCTTCACTTGTAATTTGTCTTTGTCTTTGCAAGATTGTTGCGAGCAGACTGGGGTTCATCTGTTCACTTGTTTGAAACCTTCCTTGTTCTACTTTTCGTCATACCGAGCTTTATTTTCTTCGCAGCAATGGATCACAAACTTGGTCTTTTGCTCAGTTGAGCTACTGGATTTCCGTACTTGCAATTATCCTTTCTTGCTACCTCGTTTGAAAACATTATTTTACGAATCCGAGCATGTGTCAAACTGTCTTTGCGGGATGTGGAGCTTTTAACCATTTTTTTCTCGACAAGCAAGCAGGATTGGATACTTGGAGATCGGTTGGCTCGATTTTCTCACGCCACTAGGATAATATAACCCACTGCTCCCCACCTATTTGAAGAAAGTCCCCAAAGAGTATTTAATGGATTTTGTTGCAGCTGTCTTCACCAATTGTGGATAGGACTGAATGGATGACAACGACCTTCATGAGGGGCTTGTTTCTGAGGTAACTCAGATGCTATATCTATAAGAAAAGCAGGCCCAAGGTGTGTTGTGCTCGACGATGAGCTACCCGGTTTGATCGATCAAGAATGTATCGTTCCAGGCTGCTGGAATCTTTTCATAGATCTTGCAGAAATCTTTTGAACTGGGTTTCTTCATTATCCACTTCAAGTTCAGGCCAAATTGTTGATTGAGCTTCAATCTTGTGGGCTGTGTTTGTGCAGCTATTTTTTGGTATGTTAGGGCTTAGTTGGCTCTTGTCCCAAGCGGTCGGCGCAGCGTAAGATGTTGCTCTTTACGTGTTTGATAAAAGTCTCAAAAAATCAGCTCAGCTAATGTTTAGATTGATTGTGGGTCAGACCGTCTTGGACGAGCAAGGTTTGAACAATTTGAATGATCATTTGGATTGCTCGGCTTGTGATTGCTAGCAGTGGAGCCGAGCAAGGCGATGCTCGGTTTAGGATTTGCTAGCGGTGCGCTAGTCTTTTGGAGAACCTGTTCAACTGCTCGGCTTGGCCGTGACGAGCTTGCGGACCCCAATTTCCTGGGCTTTTCTATTGCTGTATGCTTGCGAGTGTCGTTTGACAGGACTCTCGGTGTTCTCGTATAGGTGGCCCGTTGGTGTGTCCGTGGTTTAGTTAACCGGTCGGATTTGTTTCCCGGATGTGTCGAAGCAGCCAGCTCTTCATCTGCATAAGATTAAACGAGTCTGGCTAGGGCTTCCCGATCCAGATTTGAAATTGAGATTTAATTTAAGTTTCCGTCTAGTTCAATCCCGATGTTTCTTCAACTAGCCTTCTTATGAACTTCGGAGCCTAAGGTCCTTCCAGTGTCGGCCTACCAAGTGCTCGGCTCCCCGGCCTGGATCATTGGTAGGCGTTTGTCATTTCGTTAGATCGGTTAATGAGTGTGTGACTGCTCAGTATTCTCGTCAATCAATCGAGCAAAAATATTTGCTACTATGATGACACGTCATTTGTATTGCACAGCTCGTCATATTTGTTTAAATATGAGGTATCTGATGAGTTTCGGTTGCCTTGCTCGATTGAGGCTAGCCGTTGATTTCTTCGCTTCGACTCTTCGATCGTTATTGTTATAGGCTCTGATGATGACTTCACAAAATCCTCGGCAAGTTTTCAACCTTCCCATGAATTTTTGTTAAGTGGGTCTTATCATCTAGGCCTGACTTGATTTGTTGTTCTCATCTGTCATCTACTCAGGTGGAACTTTTTGCTTGAGCAAAGTTGAGCCCTGCTAGTCATGGATAGTTGGCCGGTCTGTGTAGCCCGTCATTTTTCTCGACGGATTAATTGAGGCGCTTGGTGATTGCCTTTAAACAAGAAGACATGCTCGACCTCCTGTATTTTGACTGCAACAATGGACCACAAAGCATTGTCCGAGCCTGATCGGAAAAGGCGAATGGTTGTCAATGTCTGTTGTTGCTGCTTGCTTGTCATTGTTAACCAAACTTGTCGACTATAGCGGGGCAATTTTGTTTGCTAGAGCCAAGGATTCTTTAATTGATCGGCTTTCTTAGAGTGCTTATTACAAGGAATATTTCCCTGTGTAATATTCAAAGAAAGCAAAGAGCAATTATGCAGTTATGATATCTTCATATAAGCAAATTAATGATGACAACATTGCATTCCACTATGCATGCACTCAGTTATCTCCATGGGAATTTACAACAGCTTCGCATACTAAAGTTCATTAGACATGTTAATTTCTTTGTAATTGAAGTTGACATGCTAGCTTTTTAAATATTCCTCCATGCATTCAGCCTCTTTAACATATGAGAGGAGAGAAATTCAACCACAGTTAAAGATTTATTTTGCCTTTTTAATCAAGGGGTAACAATTCTCATGCAATACGTATCTTTTTTTTAATGCTAAAACATGATGAGAAATTGCATTAATGGAAGGAAAGCACCTAGTAAGTGGAGAATTATGACCCAATCAGGATTGCTCATAACAAATTGCACTTCAGACTCGTGGGGCTCCTCCGTCCTCCAAATTACTGTTAATGGACTTTTCATATGAGAGAAACTCTGTTCTTTAATTTTGAGAGACGATAATCTGTGAGTGGGTCGCTTTTCCTCCTCGTCGTCATAATGGCCGTCCTCGATCTTGGTGATGTGATTAGGTTCCGACGGTGAAAATATGATTAGGTCGATGCCAATTTCACCACGTGAATCTGCACAATTCTTGTATTGACAGATCAATGCTCTTGCCTTGTGATCTCGGGGATCGAAAGGTGCAGATACTTTGCACTTTTTTGCTGAGATTTGTTCTCAATTAATTCACTGGAACCTGATATGAATTTAGCAGCGATTTTTCCGTTTGCAGCCCCATTAACATTGGCGTTTGTTGGCTTCAGTTACTAAAGTTCAGCCTCCCAATTGCTTCCTCCAAAGAAGATCTGATCCTGCGAGTTGCTTTTGAGTGTTTACGAGGTGCATCTCCATCCTTTCTGTTGAGATGGACTAATGTAGGACTTGAATGATGGTTATGGATTTTATTATGGAGATGATGTATATTGCTCAGATCCCCAATCGAATTCTCGATTAACTATTAAGAGAATGATTGATTGTGCGTCCAGTGAGTTTGCAGACGAGAGATCTGAGTAGATCTGGGTTTGTCCATTATCGTATTCATCGTCCGTGTTCATCGTGTCTTCGTTCCTGGCAACGGAACCAAACTGATGATGCATAAAAAGGGTGGTACCGGGGGTACCTAATCAGTCAGGAACGCGGCGATGGATAATCCTGGACGAACAAACGGACGATCTGCAAAACAAACACCGTTAGGGCGCGAGGGAGTTACCCCCGCGAAAACCCTCCGGTGTGAGAATAAGCATCGTGTAGAAAGATGATATAAACCGGAAGGAAAAGTGTATTATAGTATTGAGAGGGTATTTGTGTGTACCTTTGTGTGAGGGTTAGGACCCTTATTTATAGTTTTCGGGTGGAGTGTCTACCAGGAATAGGAGATCCATAGTTGACTTGTATTAGGAGACCGAGTCCTTGTATAATTTAGGATCCTTAGCTCGATGGGAGTCCCTTTGTACACAAATCGTAGTAGGATTTTATCCCTTAATATTAGGAGATAATTTATTTCGTTCACCATCCCTGAATAAATGTCAATTTTTTTGCAAATTTGTCCATAAATGAATGTCCATTTATTGGTGACGTTACTTAGTTCTGCTTGCCAATCATCATGTAAAGTTTACACTTAATGCATGATGTCATATGGTGAGAGTATTAAAGGTATTTTAAAAACGGTCATTCATTTTGGAACAATTTTTTTGCCACAATGGACATTCATCTTTGGGATGAAGGGAGTATATTTTAATCATATTTTAGCTACAGAAGATCTAACTAACCTTGAGAGCTGCAATCCTATCCGCATGCAATTTTTCCAGCTCAGGGTCCTGACATTAATGTCATGTGTGTCAACAAACATAGATGACATCATGACATAAGATAAACGATAAATATTCAGGAAATATACAAAATACTGCATCTGAGCTTACATCCATCAACTCACCAATATCAACTTCCTGATTAGCAGAAACTACAGTCTGGAGGGTCGATTTAACAGAATCCGGGTCCATCTCTTAATTTCAGGGTCGATTTTCCAAACGCTGTTGTTAATTGAAATTCTAGCAAGAAAGAATACGTAAATGATTAGCAGAAACTGCAGGGTCTTGGATTTGGAATGCAAAGTTGAGGAAGAAATAAGGGCTCAATCGACTAGGATGGATCTTCGTTTGAGATAGCGTTTCTAATTTCAAGTACACCCCTTGACTTACTTGTGAAGTTCTAGACCCCTTGGAGCAACTGCCATCAGCTACTAGATAAATTTTAAAAGGGTTTATCGTCTTTTCATCATCCCCGCCTCCATCAACAGGGGCCGGTCAGTCGAAGAAGAATGAATCTGCATGTTTCATTTGACTACACTACAGTCAAATTTCATGCAGTCGAATGTCACACAGACACAATATGGTACTATCTGTTGCAAATTCTTGTGTATCCATGTATACAATGCTTGGACCTCCATTATGTCATGTTTCTTGAGGCTCAGAAAAGGGGGAGGGGGGCGTTGGCTTTTCAAACAATATCTTTCATCATAAGAAAGTGCGATTGAGTCACTGATCCCCATTAGCAACAAGAAATGTCCATAAGAGATCCACAAAATCAAATTAAATGATATACTAGTCGAATAGAAAGGATAATGCATGGTTGCATTATCCTTTTGATGATTCTGAAAATGAGCATGTTAGAGTTGAAGATAATGAAGCTTTTCCTTTAGATCCTTATTCTCTTGAGTTCTATAAATAGTCGGGTATGTCTTTTTGGCTAAAGCATAGCAATACCCCTTTTTGGGAAGAGAAAAACATTGATGAGGATGATTTAAAGAAAAGTGGTGTGTATCAATTCCTTGAGGACCGGAATTTTTTGATCCCTAACACCCAAGCAATGGCTTATGTTGATAAGGTGGTAAGGAATTTTTATGCTAATCTTAGTCCAAACATAGACAATGAAACTGCTCCTGAATTCGGGAAGGTGTTTATTAGGGGTAAAGTGTTTCTTTTCAACCCCAACATCATTAACAAAGCCTTAGGATTGCCCAATATCATTGAAGAAAGTTTTAATTGTAACAAAGATGCAATGGCTAAATTCCTAACCCACAATGAAGTCCAACATTGGCCAACCGATCCCAAAGTCAAATTCCCCGCCTCTAAACTTACCTCTCTTTACTCGGTTTTACACAAGCTTTGCTTGCTTAATTGGCTTCCTTCAAAGAGTGATCAAAACCTTACTATGGAGCAAGCGAGAGTTTTGTATAGGCTAGGGAAAAACAAATCGATCAACTTTGGGAATCTAGTGTTCAAACATCTTTCGAATTGGCCTAAAAGAAAAGACCCATCCTACTTTCCGTATCCATCCTTGATCTTTCGTGTCTTAACCTTTCAAAAATTTCAAGTACTAGGCTCTGATATCTTCACTTCCGGCCCTAGCTACTATGTTCTTGATAATCAATTGAAGAGAGGTAACCGACATGTTGATCTACCGTGGTCCAAACCGTCCCCACCTTTGGTCTCCAAACCTATTCCTGCTCAGCGTTCCCAGGCAAAAGCTAGACCTTCTGTTCCAGATTTTTTGTTTCCTATCCCTACAGGTACAGCAAAAAGTGCTACCCAAAGTGAGGTCAACACTTCTGACAGCACTTCTCCTATGATTTCCACAGTTGCTGTTGTTCAGGTTTTAAACGGGGTTATGGAAAACGTAAAGGATCAGGTCAACTCCTGGATGAAGATTCATGACGATTTGTCTGCATTTCTTGATCATATTTCATCACAAATAGGGGGAGGAAATGCTGCCTCGGGTGCTACCGCAGGTGCTGGAACAAGTGCTGGAGGCAATGATACTCAACCAGGAAATGAAGAGGACGAGGCCGAGGATGATGAGTAAAGCGGGTTGTGTTTCTTTATCTTCTGAACAATTTTATTTTGGTAGTTGGATGGTGATTAAAACAATCTTTTTATTAGTTGTTTTTAAAATTTGTGGTGGTGGCACTTAAACAATTTTATTTGGTTGTTGGTTTGTTAACATTTTTTGGTTGGTTGTTTGAAGTGTGGGTTACACTTCATGACATTTGGATGTGTGTTTGTGACCTTGAACTGTTTCGGTCATTTGGTACTTTGTTTTATTGTTTAAAAACTTTTTTAAAATGTCATTGTTAATTTTGGTTGACTCGTCTCTTTGAGGGGGAGTTATTTTTTGAGAAGATTGCATGTATATTCTAGTTGTGTGACTAACTTTGTCTTGCAGGTCGCAGCATTATTTAGTTTGTGAAGAAATATACAATTAAGGGGGAGATTGTAAGTGCAGAATGTGGTGATACCACAAGTGCTGACCACACTGTCCAAGTGATACCGTCGGACAGTCTGCATATATTTGTATATTTGTTTCATAAATAATTGCTGGACTAATGACTAATATTATTGCAAGGTTTATTGTTTATGTTGGTCCATTTTCAGGTATAACCTATGCTAGAATAATGCAAAGAAGTTTAAAAAGAAGTTATGGATAAAATGTGATTTTATCCACAAGCTTTGGAGATTTTCTACACAACTAACACATGGGTATTTGACCTATTCAAAGGCTGATTATTTGAAGAAGAAATGTACAAGGCACATGAGCAAGGAGGTACAACACGGCAAAGCATTAACTTGGGCACAAAGAAAGTTTGTTCCTACAAAATAGGAAATGTGGAGATAATGCCTCCCAAGGCTCGGCCACTACTCCCACTCTCTCCCCACGTTTTTGTGATCAACAACAAGCCATTATGAGTATTCCCCAAGTATTCTTGAAGCCTATAAATAGTGAAGGAGGTGAAGCATTGAAGAAACAACACTTGAAGCAAGAACACACACTCCTCACAAGAAAGTCTTACACATTCCTTAGTTCCTTATAAATTCCCAAACACATTTATATTCTTGTATCGAGTATTATAAGTGTCTTGTCTAGGTTAGGATTCTGTGTATTAGACTTAGTAGTTCCACAAAGCTTTCATTGTAATAGCATTAGGGAACTCTCGGCCTTGTACTTCATCTCATATTGTTGGTCCCAAAGGGCAACAAGGGTATGAAAAATAGCTATAGGGGGGTGAATAGCTGTTTTAAAATTCTTTTCGTACCCTTGAAAAACTCAATTGCAAATGCGCACTTTATCAAGTAAGCGTAATGATATGCGCCTAAGTGAGTGAGTGAAATGCACAGCGGAATTTAGTAATGTAAATAGGCGCAAAGTATGATAAAGGGGGCGCACACACACTCTAAGTATTTTGACTCAAAGTGGGTGAAATAAGGAACTAAGGCAAATGAGTTAACAACACAACACAATTCAGTTCAATCAATCTACAATGAGTAAACAAGCAAATAGTGAGTGAAGATAATAACTTGAAAGTAAATGACAAGATAATAACACAAGCTATTTGGAGAGGTTCGATCAATGAAAGATCTACGTCCTCTACCAAGATGGTTAGTCTTGGATTTCTAATGGAGATCTTATATAATGAGTGAGTGTTACAAATTACAACTTTTGAGCTTCTACACTAACTCAAGATCTAATATTCTATGAATGAACAAATCCAAAACAATAACCGGTGTATCTCTAAAAGAAGGATCTAAGTGATCAAACTTAAAGAGGTGCGTGTGTGATTTTAGTATCAAGGCTCTTTAGATCTTTATGATTTAGAGCACAATGAAACTAAAGTGTTATAGCTTGAAGATCTGGGCTAAGGATGAAGGTATGAAGATGTTCTTGAGGAATTCTGGAAAAACAAAGGCAATCTTCAAATCTTCAACAAATGCTTTGAGAGAGAAATTCTTGAAATTCTTAGCAAAACTCAGCAACTTCAAAATGTTAAAGTTATGGGGTATTTATAGTGAACTTCAAAAAACTAGCCGTTGGAGATCCTTGTGGATAAGATGTTCTGTCGCTCGTTGATTGGAGCATGCATATATTATGGCCATTTTGACACTCAACATAAATGTGACCGTTGTGGACACGTGTCAACAGATTAGGCGCATATGCATCTTTTAACCACCATTGGATCATTGGCGTAATTTGAATTCTCTTCAAGTCTTTGAATCTTCAATAAATCACTGAGTGTTGAATAAACACTTTGAGGTGCGTTGAGCCAAAAGGGGCATTGAGCCAAGAGGCACACATTATGTGTGATCTAAACCAAGGGGTGCAGAGGCACGTATCATAGCTAGGAAGAAATCCTTGTGCGCGCGCTCTGAAAGGCGCATGGCGCGAATGAAGAAAGGTGCATGGCGCGTGGCACAGGAGGCGCATATGCGCGGCTCAAACTCACTGAGTGATTTTTCTTGAATCTTGATCTTCTTGCCCTATTTCTAAGCCTATTCTATAACAATGGACAACCTAAAAAATGAGGTATAAATACTTCTTACATGTGGGTCTAAAGTCCATGAAATAAAACTTAGGTGATGGATCAATCAAATCTAATAAATCCTATTACATTAAAACTGAGATATATGTGGGCATACCCAACACATATTATTTAGTGAAGGTCTCGCCTTGGTCATCCTAAACGCTTCGGTCAACTTTAACTCACGGGAGGTTGACGGAGAAACTGGGACAAGGACTAGCCTAAAAGTGACCACTTCGTGTCGAGGCTTGGATTTGGTCAACACTACTCTATGGCACGGTTGACACATTTTCTTGATACCGGAAAAAGCCTAGGGCGACCCTTAAGGTACATTGTTGGACGCAAAAGTCCAAGGTTTTGGAAAATCATTCTTTTTACACACCATCAAATGCCCATGCAATTTGAAACTAAGTTTCTATCACAAAAGATTCTAATAACTTACAATCAAAAATAGAAACTAAGGGTTGGGAGGCGCATCATCGTCCTTCAATCCTTCAACGATCTCTGAAACGGAGCGCTGAATCTGTTTTGCAAGCTGATGACTACGGTTCGCTAAGCCCTGAGTGTCAGTGACGCTAGAGTGAGTGGCAGTGACACCGTCTCTGATGTAACTCAAGTGATTCACATTGATGTTTTGATACTCATCAATGGAGCGCTGAGTGATTTGCTGCTGTTGAGAAATATTTTCTTCTAAGATTTGAAGATGAGCTTCAATGGAATTTTGAGTCGTGATAATGTCAGAAGAAATGTGATCGGCGCGTCTGTCTGAGCTTGAGTGAGCAGCAGTGAAGTGAGTAACGACCAATTCTTTCAAAACATCCAACTTTGATACTAACACGTTCATGTTGGATTGAGATGCAGCAGACTGAGGTATGAAAGTAGGCGCAGAAGATGTGGTTTGCGCCTGAACAGAATGAGGTTGTACCTGAGTCTGCGCCGGAGGAGGAGTAGGAGTAGGAGCAGAAAGTTTGTCCTTGAGTGAATTCATCTCCCCCTTAATGGCAGCAATCTCTTCAGATTGATCAGTAAGCATTGAGGTGAGAAGCTCAAATTGAGACTTGATTTGCGTCTGACCTTGCTCTAGATTTGCTTGCCCCTGCTGCAAAGATTGAAGAATAGAAAGTACCTCGCTCAAATCTGGAGCAGATGGAGGAGGCGCAGGGGTTGACTGGGGCGCATCAGATTGTAGAGGCGCAATAGGAGATGGAGGCGCATGAGGAGGTGAAAGAGTAGGAGGCGCGTCATCTTCAGTTTCATCACCAACAGTTTCCGTTGTGATTAGATCTGGTCCAGAATGAGGTGAAGGCGCAACTGGAGAAGAAGTGCGCTGAGGAATGGTTTCTTGCTCCCCCTGAACTGGTTCATCTATGTCTGAAATATCATCGCCAAAAAGATCAGAATGGAGTTGTTCCCTTAATACTTTGGTCTGTTGAATTTTGACAGGAGGCGCACGGGGAGCGGGAGCGCGTTGAGTAGGCACGCGCTGGGTAGGCGCAGGAATAGTAGGGCCTTTCTCAACATCAGCGCTTGAACCAGCGCCTTTCTTGCGCTCTATCTTCTCTGACTCAGTAGCTTGCTTGGCTTGAAAATCTTCGTCTCTTTTCCTTTGAGCCTCAAGTCTGCTGGCTTCCTGCGCTAGCCTTAGATCACGATCTTCATCAGATTCAAATCTGGTGCGTTTGATAGGCGCACGAGGAGGGTCATCAACCACCCGTTTTCCTTTGCTTTTATCTGCTCCTGGCAAGGGATCAGCGCGTTGACTTGCGCTTGCCGTTACTGCGCTTTTCTTTAATGGTGCGCCTTTAAGAACTGGCGCATCATCTGATTCGGTGTCTTCATCGACTAAGCCTTCAACGGTTTTGATCTGAATTCCCTTGGCGCGCTTTGCAGGCTTCTTTCTGCGCTTTTTGAGATCCAAGTTCTCTTTTCCAAAAGTTGGAACATCATTAATTTTATACTCAGGA
This sequence comes from Campanula takesimana, assembly GCA_026119855.1. NCBI lineage: Eukaryota > Viridiplantae > Streptophyta > Magnoliopsida > Asterales > Campanulaceae > Campanula > Campanula takesimana. The sequence continues at coordinate 690,105 of JAOWBW010000280.1, forward strand.
TTCTCATTCAAAAATTTGACTAACTCAGGATAAGTTAGAAAAAGTTTTGTGAGAAGAAGGCAGTGAGAGCGGAACCTGGTCTTTCCATCATTCTTGTTCTTCACATACTTGTCAATCTGCTCACGCAATGTCTTGAACAAAATGTGAGGCCAGTGAAGCTTCTCCTTGGCCATGATGGCAGCGGTGTATTCCCATTGTTCCACCGTGAATCGGTTCACGTTCCCGGTTTTGAATACAATAGAAGTTCCCACTAAGTGCGCCATATGAGTCAAGAGTTCTCCACCATCTCGAATTTCAGTGGTTTTGATATTATTTTGAAGAGTAGGAATATTCAGAAGAGAGGCAGCCATCCTGTTCTGATCGTCAATAGAATAAGTCATCGGACGCCCAATAATGCGATCGTCACCCGTAGACGGAAAACTGAGTAAGTGTCGAATCACAGACGAGGAGATATGGACGTCAATATTTTGCACACGGGCCTCAATTCTGTAGTGAGTGCGTCCATTAACATCAATTTCCACTAGAACAGCGGTGGAAAAGAACTCATCCACGAGGAGCGGAGAATAAAATGTCTGATCCATAGTGAATAAAGGGAGCAGACCAGCAACGCGCAAGGTTTCTATGATCTCTCGCCCAATAACTTCACCAGATAACTCTAACAGATCAAGAGTTTCTTCGAGTTTGAAATTTGCAAGGTCCTGAAAAAAATAAACATTGATTGATTTTAGAAGTGACAGAGGCGCATAGAAACATAAGATGATCAAAGTAACATTGGCGCGTAAAGAATTGAGAGGCGCATAATAGAATCAGGCGCGCAAAAACATAGAGATTCAAGGCGCATGATTGGATTAGGTGCATGAAATTTTAAAGGCGCATATGATTAGAAGGCTCATATTATGGTTCTTTGTAACTACTAAGGAAAAATTAAAACAACAAAATTTGACTAAGTACAAAGTTAGGCACATAAGGTTTTAGGCGCAGAATGATTTAGGCGCATATACAAGTAGAGGCGCAGAAAGCATTCAGGCGCATAAAGAAATTAGGCGCATAACGAAGTATATAGGCGCATATCGTGTGAAAATTTTGACTTAGCAAAAACGCACAAAAACAAAATAACACGTATTCAAATGAAAGAAATGAGAATCAAAAAGTACAAATTTTTGAAAACAAGATAGAAAATTTTAGAGACCAAAACATGCAAGAATGACGAAGAACACGAAGAACGACCCTTGAATGCTCGAAGAACACCAAGAACACGAAAATCATGAAACTTCACCAAAACAAACAAATAATATATCAAAATGACCGCATGACAACGAGGAATCTAAATATGTAAACAAAAACATGAACAAATCAACAATGAACGCACAATGAACAAAAGAATAACCGAAAATTTGAAAAGTTTAGAAAACCAAAAATTCAGATTCGCAAAGATGAAAGCATTGATCGTTGAAAAGTTGGATACAAAAGATTCGAAATCATAAAATGAAAACAACCCAACAAACGATATAGAAAACGGATCATCGAAACAAGAAAAATCAAAGAAAAACGAATCAGGGTTTTAAACAAAAAACGAAGAACACAGAATAACGAAAAAGAAAAAAATTTCAGAAATTTAGGAGTTTAAGGGTTGAGAATTCATACCATTTCGTCTTGTGTAGATGTTGATGCTTTCTTAGGACCCATAAATTTATATATATATAGCGAAAATGAAGAAGGAAAAAGAGAGAAGGAGATGAAGGTAGAGAGAGAGTGAGAGTCGGGGAGAGAGAGACGAGAGAGAGAAGAGAGATAGAGTTGGTAATGGATTTAGGTAGGTGATGATGAATATATAAGTTAGGTTTAAAATTTTTGCACTGAAAATAATACTGTCAAAAATTTAAAAAGATGGGAAGTTGAAAGGATGGCATTAATGAGGGGTTTTATGATTTGAAGAGCATTAAATGCTGAATGACACAAAGTACGATTGATGTGACATCTTGGTTTTTGAAAAACTGCTCCACTTTCCCTTTAAGTGTATGAGCAATTTTGACTAATTTGCACAAACACCAAAAACATTTATTTTGGTGTAAGTTTGGGGTGCAAGAAATATATCCCCAGAAAATAAAGTTTTTCGAAAAACGTAAAACGAGGGAAAAATTTAATTGCACAAGTACCCTTGAACAATTAAAGGAATGTCAAAAGACATAGATTCCTACAATAAATAAGAACAATCATACCTGGTACTTGTGAAAAATTAATGCGTTCAATCATTGAAATTAAATGTTTGAGCATTGAATGAGCCGCAATAGTTAATGCGCGCAAGAAGGGGCGCATTACTCATCAAGGCGCATTACTCATCAAGGCGCGCAAAATGAATGATATAGATAGCATCACGTAATAGGCGCACAGAGATGTTTGAGCGCGCATAAGCGTTTGAAGCGCATAAGATGCTAGGCGCGCATGAGATGCTAGGCGCGCAGGAGATGCTAGACGCGCATGAGGTGCTAGGCGCGCAGGAAGTTTCCTTGAAACTTTGAAATGATTTAACATTTGAACCTAGTTTACTCATAACTCAACAAAACATAAAATCATTAGTATTGACAAAACTATATTGAATTTAGTTGAGTTCAAGCATACCCATTTCACCTCTCAAAAATATGAACCGTTTCGCGTCGAGTGCTTTTGTTAGAATGTCGGCGATTTGATAGTCGGTTCCCACGTGTTCCAAATGTATATTTCCTTTCTCCACGTGGTCTTTGAGGAAGTGATATTTGATGTCGATGTGTTTGGTCTTTGAGTGCATGACAGGATTTTCAGAAACCGCAATTGTTGATGTATTGTCGCAGTAGATGGGACAATTTTCTTCGATGATATCATAGTCCACCAATTGCTGCTTCATCCAAAGTATTTGACAACAACAACTTCCCGCAGCGATATATTCGGCTTCGGTTGTTGAGACAGATACAAAAGCTTGTTTCTTACTCGCCCATGACACAAGTCGATATCCGAGGAAATGACAAGTGCCGCTGGTGCTTTTCCTATCAATGGTGCACGCTGCGTAATCCGCATCTGAATAACCTACAAGTTTAAAGTTCGAATCTTTGGTGTACCAAAGTCCAAGGTTAACAGTACCGGAGAGATATCTTATAATACGTTTCACAGCAATTAAGTGTGCTTCTCTAGGGTCGGATTGATAACGAGCACAAACACAAACACTAAACATAATATCAGGCCTACTAGCAGTAAGATAAAGGAGTGAGCCAATCATACCTCGATAGAGCGTTTGATAAACACGTTTACCTTTTAAATCTTTGTCGAGTTTGTTGCCGGTGGCCATTGGAGTATCGTATGATTTAGCATTTTCAAGTCCAAACTTCTTGATTAAGTCCTTTGTGTATTTGGCTTGATTGATAAAGATGCCTTCACTCATTTGCTTGATTTGAAGCCCGAGGAAGAATGTGAGTTCTCCCATCATGCTCATTTCAAACTTGCTCTTCATTAGTTTCTCAAAGCGCTTGCACAACAATTCATTAGTAGAACCAAATATAATATCATCAACATAAATTTGAACAAGTAATTTATGACCATTATGTTTGGTAATGAAAAGAGTTGTATCGATTTTACCACGAGTGAAGCCTTTTTCGATGAGAAACTTTGATAGTGTATCATACCATGCTCTTGGTGCTTGTTTGAGTCCATACAAAGCTTTCTGGAGTTTGTACACATGATTTGGAAATTGTGAATCTTCAAACCCAGGTGGTTGAGCAACATAGACTTGTTCTTGGAGTTCACCATTTAGAAACGCGCTCTTCACATCCATTTGATATAACTTGAAGTTCTTGTGAGCGGCGTAAGCTAGAAATAATCTGATATCTTCAAGTCTTGCTACGGGCGCAAAAGTTTCATCGTAGTCAATTCCTTCTTCTTGCCTATAGCCTTGTGAAACCAATCTTGCTTTGTTTCTCGTGATGGTTCCATTCTCATCCATCTTGTTCCTGAACACCCATTTCGTACCAATCACTCCATGATCATTTGGTCTTGGAACTAGAGTCCAAACCTTACATCGTTCAAATTGATTGAGTTCTTCTTGCATTGCAACAACCCAATTAGGATCTTGGAGCGCTTTATCATCCTTCTTAGGTTCAATTTGAGAGATAAAAGCAGTGTAAGCATCAAAGTTTGTAGCTCTCCTTGTACGAACACCAACTTGTAGATCACCGATGATATTAGCAATTGGGTGACCTCCAACTTCACGAATTTCAGGAGGTAAGTTAGGTTGAGTCGTAGTAACTTGAAGGTCTTCAATTGGTACATCTTCACCAGATTCAAAGTTATCAAAATTTGGGAGTTGAATTGGTGTAGAGTTGAAACTTGGGTTTACACCAGATGCAGCAGTAGAGATAGGCGCGTGAGAGGAATCATGAGGCGCATCATTAGAATGAGGCGCAATAGAGGATTCACCAGGCGCATTATAAATTGAATTAGGCGCATTTGATGTAGATGGATTTCCTTGTGTTGATAGATTCTGATCTTGAGTGGGCGCAACATGAATAGGAGCACCTGTATCATTTAGCTCAACAGAATCATCAGCAACATTTGGAGCCAAATGTGGCTCAAGGAGAGAATGTTCATCAAATGTAACATGTACAGATTCAACTATCACTAATGTAGTTCTATTAAAAACGCGAAAAGCTTTAGAGTGTTTGGCATACCCAACAAAAATACCTTCGTTGGCTTTGGCATCGAATTTACCTCTATGTTCGTTTCCGTTGTAGAGGATATAACATTTGCAACCAAAGATCTTGAAGAATGCAATGTTGGGAGTTCTACCACGCCAAAGTTCATACGGAGTCTTGTTGTAAAGTTTGTTGATGAGGGAACGATTTTGAGTAAAACATGCAGTGTTGATAGCTTCTTCCCAAAAGTACTTAGGTAATTTAGCTTCAGCTATCATCATCTTTCCCGCTTCAATCAACGTCCTATTCTTTCGTTCAACAACGCCATTTTGTTGAGGGACTCCGGCGGTTGAAAAGTTGTGATCTATCCCATGATCTTCACAATATCGAGCAACACCGTTGTTTTTGAATTCTGTTCCATTGTCGGATCGAACACTAACGATGTCATCTTCTTTTTGGGTTTGGAGCAGTCGAAATAAGGTAGTGAAAATATCATAACAATCATCTTTTGTAATCATCATCTCCACCCATGTATATCTTGAATAATCATCCACCACAACTAGAGTATACTTGTTTCTTCTAATACTTGCGGTGGTGACTGGTCCAAATAGATCAATGTGAAGCAGTTGCAAACATCTAGTAGTTGAAGGATTTGACTTGCTTGAAAATGACTGCTTTGGTTGTTTGCCAAGTTGACACGCGGCGCACTTTTTGTCATGATGATCAGCAACCTTGGGAAGTCCTTTGACAAGATTATTCCTGCTGAGTTTAGATAGATACTTGAAGTTCAAGTGACTTAAGCGCTTGTGCCACAGCCAACTATTTTCGCTCACACTTTCTGCTATAAAACAAAGATTAGTACTAGAGTTCATACTATGGAAATCAATAATATAAATATTTGTCTTACGATATCCCGTGAGTAAGATAGCTCCAGTTTTACCATTCTTGATAAGACATTGCGTTGAAGTAAAATGGCATTCTAATCCTTTGTCGCAGAATTGAGATATGGATAATAAGTTGTGCTTGAGCCCTTCGACGAGTGAGACTCTTTCAATGCACACTTTGTCTTTCTTGAGCTTTCCATATGCTACAACTTGACCTTTGTTATTATCACCAAATGTTACGGAGGGACCTCTTTCTTCATGGACATCTTCTAATAAGGATTCATCTCCAGTCATGTGTCTTGAACACCCACTATCGAGAATCCATTCATAATTTCTAGCTTTTGAAGATCCAGCCATGAAACAAAGAACCTGAAATATAGACATTTAAGCAGGTCCCCTTTATTCCTTTTGGGTCCTAGGGTTAGCAACTTTTGACAACCCACTCTTGCTTGACCTTAGGATTTTTACGTCCTTTGGCATTGGGAGTGAATCGCAAAAGGCATTCCACGGCCTTGTGTCCTGAACAATCACAAATGGAACAATGATGAAAGCCACCAATCACGTGAGTTTTCACAGCTCTTTACTTTTCTTGGGGATGGCATTCTTCTTTGGGTCAGATGAACTAGCCTTAATAAAATCTTTCTTTTGAAATTTTGGAACGCTTTTTCTTGGAGGCGCATAGGGCTAGGAGGCGCATGACGATGAGGCGCGTGGCTCTTAGGCGCATAATGAGCACTCGGAGAAGGAGCGCGCCTATTTTCAAGAATGATTTTGCTAGGAGATGGTTCATCTGTAGCTATATCTTTCCCTTTAGCATTCCCAAATTGCTTCGTTGGGTAGACATAATGGAATGTTTGTCTCTTGACTTTTTCCTGTCCTTTACCCATTGAATTAGAATGTTTTTCCTTGGGAATTTCAAAAGTTTGCTGGTTAGTAAATTCACTATCTCTTTCAGCACAGACATCACATTTAAAGTTGTCACTAGTTGATGAGAATCCCAAGCCACTTTTATCACCACTGACTTTTGGGACTCAAATATATTCTCCATAGTGACACGAGAATTGGACCACTCATTTGTAATCTTTTTAAGATCAGTAATTTGAGCAACCAATTCATCGTTTTGAACTTTAAGAAGTGAGTTTTGTTCTGTTAGAAAAGTGTTTTTAACAGTAAGAGGAGTCATGCTCTTTATCTGCTCCTTAAGGAGGGTGAGTTCATATTTAAGTAGAGATTTCTCGGTCTTAAGCTGGGAAATTTCATCACATGATAGTGCTAAAGCTTCCTTCATACTATCAAATCTAGTGATTACCTTTTCAGTCTTCTTGAACAATTTTTCTTGTTCAGCAATCACTTCGTCATCCTTGATTTTGGAGATTGGAGCAGTTGGTTCAACTTGAGGTCTAATGTATGCTCATTTTCTCGATTTGTTCCTTGCACCAAGATCACATCGTGAGAATAACAATCCACCACCGCTTTAAGCCGGAGTGAGAAATCCTTGTTCAACGAGCTCGCTGATAGTTGGTCCTTTCTTCCTTTTTACTTCTTGAAAACCTGCAGATTTCTTGATAGGTTTATTCAAAGAATTCATATCAGGAACATCCTTGGAGAAGTCATCATCAGAATCATAAGTATCAACTTCATCATCATTTGCCATCAAACAAACGAGTCCATCATCGGAATCTTCACCGCTCTCATCTGAGTCTGTTTCAATCCAAGTGTTCTGCTCATTTGCTGGTGCTTCTTCTTCAACAATCATTCCCTTGTGACGAGTGAACTTGGGAGTGAATTTGGGAGTATGGCTGCTCTTCTTCTGCATATATTCAAATTTGGGAATCGGGCAGCTTGATGCAAAATGTCCGGGTTTCCTGCAATTAAAACAAACAAGATCTTCTTTTATTTTTGAATCACTGCTCCTTGTAAACTTTTGAGGAGCTTTGCTGGTAGATCCTTGAAATTTGTTGGTTGAGCCGGGTCTTGAGAATTTTCTGAACTTTTGAAATTTCTTCACAAATAAAGCGAAGTCTTCATCATCCATGTCTAATAGCTCAGAAGTGGAAATTTTGGGATCAGAACTTTTCTCTATTTGCACAGGCGCAGAATCAGGCGCAGGTGTAGGCGCAGCTTCTCTGTGCGCCATCATAGCCATAGATTTTGACTTTCCTTCAGTTTCGCTGATTCGTTGGAGTTTGAGCTCATAAACTTTGAGATTTGCATAAAGGTTCCTTAATGTCCATACATCTAAAGTTCCAGCGTCTTCAAATAGGAAAATCAAACCCCAAAATCCACACACAAACCAACTACCCAAAACCCATCCCAGATCAGCAAGTCTGGACTGGTTCTGTTACTGGTTTTGTCGAATTTATTGAAAAATTCCAGAATCAGATTTCAACAAGAATCAGAACATTCTGGCCTAGCGAGCGCGCGCCTGGTTTCCAGCGAGCGGGCGCCTGAAGCGCGCGCGCGCCTGGTCCAGCGCGGGCGGGCGCTTGATTGTCAGAATGGTATAGAATTTTCAAGTTCGAAATTTTTGTCTCAAAATTATTTTTCCCCGATTATTAAAACTTTGATCTAATCAAAAATCAATAATCGAAATAATTCAGAATCCACCATAATTTTTATTGCGATTGAATCGTGCGATTAAAGTTGGAAAAATAATAAACCACATACATAACACATAAACATCATATAATCCAATATTCATATCATGCTGTGAATACGTGTGCTTGAATTTGGGATGTTCATAGCAACATTAAAATTATGAGAGTCGCCACTCCGTTTTAATTAGCCAAAACTTTGAGAAAAAGCATGTTAATGGGTTCGGGGGTCAAATTACAACAAGAGAAGAATATTGGACGTTATCACTCCTATTGCCCGAATTGATCGGTCTTTCTATCATGATGCGGTGTGTTAGTAGTGTGTTAGTGTTTGAGACCGGATCCGAAGATTGCCTACGTTCCTCTCAATGTGAGAAGCTCAGGTCAGCGTAGTTCGAGAGGATTAGAATAGGCAGAAGAATCGGGATCATGCATAATGAGGGGGGAATTACCTAAAGATTAAGGTTTAGAAGTAGTTCCTAGATCATCCTCGGGTTGATGAACCCTAGATCATCATTGGCTATGAAATAACATATAATTATGAAGATCGCAACCCTAAATATAGCATAAATAAGGTTTTAACCTAAAGATTAAGGTTTTAATCTATGAACATATGAATGAACATGCAAAGCTTATGAAGAAACTATGAATAAACATGTAAGAACATGAATATAAAAGATCTACATTAAAAATGATGCAAGAACATGAAGAAAAAGTTAGAAAACTTACCTATATTGGCAAAAAATAAACCTTGGATCTTCTTGAGTGTTTGAATGCTAATTAGAGAGCAAAATAGTGTTTAAGAACTCCAAAATTCGGACTTTAGAACTCTCAAAATCGGACCCTAAACCAATAGCATGGGATTGGTTTATATAGTAAGCTGAGGGGAAGATCTGATGGTCAGGATCATCCAGCGCAAAGGTGGCCGCCTGGCCATGGTTGAAGCCGGTGACAAGAGTGGCCGCGTGGCCAAGATCAACGCGCAGCAAGGTTAGCCGCGTGGCCAAGGATGCCGGCTGACTTGATTCTTAAGCTAAGGTTTCTGCATGGTTTTAAGGAAACCATTTGTTACCTATTTTGATAGATTTTGTCATAAATGAGATATTTTGGGAATCCGGGACAAGTCTTTGCAAGGTTTCTAATTCCTATAAAGTCCTTGTATTTTTGGGAAAGTCCTGATAAACTCATTTTCAGATTGGGTACTAACAGTAGCCCCTCGGCGACGCTTCTTGCAAGGCAATGTGGGGTCGGCGATAAAAGAAGGATCCGTCTGAAACATGAGTTTCAAAACAGATGAAAGGTAAGGGAACGGCTGAACCTTGACAGGCGACCTACGTATCCGCGGAGGAATCAAGCCAAACGTAGTTCAAATCTGATGGGAAATTGGGAATGACTGTCCTCTGATGGGGAGCAACGTCTTCTGCTGAGGAAAGTGCACCTGCTGGGGATGAGAGATGACCGCGTCGGTCGGGTGGCTGAACCTTTTCAGGTTTCCTACGTATCCTCCGAGGAATCAAGCCAAACGTAGTTTAGAGCGATTAGGGAAAAGCGAGCCATCGGACTTCTGCTATGGATAATAAACCTACGGGCACTATCCTGTATGAAGAACGAACATTCGTTAGGAAATGAAGTCATTTGGGAAAAATAAAGACTACGTTGTCTAAATAATCCCAAGATGGAATGGTAAACGCAATCAGGATCGCCAGGGCTCCTGCCGATTATGCTAACGAAACACCGAGGCTTCTGCCAACCACGAGCGATCAAGGATACGTATGTCATAGAGGCGCCGAAGTCTCTACAATCATACGAATCCTAATAATAGGTACTGGATCTCTCGCAAACAGAAACTCCGAGGCTTCTGCCAATCACGATTGATCAAGGATACGTATGTCATAGAGGCGCCGAAGTATCTACAATCATACGAACCCTAATAATAGATGCTGGACCTCTCGCAAACAGAAACGCCGAGGCTTCTGCCAATCGCGATCGATCTAGGATGCGTATGTCATAGAGGCGCCGAAGTCTCTACAACCATACGAATCCTAAGCAAATATTAGGAAATGCTAAAATAATAGATGCTGGATCTCTCGCAAACAGAAACGCCGAGGCTTCTGCCAATCACGATCGATCTAGGATGCGTATGTCATAGAGGCACCAAAGTCTCTACAACCATACGAATCCTAAGCAAATATTAGGAAATGCTAAAATAATAGATGCTGGATCTCTCGCAAACAGAAACGCCGAGGCTTCTGCCAATCACGATCGATCTAGGATGCGTATGTCATAGAGGCACCAAAGTCTCTACAACCATACGAATCCTAAGCAAATATTAGGAAATGCTAAAATAATAGATGCTGGATCTCTCGCAAACAGAAACGCCGAGGCTTCTGCCAATCGCGATCGATCTAGGATGCGTATGTCATAGAGGCGCCGAAGTCTCTACAACTATACGAATCCTAAGCAAATATTAGGAAGTGCTAAAATAATAGATGCTGGATCTCTCGCAAACAGAAACGCCGAGGCTTCTGCCAATCACGATCGATCTAGGATGCGTATGTCATAGAGGCGCCAAAGTCTCTACAACCATACGAATCCTAAGTAAATATTAGGAAATGCTAAAATAGATGCTGGATCTCCCGCAAACAGAAACGCCGAGGCTTCTGCCAATCGCGATCGATCTAGGATGCGTATGTCATAGAGGCGCCAAAGTATCTACAACCATACGAATCCTAAGCAAATATTAGGAAATGCTAAAATAATAGATGCTGGATCTCTCACAAACAGAAACGCCGAGGCTTCTGCCAATCACGATCGATCTAGGATGCGTATGTCATAGAGGCGCCAAAGTCTCTACAACCATACGAATCCTAAGCAAATATTAGGAAATGCTAAAATAATAGATGCTGGATCTCTCGCAAACAGAAACGCCGAGGCTTCTGCCAATCACGATCGATCTAGGATGCGTATGTCATAGAGGCGCCAAAGTCTCTACAACCATACGAATCCTAAGCAAATATTAGGAAATGCTAAAATAGATGTTGGATCTCCCGCAAACAGAAACGCCGAGGCTTCTGCCAATCGCGATCGATCTAGTTTGCGTATGTCATAGAGGCGCCAAAGTCTCTACAACCATACGAATCCTAAGCAAATATTAGGAAATGCTAAAATAGATGCTGGATCTCCCGCAAACAGAAACGCCGAGGCTTCTGCCAATCGCGATCGATCTAGGATGCGTATGTCATAGGGGCGCCGAAGTCTCTACAACCATACGAATCCTAAGCAAGTATTTGGTGAAGAATGGAAATTTTAAGGGGCTTTCCGTTCCCAAAGGTATCGAATATCAGTCAAAACAGCGCTAAGGGCACCTAAAATGAATCAAAGGGGAATGTACTAGGGGTAAAACTGAAATTTTGCATGTGGAGGCAAAGATGATGGATTGTTATGAAGTCGCAAACGGGATGAACTCTCGGGGAGTCACAAAGGTGATAGACTCTCGGGGAGTCCCAAGGGTGACGGACTCTCGGGGAGTCACAAAGGTGATAGACTCTTGGGGAGTCACAAGGGACTCTTTGGTGAGTCACAAGGGCAAATGACCTTTAGGGAGACGCGAAGGAGATGGAATCTCGGGGAGTTGCTAATATGGGAAACATGATCTGGGTTCCGCTTATCCTAATTTAGGAGGGGATGAGGCTACGAGCCATTGAGACCAAGGTGTTAGGTAAGGGACATTTTTCTTGGTTGCCTAGAGGTAGGACCTAAGGCTCTTTTAAGGAAAGGGAATAAGGAAGATGGTGGTCTCCTAATCTTGAGATAGGGATGCCAAAGATGTCACAGCTTCTTGGGCTTTAGATTATGTCTTGGAGATACTGTGGGTTTCCTAGGCTTACAGGCTAGGGATAGGAGTTTATTTAAGCATGAGGAGAGTATTCTATCCTAGGCTTAGTGCTAGGGCTTGGAAAGGTTGAGGTTTGGGAACTTCCTAGATGTTAGGGTTTCGAACAAGGGTTTGGAAACTGGTGTTTAAGGACCATGACTCTCCTAGGTTTGGGACTAGGGTTTAGGAATTTCCTAGGTCTAGGAGGATAGGGCTTGGAGTTGTGGTAGGCTCAGAGATTGCAAAGGCGTTGGCTTTTAGACATAAGGCTGGGAGTTGGAAAGGTTGTGACTTCTTAGGCTTGAGACCATGGACTGTTGGGAAGAGGGATTGCTTTCGTGGAAGGTCCACTAAGCTTGATGTTAGGGTTCACCATTTTCCGGGATTGGTGACTATGGCTTGGAAATGTTCGTGGTAACCTAGGCTTTAGGCTAGGTTTTAAGGCTAAGGACTGTAAACTTCCTATATTTTGAGATTAAGGTGAAGGAATTTCCTAGGTCTAGGACTAGGGTTTGAAGGGAACGTTGAATCCTAGGCTCGATGATAGAGTTTAGTGAGGATATAGTCTCCTAGGCCCTGCGGCTAGGGTTTAGAAAGAGTGCGACTACCTAGGCTTGAGGCTAGGGTTTGGAGCGAATGCGAGTACCTAGGCTCGAGGCTAGGGTTTAGAGCGAATGCGACTACCTAGGCTCGAGGCTAGGGTTTAGAGCGAATGCGGCTTGCTAGGGTTGATTAAGTTTTAGACAGGGCATTGTATCCTAGGTTTTAGGTTAGGGTTCAATAAGACGGGGGATTAAGATTGTAAATTTCCTAGGTTTCGAGACTAGGGTTTCGGGAATTTGGAAATGATGTTGCATGCGGGGCTTGGAAATTCCCTAGAACTTGGGCTAGGGTTAAAGAGGATGTTGCGGTTTCATAGGCTTAAGGATATGTGACTACCTAGGCTTGAGGCTAGGGTTTGGGGAGAATGCGACTTCCTAGGTTTGAGGCTAGGGTTTGGAAAGAATATCGACTACCTAGGATTGAGGCTAGAGTTTGGAGGGAATGTGACTACCTAGGCTCGAGGGTAGGGTTTAGGAAGGATGTCGCTACCTAGGATCGAGGCTAGGGTTTAAGAAGGATGTAACTTCCTAGGCTTTAGGCTAGGGTTTGGAAGGATGTAATTACCTAGGCTTAGGGCTTAATTTTGTCTTAGAGGTCATGCGTGTGACTAAGCTCGTTCGGCGATTGCGAAGGTGGGTTTGGTATGGGACCAAAGGTGTTAAGCGCACGATTTTTGACTGGACGGGTTTTGATATCTTTATGGCATATCACGGTACTTGGGAGGTCCTATGCGTTCGAGCACGTTTGAGGTTTGGACTTGTGGGGAAGAAAGGTTTGAGATCCATGGAGTTCAAGGGTGGACCTTGTAGGTGGCGAGGTTTGGACTCGGCTCGGATTAAGTAGGTTAGAGACCTAAGGGGTTGAAGGTCAGACTAGGAAGTCTTTTGAAGCTAAGGAGTGACACTAGGTTGGTACTTGGTAGGTTTAAGAGTGGTAGGGCCATGGCTTGGATATGACGGGAGTCGGGAGACGTAGATGCGTCACTTTTAATTGGACCAAGTAGGCTTGGGAATTAAAGAGTTCCAAGGGTGGAGATGTAAGGTGAGAGACCTAGAGGGTAGAAAGTCTTGTGACCTAAAGGTTTAGGGGACTAAGGTATGGACCAGACATATCATGGACTTCAAGGATAAGCTTAGTAGACTCGAATGGTCTTGGGATCTAAGGGATCGCTCAACAGGTTAGACTGAGTAGACCTAAAAGGTTGGAACGAGGATGATAAGAGAGCTATTGCTTAGACAAGGTAAGGATGAGTATGTGTTGGTAGGTTTGAGATCTAGGAGATTGGGTAGGCTCGGGACCGGTAGGTTCGGGACCTAATGGGTCACCCTAAGGATTTGGCTTTGGTTAACTGGTTTAAGGTCTGAAGTTTTGGGTAGAACCGGTTTAAGGCTGAAGGGGTCATGCTACGAACTTGCGGAAGGTCGAGCTAAGAGGTTATGATGTAACGTGGTAAGACTCACCGGGTAGGTTTGGGACCTAGGTAAGACTGATCGGGTAGGCTCGGGACCTAGAGAGTTTATGGTGTAACTTAGGCAAGACTGACCGGGTAGGCTTGGGACCTAAGGTTTTGAACCAGGTAGGTTAGGACCTAAGGTTATCCTATTGTGTAGGAAATAGGGTGCAGGACCGAGTCAACTCAAGAATCATGGAGATGGGTCTCAGATGGATCGAGGATGTTTTTACAATTTTGTGGAGACCGAGCGTGCGGGCTTATAAACAAAGTGTCGGGGAGGAGAAAACTTTATGAAAGTGTTATGATCTTATACAGATGTCTTATAATTAATTATGATTCTAATCAATCCAAATAGGTCATCGCGTGCCGAGTTTGACGATGAGGGGTGCCCTTCTTCTAAGTGTATCCTTGTTGACGCCTCGGTATTCTCTGGGAAACCACATAGTCGACCCATTCCGTTGGGGATTATCTAATTTGGTGAGCGGGTACCCTCCCTCCTTTGAGAAACTCTACGTCAAGCTTGATGATGAGGGATGCCCTTTTTCTAAGTATGTGCTTGATGAAGCCCTGGCATTCTTTGAGAAACCTTATGGTCGGTCCTTTACTGTTAGGGAAGCCCCAGTTGCGTAGAGAGGGGTATCCTACCTCTTTTAAGACACACCCTTTTTTCTGTCTAGACCGCCCTTGCGGGTTTTCAATCTAGCGGGCATCTCTTTTGAGTCAACTTTTTTTTTTTTTTTTTTTTTTTTTTTTGAAATCATTCAGTCGACTCAAAAAAGGAAAAAAGAATTGTTTGAAAACATGCGGGGGCATTTTGGGGAGAGTAAGAGAGAGAGAGATAGTACTCACATTTTGACTCTTTGGGTAACTGAGGGTATATATGTACAAAAGGGAGGAAGCCCCTGCTTTGACAGAAAGTAAGTGTTTAGCTCTTTCCTAGATTGTAGAACGGAAGACTTATCGAGACATTTAAAAATTGTTTTATTCAAGATTCTCATTTGATTGCTCGAGAATGGACCTCGTTGATTAGTTAATGAGTTATGGTTAATTGGTAAACAAGTATCCTCAAATTAATAAATGTTTTGATCAATTGTGAGTGAAGAAGTCAGGAGTAGAAATATGGGGGAAGAGAGAAGAGAAGGAAAATTGGCTACGAGGTGGGTTGTGTATATTTTGGACCGGACCCTAAGGTTGCCTACGTTCTCCTCAATGTGAGAAGCTCAGGTCCGCGTAGTTCGGGGATGACCCGCTTGACGATGGTGTCGGGTTTCAGTGGGTATGTGTGGGAGGAAAGAAAAGAAAGAAAGTTGGCCCAAGGTAGGTTATGTTTGGCTTTGAGTGGTTGCCCGGTTGACGATGAAGTTGGGTTTTGAGTTTAGGGGTGTGAGGTTCGTTTGAGGTGAGTTGTTCTTTGTAGCTCATTGCGGTGGATTACTCCTTTGTAGTTGTTGCAGTGGATTGCTCCATCGTAGTTGTCATGGGTTGCTGCCGTTTATCTACTTTGTAAGGAAAGAAAGGAAAATAGAACATTTGAGGTGAAAAGAAAATGGGACTTTTACTTTTCCATGGTGATAGCCCCTTCTATTTTTCTTTTTTCTTTTTTTATTTTATCTCTTTGTGCACACCTTTTTTTTGCCTAGGCCGCCCTTTCGGGTTTTCAACCTAGCGGGCTTCTTTTTGTGCAATGCTCTAACTTTTGCCTAGGTCGCCCTTTTGGGTTTCAACCTAGCGAGCCATATATATATATATATATATTTTTTATATTTGTACATGAAACATTGGGCGAGACAAGCCCCTAGTTTGCTTTCGCCTCTCTCGATTGCGAGGTAGCTTCCTTATAGTTCAAGCGGCCTTTTGCTGGCGGCGGGCATCCTAGCCCCTTGATTTTCACCGGTAGAGCTCCATTGGATTATCACGTGCACCAATGAATGACTTCGTTCACTTGTATTACATTTGCGATGGAATACGGACAGCCCCAGTGTAACGGCATGTAGTACTCATGAAGGGAACAAACCAACCCTTTAAATTGTGGCAGCATGGATGTCTATTTGATGAGCAACCGCAATCTATTTCTTTGTCACGACCTTATAAAAAGGGATCTAATGGTGGGATGAGAGGCGTATGAGGATAGTATATGGGAGGAGGTGTATATAGAGAGTGTACATGAAGTGTGTACAAGGGGTGAGTGTATAGAGAGAGTGTATGGGGGTAGAATGTAGAGAGAAGAGAAAGTGATTCGTTCATCCCAATTGGTCAAAGCATTTGTTATCTTGCGACTAATTGTGTATTTAGTTATGTGAATGGTTTATGGGTCCATTTACCTTTTAATGAGTCGTCATTAATGAGTAAGATTAAGATTAATTCATCATAGAAAGATATAGCAATCAAGTGAAAATGGTGAATAAGACAATTTTCATGGAATTGATTTATGCAAGATTATGTCTCAAGTCTAGAGAGAAAAGAAATAAAGACTCTTTTATTATTTGAAAGAAAAACGACTAATCCGGGGTGGACTTTTACTAAAGAAACAAAAATCGTCCAAGGTGGACTTTTGACTAAGCACTCCTACGGAGACTGAATGACCCTTTTCTTTTCTTTTCTTTAAAGGAGGTAGCCCCAATTTCCTCTTTTGCCCATGCCCATGTATTCCGTTGGCGGGTGATGGCTCCGCTGTCAATGAGGCTTTGAATCTTTCTCCTCAATTGGAGGCAATCTTCGGTGTCATGCCCAATGTACTGGTGGTATTGGCAGTGTTTGGAGGGATCCAAGCCTTGCTTCACCCTATTTGGTTCATAGTTGAACAAAGGAGACAACTTGCCGGCTTGAACTAGACTTTCGAAGAGTTTGGCTAACGGCATACCCAAGTCATTGTACTCGCGCTTGTCCTTCCTTTCACGAACTGTCTTTGAGGGTGATTTAGGTACCGGTACCCCTTGTTGATGAGTAGTCATAGGAGGCATCCCAACGGGGAAAGTCTGTGGCGGCCCGGGTGTTGACATTGAGCAAGAGGGAGAACTCGGCTGAGGTAATCATACACGCCACGAATGTCAGACAAATGGCGCCTCTCAATATTTCTTAGGGTCTTATGCATCACCTTCTGAAAGTGTGTTGCTTGCTCGTTGAGAATGGCCTTAAAGTGGATTGCTTGTTCATCGAGGATGGCTTCGAAGTGGGATGCTTGCTTACTGAGAGCAGTACCGGTGTAGAGGATTGTCTCGGGATCTTGGGTAGCAGCTTCAGTTGCAACTTCGATGTTCCTTGCAGCCGACATGATGCAGAACTCTATGTCATGAAAGAATTAAGCCTCTTAGTTGAATTAAATTAGATTCGTATTTAATGATAAGGCATCGTTATAAAATCATTTTTTGGAAAAGAGTCGGTCTCCACATTTTTGAAAAGCATTTTGGTAAAAAATTGAAAGTTTGACCGGGCCGAAGTTGCCTACGTTCCCCTTACCATGAGAGAGAGGTCCCACACAATAAGAGGCTCAGGTCGCCGTAGTTCGAGTCAAGTTAGACTTTTAAAAAGAGGTGAGAGATGACCATAGGGGTCAAGAGGAGGGAGATGACTCGGTCCTTGGTCAAGCATGGGTGAGGAAGACCTATAGGAGTCGGGCAAGGTTTGACTTAAGGTTTGATCTAAATAAGCCGAGAGGTGGGTCAAGGAAGATCGCATCGATGATGGTGGGTTGACCTAGATGGGTAAAGGATAGGTCGACCTAATTGGGAAAGGGTTGGATTGACCTATATGTTGAATGGATCAAGATAGCGGGTTGTAGCGGGTTGCCTATGGAATGATCTAAGCGGGATAGACATGGTTTGACCTAGGCGGGTCAAAAGCGAGTAGGCTAACCTATTCGGGTTGGTTGACCAAGGGAGGTTGGAGATTGACCTAGATGGATCCAAGATAGGTATGTCGACCTAAGCGGGTCACGGGTTGACCTAAGTTGGTCTGGACGACAGTGGGTCAAATAATGACCTA
This sequence comes from Campanula takesimana, assembly GCA_026119855.1. NCBI lineage: Eukaryota > Viridiplantae > Streptophyta > Magnoliopsida > Asterales > Campanulaceae > Campanula > Campanula takesimana. The sequence continues at coordinate 708,152 of JAOWBW010000280.1, forward strand.
GGTGGGTCAAGATGACGGTTTGACCTAAGCGGGTTAGGACCAAAGGTAATTGGGTTCACCTATGGAATCAAAGATTGACCTAAGAGGCCGAAAACGGATAAGGTTGAGCTAGGAGTCCAAGTTTCACCTAGGAGGTCGAAGGTGATTGGGTTGACCTAGGAGGTCAAAGGTTGACCTAAGAGGTCAACGGGTGATAATGTTGACCTAGGCGGTCAAGGGTGACCTAAGAGGTCGAGGGGTGACCTAAGAGGTCGAGGGTAATAAGGTTGACCTAGGAGGTCAAGGGTAGACCTAAGAGGTCAAAGGTGGATAAAGTTGACCTAGGCGGTCAAGGGTAGACCTAAGAGGTCAAAGGCAGATGCGGTTGACCTAGGCAGTCAAGGGTTGACCTAAGAGGTCAAAGGTGGATGAGGTTGACCTAGGCGGTCAAGGGTTAACCTGAGAGGTCAAAGGTGGATGAGGTTGACCTATGGGGTCAAAGGTTGACCTAAGAGGTCGAGGGGTGACCTAAGAGGTCGAAGGTGATAGGGTTGACCTAGGAGGTCAAGGGTTGACCTAAGAGGTCAACGGGTGATAATATTGACCTAGGCGGTCAAGGGTTGACCTAAGAGGTCGAGGGGTGACCTAAGAGGTCGAGGGTGATAAGGTTGACCTATGAGGTCAAGGGTAGACCTAAGAGGTCAAAGGCGGATAAAGTTGACCTAGGCGGTCAAGGGTAGACCTAAGAGGTCAAAGGCAGATGCGGTTGACCTAGGCAGTCAAGGGTTGACCTAAGAGGTCAAAGGTGGATGAGGTTGACCTAGGCGGTCAAGGGTTAACCTGAGAGGTCAAAGGTGGATGAGGTTGACCTATGGGGTTAAAGGTTGACCAATTGGAACGATACAGAGAAGATTAGCATGGCCCCTGCGCAAGGATGACACGCACAAATCGAGAAATGGTCCAAATTTTTAAACCCATATTTTTTACCTGGTAAGTCGCATTTTTATACTCTTAATACGGATGGTTCTGCAGTTCATGGTGTTTGCACAGGGGGAGGTATAGTTCGGGATTGTAAAGGGGCTATGGTGTTTGCCTTTTCTCATTTTTATGGCATGGGCACAAACATGCAAGCTGAGATTTTCGCACTTCGTGATGGTTTGTGCATGTGTCGTCAGTGGGGGTTGCAGTCAGTGATGGTTCTTTCTGATTCTTTGGTGGCTGTCAACATTTTAAAAGGTAAATTTCAAAGTCCTTGGCAATACACGTATGAAATCCGGGATTGTTCGGTATTCGTAAGAGGTTATGGTTTAGAACATGTCCTTCGTCAAGCGAACGGAGTGGCAGACAGATTGGCTGCAGAGGCGCATATCCATGGGAATCAGAGGGTATATAATACGACTCGGGATCTTCCTAGAGGTGTATTGGACGATTTACGCTTTGATGATGGTGGTTGCTATGTCGAAAGAAGGGGGTGCTCGGCCGAGCACCATATATGACTCGGCCGAGCAGATGCATTTTGCTCGGACGAATGGAGGTCTTGCCGCGGCCGAGGGAAGGATTACAGAAATATGGATTTTGAGTCTAATAGTGCACGGCCGAGTCTTGGTTCTTGCGCGGTCGAGCGGGCTGGTTGGGGCCGAGCGGGTCGTGGATATGGACCGGTCGGTTTTCTGGGCTATGGGGCACGGTTGGACTTATCTTTTGGACTGGTTTTGGATCGGATTTTGGGCTTGTATGGTGGACTCATGGGTTATGCATATGAAGCTTGGGTTGATGATGTTGAAGACTCATGTATGGGCTACAAATGGTAATGTGAGGATCATTTTATGGTTTAATTTTTTTAGGATTTTAGTTTTTAGATGGCTTTACCTTTTGAGGCTTTGTCTTATTTATTGGACTTCGAGGTCCGGCTCCATATCCGGCATTAAGTCGGGTGGTTGTCCCCCTCTTGTAATTTTATTTATTTTTAATTAATAAAATCCTCCCAGGTGCCGCCCTGGTTTCCAAAAAAAAAAAAAAAAAAAAAAAAAAAAGAGGTCGAGGGGTGACCTAAGAGGTCGAAGGTGATAGGGTTGACCTAGGAGGTCAAGGGTAGACCTAAGAGGTCAAAGGCGGATAAAGTTGACCTAGTCGGTCAAGGGTAGACCTAAGAGGTCAAAGGCGGATGAGGTTGACCTATGGGGTCAAAGGTTGACCTAAGAGGTCGAGGGGTTGACCTAGGAGGTCAAAGGTATATAAGGTTGACCTAGGAGGTCAAAGGTTGGGAAGGTTGACCTAGGCGGTCAAAAGTTGACCTAGGAGGTCAAAGGTAGATAAGATTGACCTAAGGGGTCAAAGGTCGAGGGGTGATACAGTTGACCTAAGGGGTCCAAGGTTTGACCTAAGAGGTCGAAGGCGGATAAGGTTGACCTAGGGGTCAAGGGTAGACCTAAGTGGTCAAAGGTGGTAAGGTTAACCTAGGAGGTCAAGGGTTGACCTAAGAGGTCAAAGGCGGATAAAGTTGACCTAGGGGGGTCAAGGGTTGACCTACGGGGGTTAAGAGCGGAGAAGGTTGACCTATGGGTCAAAGGTTGACCTAAGGGGGTCAAGAGCGGAGAAAGTTGACCTAGGGGGTCAAAGGTTGACCTAGGAGGTCAAAGGTTCAGAGGGTTGACCTAGGTGGTCAAAGGTTGACCTAGGGGGCCAAAGGTTGAGAAGGTTGACCTAGGCGGTCAAAGGTTGACCTAGGAGGTCAAAGGTTGACCTAAGGGGTCAAAGGCGGATAAGGTTGACCTAGTAGGTCAAAAGTTGGTAAGGGTTGACCTAGGGGGTCAAAGGTTGACCTAGGGGGTCAAAGGTAGATAAAGTTGACCTAGGCGGTCAAAGGTTGATAATGTTGACCTAGGGGGTCAAAGATTGACCTAGGAGGTCAAATGTTCAGAGGGTTGACCTAGGCGGTCAAAGGTTGACCTAGGGGGTCAAAGGTTGAGTAGGTTGACTTAGGCGGTCAAAGGTTGACCTAGGAGGTCAAAGGTTGACCTAAGGGGTCAAAGGCGGATAAGGTTGACCTAGTAGGTCAAAAGTTGGTAAGGGTTGACCTAGGGGGTCAAAGGTTGACCTAGGGGGTCAAAGGTAGATAAAGTTGACCTAGGCGGTCAAAGGTTGATAAGGTTGACCTAGGCGGTCGAAGGTGAAGGGTAGACCCAAATGGATCGCAATGATGGCCCAACGGATGAGCGATGGACCTTAGAGGTCGCCTAGATGCAATGCACATTTTATTTTGCGAAAAGTTTTGCATTTATTTACATCCTAAATGGGTGGTCCGAGGAGTGTCCTAATCTCTATGTGTGGGTTGACACGGGTTAGGTTAAAGGTTTCCACCGCTCGCGGAACGTACACGGTGAGTGGAGTTGACGAGTGACTCGAAAAATGTGAGGCAGTAGCGCACAAATTCCTGCACATCGAATACTCCGGGTAGTAGGGACCTGTGCAGTGCTGACACGGACTAGTGGTAGTGTGAGGCAAGAAACTAATTCTTTTTAGAGATAAAAGAGAGAAGTTTTGAATGTTTGAATGATGCAAATGCAATGCATGAGAGAGAGAGCGAGAGAGAGAGAGAATAATGTACAAGGGAGCAGAGCAGAGTTTTGTTTGACCCTAATACTAAAGCGAAGATAACAAGGGTACATGGTACAAGGTACAAGGTAGAAGTATTAACATGGCGGAGTGCGCGGGTGCATGTGTAAACATGGCTTAACTGTAGGGGGCACGTGAAAACATGGCAAGTGTGCATGTGTAAACATGGCAGGTGTGTGCATATGTAAACATGGCAGGTGTGTGCATGTGTAAACATGGCAGGTGTGTGCACGTGAAAACATGGCAGGTGTGTGCATGTGTAAACATGGCAGGTGTGTGCATGTGTAAACATGGCAGGTGTGTGCATGTGTAAACATGGAAAAGTGTGTGGTGCATGTGAGAACATGGCAAAGTGTAAGGTGCATGTGAGAACATGGCAAACATCATGATGTGAACGAAAGTTAGACCCACTAAGTTTGAAAAAGTTTCAAAGCTTTCTTCCCCAGCAGAGTCGCCACTGTGAATACGTGTGTTTGAATTTGGGATGTTCATAGCAACATTAAAATTATGAGAGTCGCCACGCCGTTTTAATTAGCCAAAACTTTGAGAAAAAGCATGTTAATGGGTTCGGGGGTCAAATTACAACAAGAGAAGAATATTGGACGTTATCACTCCTATTGCCCGAATTGATCGGTCTTTCTATCATGATGCGGTGTGTTAGTAGTGTGTTAGTGTTTGAGACCGGATCCGAAGATTGCCTACGTTCCTCTCAATGTGAGAAGCTCAGGTCAGCGTAGTTCGAGAGGATTAGAATAGGCAAAAGAATCGGGATCATGCATAATGAGGGGGGAATTACCTAAAGATTAGGGTTTAGAAGTAGTTCCTAGATCATCCTCGGGTTGATGAACCCTAGATCATCATTGGCTATGAAATAACATATAATTATGAAGATCGCAACCCTAAATATAGCATAAATAAGGTTTTAATCTATGAACACGAAGAACATGCGAAGAACATATTATGAAACTATGAATGAACATGCAAAGCTCATGAAGAAACTATGAATAAACATGTAAGAACATGAATATAAAAGATCTACATTAAAAATGATGCAAGAACATGAAGAAAAAGTTAGAAAACTTACCTATGTTGGCAAGAAATAAACCTTGGATCTTCTTGAGTGTTTGAATGCTAATTAGAGAGCAAAATAGTGTTTAAGAACTCCAAAATTCGGACTTTAGAACTCTCAAAATCAGACCCTAAACCAATAGCATGGGATTGGTTTATATAGTAAGCTGAGGGGAAGATCTTATGGTCAGAATCATCCAGCGCAAAGGTGGCCGCCTGGCCATGGTTGAAGCCGGTGACAAGAGTGGCCGCGTGGCCAAGATCAACGCGCAGCAAGGTTGGCCGCGTGGCCAAGGATGCCGGCTGACTTGATTCTTAAGCTAGGGTTTCTGCATGTGTTGGTCCCTAAAGGGGCAACAAGGGTGTGAAAATCGCTAGAGGGGGGGGGTGAATAGCGTTTTAAAAATCTTTTCAAACCCTTTTGCAATTCAATGGCAGATGCGCACAACTCTTATTTTGGCTAAGAATAGCGCGCGGTAAGAGTGTGAAATGCACAGCGGAAATTTAAAGCATCTCTGCGCAGGGTATACTGCGCAGAGATAAAAACGCACGCGCTAAGTATGAGGCTAAAGAGTGGCGCAAAATGGGATTCTAAGGCAAATGAGCAATAACAATTACGACATCAAAGAGTGGCAATCTGAAAGATCAAACAAAGCAGTTCATAAAAAGTTAAGCAGGGAATATGCAATAAGTAATGAACACGGTATTTGGAGAGGTTCGATCGATGAAAGATCTACATCCTCTACCAAGATGGTTAGTCTTGGATTTCTAATGGAGATCTTATTATATGAGAGAGTATTACAAATTACAACATTTGAGCTCAATACTAACTCAAGATCTATTATCTATGAAGAACAAATCCTAGACTAAACCGGTGTATCTCAAGAAGTTAGATCAAAATGATCAAAGCTTCAAGAGGTGTGTGTGTGACAGAAATTCTGGGCTCTATGAATATGAAATATGAAGAGCACCAAGAATTTTGGTGATATAGGCTTTGAGATATGAGTAGGAGATTTGAAGGTTTGAAGATCTTGAAGGCTGTTCTAAAGAATCTGGAAAAACTAAGCAGCAGACTTCAAATCTTCATAGTTTCTCAGTGAAGCATGAAACTCGAGATCTGAAGCATAATGGCCAACAAGAGGAGCTTGATCAAAGGTGATGATCAAGGGCCGATGAAAAGGGCTGAATCAAAAGGCAGCTTCAAGGGCAGCTTAGAAATGAAGATGAGCAGGCTATTTATAGCTGAGAGCTTGAATATAGCCGTTGGAGCTCTGAGCAAGGACAATGAGCTGGCACAACATGATTGGCGCGCAGCTGTCCTTTATAGCCGTTGGGGCTCTGATCAAAGATGATGACCTGGCACAATATGATTGGTGCGCAGGTGATTTAGAGCCGTTGGAGACTGAGCATGAAGACCAAATTCAAAAGCTTCTTCTAGAAGGTTGACAGCTATCTTCACTTGAGATATTTCTTTGAAGCGTGTCTCCACCAATGGTTTTGCTGAGTGTGCTTATTTTGTCGTTTGTGCACACCTCATCTTTTTAATAAGCGTGCATCTTCTAAGCGATTTCCAAACTTTTTAGAATGTGAGATCAGGAGATGAGGAACTTGACCAAGGTTGTGTCCGCGCACAAAAGGCATGCGCATTGCCGGCGTGCGTGGATTCAGCGCATGAGTAGCATGCGCACCATGCTTGGTCACTAAAAGATCTCTTTGGAGTTTAGGAAATAAGATCTTAAAAACTGAGCAGGGTCAAGAGCTGTGCAAGATATCTATGCGCAGTGGCGACCTGCGCAGAGAACATCCTGCGCAGTGAAACGAATCCTGCTTAGGAAATCTTCGATCTTTAAAGCTTCAAGTCCTATAATCTAAGCCTATACTATAAAAAGGACTTAGCTAAAAATTGAAGTTATAAACTTCTTTACATGAGGTCCTAAAGTCTATAAAAATACTCATAGGTGATGGTATCAATCAATTCTAACAAATGTAGGAGGGTTAAGTGATAAGCATACCCAACAATCTCCCCCTAAATGATTGATGCCATTACCTAATATAGCAAAGGCAATTCATTGTACTTGATAATAACATGTCCATAAAAATGTGAATGGTAAATCATGCCTCAAGTCAATGCACACACTAGCCAGTGCTATAGATTTCTAATCTATCCAAAAGATTAAAAAACTTACAAGATAGGAAAGATAGAAATGTCATTCAGAGCATACAAATAATGTGAGATGAAGTTTTAAGTATGCGTTTAAACTGAATGTTTAAACATCATGCGTAGAAGACGAGCAGTTAAGATTATGCGCATGAGTTTAAGTAATAATGCATTCAATGTTCCACAAACGAATGATTTGAATTGAACAAGGTTTTTGTGAAAGCTTTATGATGCATTCTTCTCATTAAAAACTTTGAAGGATTGACTGTTACAGATTACAAGTTTTAAAGAGGAAAATCAAAAGAGGTGCGCACAAAAACAGAAGCGCACTAAATAAAAGCGCATAAAAGAAAACATACTGCGCAACGAGAATCAAAAAGGTTCCAAAATAACAAAATACTTACAGAGGAAATCTAATCTAAGTTGATCCGTTGTAGGGCTTCGCGCATCTCATTCTGAAGACCGTTGAATTTGTTCATGAGTTCTACCTTTAAATTTTGAAATTTGTCCTGGAACTCCACAGCTTTACCAACATAAGTGTTCATTCCTCTGCGCATATCAGCGTTGTCATCCACGAGCTCTCTGAACCTTGCTCTGCTGTCCGTCAGGATGGCAGTTTGCGTAGCTTCTAATCTTGAGTCGGTATGGAGGCGCTGAGTGTTGACGCTTGCTTGAATGTCTAACATTGCGTAGTCCAATTTGTCGTTGAACGCCACGGAAAAATCTGTCATGGACTTAGCAATGCATCGACGCACTTCTTCAATATTATGCACAGAGCCTCCTTGTTCAATCTTCTCTATCAGAGCCACCATCTGAACTTGAAGGTCATCAAATCCTCTATGTAACCCATCTGCAAGGGTTTTCTTGAGCTTTTTCAGAATGTCCCTGAGTCCACCATCAAGCGCTCCAAAGGTGCACACATTTTTGAGTTGTGCACTGACATTTTCAAGCTGAGCGCTGATGGATTTCAGGGAGTCCAGGATAAGATGTTCCAAAGTGATAGGAACTTTTTCTTGCGCAGGCTCAGATGGACTTGCCTTTGCTTAGCGCTGAACGGTGGCCATGATCATTTCTGTTGTCTTGCCTTCAAGTTGTGCAGGAACAATTCTTGTTGTCTTGAAGAATTCATCTAACAGCGCAGGCACTATGAAGGATTGCTCAAGAGAGAATAATGGAAGAATGCCGGAGGAGCTGAGAAGATGAAGCAGATGACGGCCAATCGCATCTAAAGAGAGATCTTCCTGAATAAGTTCCCAACCCAGAATGAAATAAACGTGTCCCTGCGTAAAACAATAGATAGAATTAGACAACCTATTGCTTATGGAGCTGTGCGCATATGCAAGGAATGTAGATATACCTTGGCACAAGTTCCATGATAAACAAAATTATGCGCAGAAAATAGGAAGAGGGTGCGCATGAAATAAGAATGCATACGCAGAGGGATCGTGCGCACAGAAAATAAATATAGTAAAGAAGTGTGCGCAGAGAAATAGATACACCTATATGCGCAGAAAGCTATGCGCAGGAAACTGTGCGCAGAGCACAAAGATGGGGGGGGTGAAAAATAGACTAAATAAAATAAAAAAAATATTTAAGAACATGAACACCCAAGAACACAGAAAAACAAAAGTTGACAGAATTCAACAAAAAATACATCGAAATGACGGCGTGAACAGGACGAAGTCAACCATGTAAAAAGTATGGTCAACGACGTTAAAACAAACCCAGAAATTCAGAAAAAAACGTTTCGACTGCTAAGGAAGTTACGAAGCACAGAAATTGACGAAAAATATATGTAACGACCATAGATCATGAAATAAACTACATGAAAGAATAGATCAGGCAAATACGAACACAACACAACGATCGATTTCAAAAATGATCAGTAAATAAGGGAGAAATCGAAAAAGGGAGTCTTGAGACCTCCAAGAACAACAATGGCGGAAAAAAAATAAGGAGTTATAGTGAAACATACCATGTCTTTGACGGTGGGATGCCTTGATTGTCGTTCTACATCTTCTTTGTGAGAGTTTCCAGAGTGCGAAGAAGAGTCGGAGATGATGATTTCTGGTTGAGTTTTGGTTTTCTTAGGCGCCATTGAAATGGTTTAGAAAGAAGGTTGAGGTTGAAGAAAATGAATAGGAAATGAGAAATGAGGGTTTGGAGCAGAGGTTAGAAAGAGAGAGAAAATTTAGAGGGAAGAGAGAAGTAGAGAGAGAAGCGGTTTAAGTAGGGAAGGAGAAGTAAGGCACACGATAGCTAGGAAAAGTTGAGAAAATGTGCAGTGGTGCAGGATAGCAATACCACGTGTCACAAAAAGGAACGCGCGTGCGCAGGCCTATGCGCGCGTGTGCGTGAAGTTCTAAGCCGGTCACTGTCAAGTCGACTTCCTCATAAATGGTGAGTCAGTGAAAGGACGGGCGCACGTTAGCAGGGTGACGTGGCCGAATGGGAAATGCGCGTGCGCAGTCTTTGCGCGTGCGTGTGTCAGCGAAAGGAGGATGACGGCTGTCGCATCACCTTCCTCATTAAATGGTGAGCAGACATACGTGAGGCGCTGTCATTAATTGCAGTTTGCATTAAATGACAATGGGACATGCGCAAGGGTAAAAAGGTAATTTCCCAAGAAAATTCAAAAATAAAAGCGCGGGAAAATTTGAATTACACAAGTACCCTTGTGACTCAGCTTTGACTTTTCAGTCAAGGACCTATGTGCAAAATCTAATGAATAGAACACTTACCTGCGGTCCACGATGATTTGCGCATGGATAGTTATGCGCAGCGCATTGATAGCGCAGAGATTCTGTAAATCTCAGAACTGTTGTTTCATGCGCAGACTGTTGTTTGCGCAGGTGTTGCACAGGGCGCATGAAACTTAACCTATTTTGCACACTTATCAAGCAAATACATTAGTATCAATAAATCATATGGACAAGTTAGCTAAGATTAAGCATACCCATTTCTCCTTTCAAGAGATCACTTGTTAATTCTTGAGGAGATGATATTAGATGTTGATGAGCTTGATAATAGTGCTTGGTAGGATTGAAAAACTGCTATGGACATATTATCGCAGAGAGTTGGATAATTCTCTTCATGAATCCCATAGTCCACAGGTTGTTGCTTCATCCATAAGATTTGGCAGCAGCAGCTTTCACCAGCAATATATTCTGCTTCAGTAGTGGAGATGGACACAGCAGCTTGTCTCTTGCTTGCCCATGCTAAGTCGATTTCCAAGGAAATGACCAGTTCCACTTGTGCTCTTCCTGTCAATTGTGCACGCTGCGTAGTCCGCATCTGAATAACCTACAAGTTTAAAGTTCGAATCTTTGGTGTACCAAAGTCCAAGGTTAACAGAGCTAAAAATATATCTAATATTTTTTCAGCAGTTGTGTGCTTCAGAAGAATTAGAGTGATAGTGCGCACATATCCAATCAACATAATATCTTGGCCAGCTAGCGGAAGATAAAGGAGAGTTTATCATACCTAGATATAGTCTGATCAACTTTACCTTTTAAGTCTGTTAAATTAGTTGCTTGTGGCCATTGGAGTGTCGTATGCTTTAGCATTTTCAAGTCCAAATTTCTTGATTAAGTCCCTTGTGTACTTGGCTTGATTTATGAAGATGCCATCATTCAATTGTTTGATTTGAAGCCCGAGGAAGAAAGTGAGTTCTCCCATCATGCTCATTTCAAACTTGCTTTTCATGAGCTTCTCGAAGCGCTTACAAAGTAACTCATTAGTAGAACCAAATATAATATCATCGACATAAATTTGAACAAGTAAAGAATGATCATTATACTTAGCAATAAAAAGAGTTGTGTCGATTTTACCGCGCTTAAAGCCTTTCTCTAGCAGGAATTTTGATAGGGTATCGTACCATACTCTTGGAGCTTGCTTAAGTCCATACAAAGCTTTTTGAAGTTTGAAGACGTGATTTGGAAATTTGCTATCTTCGAAACCGGGAGGTTGAGCTACGTAGACCGTCTCTTGGAGTTCGCCGTTGAGAAATGCGCTTTTCACATCCATTTGATAAAGCTTGAATTTCTTGTGAGACGCATAAGCTAAGAAAATTCTTATAGCTTCAAGTCTTGCTACAGGCACAAATGTTTCGTCGTAGTCGATTCCTTCCTCTTGCCTATAGCCTTGCGCAACCAGCCTTGCTTTGTTTCTGGTGATGCTTCCATTCTCATCCATCTTGTTTCTGAATACCCATTTTGTACCAATAATGCTTTGATCATGAGATCTAGGTACTAAGGTCCAAACCTTGCAGCGCTCAAATTGGTTAAGCTCTTCTTGCATAGCAGTAACCCAGCTTGAATCTTGGAGCGCTTCATCAATCTTCTTTGGTTCGATTTGAGAGATAAAAGAGTGATATTCATCATCAAAGTTTGATGCTCTCCTAGTACGAACCCCTACATTGAGATCACCAATGATGTTTGAAGTTGGATGATCTCTAACTTCACGAACCTCGGGAGGTAAGTTAGGTTGAGTGGTAGGAATACGAAGATCTTCAACGGGTACTTCATTTGCTCCAGCATCGAGATCATCAAAAGTGATTTGCTGAAGCGGAGAAACGTTATGCGCAGGAGGAGGAGTTTGCGCATCAGGAGTCGTCACTTCAGGCGCAGCATCTGGTGTATGCGCATGGGATGGACTTGCTTGATTCTGGTTTTGATCTTCTTGATTAACATTCTGCGCAGGTACAGTTTGAGGCTGCGTACCTGTCTCAACATGCTCAGCAGAATCATCAGAATCATTTGGAGCCAAATGTGGCTCAAGGAGAGAATGCTCATCAAAAGTAACATGTACAGACTCTACAATTACTAGAGTAGTTCTATTAAAAACACGAAAAGCTTTAAAATGTTTGGCATACCCAACAAAAATACCTTCATCTGCTTTGGCGTCGAATTTACCTCTATGATCTTTGCCAAGCAAGCAGTGTTGACGGCTTCTCCCCAAAAATACTTTGGAAGCTTAGCTTCTGCTATCATTGTTTTTCCAGCCTCAATCAACGTGCGATTCTTTCTTTCCACAACGCCATTTTGTTGAGGAACTCCACCAGCAGAGAAATTGTGATCAATTCCATGGTCATCGCAGTATTGAGCAACACCGTTATTCTTGAATTCAGTTCCATTGTCTGATCTAACACTCACGATGTCGTCTTCTTTTTGAGTTTGGAGCTTTCGAAATAGCGCAGTTAAGATATCATAGCAGTCATCTTTGGATATCATCATTTCGACCCATGTGTATCTTGAGTAGTCATCCACCACGACTAAAGTATATTTGTTTCCTCCAATGCTCGCAGTGGTGACCGGTCCAAACAAATCCATGTGAAGCAGTTGTAAACATTTGGAAGTTGAGGAAGCAATCTTGCTGGAGAAGGACTGCTTAGGTTGTTTACCGAGCTGGCATGCTGCGCATTTTCTATCATGATGGTCAGCTACTTTGGGAAGTCCTTTGACAAGATTTTCCCTTCCAAGCTTAGCCAAATATTTGAAGTTCAAATGACTTAAGCGCTTATGCCATAGCCAGCTGCTTTCACTAACATTCTTTGCTACAAAACAGAGATTAGTGATAGAATTTACAGCAGTAAGATCAATAATGTAAACATTAGTCTTACGAGTCCCTGTGAGCAAAGTTAGTCCGGATATGCCATCTTTGATGTAGCAGTGCGTTGCAGTGAAGTGGCATTCCAAACCTTTATCGCAGAATTGTGATATGGAGAGCAGGTTGTGTTTGAGACCTTCTACGAGCGCAACTTTCTCAATGCACACTTTATCTTTTCTGATTTTTACATATCCAACTATGTGCCCTTTGTTGTTATCTCCAAAAGTTACAGAGGGACCTCTTCCTTCATGCACATCTTCAAGAGCAGTGACATCTCCAGTCATGTGTCTAGAGCATCCACTGTCGAGGTACCATATATGCGCTTTAGCTTGTGAAGAGTGCGCAGTGAAGCAGGAGACCTGAAAGATAGACATTAAGAACGCAGGTCCCCTTTATTCTTGGGTCCTAGGGTTAGCAACTTTTGACAACCCACTCCTGTCTGACCTTAGGATTTTTATGTCCCTTGGCATTAGGAGCAAATCGCAAAAGGCATTCTGCAGCCTTGTGACCTAAACCATCACACACAACACAATGATGAAAGCCACTTATAGATTGGGTTTTTACAAGCTCTTTACTTTTCTTTGGCGCAGCATTCTTTACTGGAGCAGATGAACTTGCTTTGACAAATATCATTTTCTGAGGTTTGGGTGCGCTTTTCTTAAGAATGCGCATCTGGCGTTGGGGCGCATGGCTTTCATGCGCATGACCCTTTTGCGCAGATTTGACATTTGAAGTTGAAGCGCAACCATAGTCAGAATATGAGTTGTCATGCGCAGGTTCAACTTTACCCTTGGCTTTTCCAGTTTGCTTCTTTGGGTAGACATAATGGAAATTTTGTCTCTGGACTTTCTCCTGTCCTTTACCCATTGAAGCAGAATGCTTTGCTTTAGGAATTTCAATAGTTTGTTGGGGTGTAAAATCCTTTTCTCTTTCAGAGCAAACGGCGCATTTAAAGTTGTCACTAGTTGAGAACCCTAAGCCTTCCTTATCTCCACTGGCTTTTTGGGATTCTAGAATTTGATCCATAGTGACACGAGATTTGGTCCACTCATCAGTGATCTTTGTGAGATCAGCTACTTGAGCAGCCAATTCTTCGTTTCTTACTTTAAATAGCGCATTTTGATCTGTAAGAAAACGGTTCTTTTCAGTAAGAGGAGTCATGCTCTTAATCTGCTCCTTAAGGAGGGTGATCTCAGATTTTAAAAGAGTTTTCTCCGTCTTAAGCTGTGAAATTTCTCCAATTGATAAGTCCACTGCTTCTTTCATAGAATTGAATCTTTTAATTACCTTTTCAGCTTGCTGAAAAATAGACTCGCGCTCAGCAGCAGAGTCATCCTTTTCTATTACAATTTCAGCAGGAATTTCAAGAGATTCTTTGCGTATTGGCGCAGCAACAAATTTCTTCGTTAGGTCTGCTCTGGCAAATAAGTACTTGCCATTCTGTCTGGTTGGAGTTAGATGTCCCATTTCTGCCAGTTCTATGATGGTGGGACCTTTCTTCTGAATAGTACTTGGCGCAGCCTTTGTGTCCATTTTGGGATCATTGTCTGAATCGCTATCAGCATCGGCATTGGCCACTAAGCAGAGCAGTCCATCCTCAGAGTCATCATCGTCACTGTCTTCAGTGTCAGTCTCTATCCAGGTCTTGAGTTGCTTCTCAGCAGGGTCTTCTTCAGCAACCATTCCGCGCTGCTTTGAAAATCTCTGCGCAGTATTCTTCTTTATGTACTCAAATCTTGACGTAGGGCATTTTGATGCAAAATGACCAGGCTTTCTACAGTTGTAGCAAACCAAGTCATCTTCTTCCTTTGAGTCTCTGCCACGAGAGAATTTAGCTGGAGCTTTACTTGAGGATTCAGGTTTTGAGAATTTCCTGAATTTTTGGAATCGCTTAACAAACATAGCGAAATCATCATCATCCATTTCAAGCAGAGAAGAAGTGGAGACTTTGTCTGAGGTTTGAGCAGGCGCAGGTTCTCTTTGAGCAATCATTGAAATTGCTTTTCCTTTTCCTTCAGTTTCATCAATTCGATCAAGCTTAAGCTCATACACTTTTAAGTTGGCGTATAAGCTGCGCAGAGGCCAAGTATCTAAAAATCTAGAATCTTCCAGATGACTTGCCTTGTGCACATATCTGGAACCTAGCGCATCTAAGAATTGAGAATTTACTTCTTTATTGGTGAAGGTAGTTCCAAGAGATTTACAAGAGTTTACAACAGCACAGAAGCGATCATAAGTTTGTCTCAAGGTTTCACCATCCTTTCTCATGAAGCAGTTGAATTTTCTTTGCACCACAAATCTTTTGTTTTCCTTGCTTACTTTGTCACCATTCACATAGCCTTCAATAGCATCTCATAGATCCTTTGCAGTTCCACCGCTCACAATTTGATTGTGCGTGGAGAGGTCTAGAGTGCTGAGAATGATGTTTCTAGCTCTTCCATCGTAACCAACCCATTTCTTTTCTTCATCGGTCCATTCCCCTTTGGCCTTCTTGATTGTAGGATTATCCTTGTTGGTAGCAGCATCTAGATTGGCCTTCATTAGAATGTAGGGTCCTTCAAGAACAATGTCGTGGAGGATCTCGTCGATAGAAGAAAAATGAGTGAGCATGCAGTGCTTCCAGATTTCGAAGTGATCTTCATTCAGCACTGGGACATGTGAATAGTTAGCCATTGCCCAAGATTTTGAAGCCATCTTGAATCGGCACCCAAGCTGTTAAGCTTGAAAAACAAAACAAGTTTTATGAAGGTGTTTGCTCTGATACCACTTGTTGGTCCCTAAAGGGGCAACAAGGGTGTGAAAATCGCTAGAGGGGGGGGGGGGGTGAATAGCGTTTTAAAAATCTTTTCAAACCCTTTTGTAATTCAATGGCCGATGCGCACAACTCTTATTTTGGCTAAGAATAGCGCGCGGTAAGAGTGTGAAATGCACAGCGGAAATTTAAAGCATCTCTGCGCAGGGTATACTGCGCAGAGATAAAAACGCACGCGCTAAGTATGAGGCTAAAGAGTGGCGCAAAATGGGATTCTAAGGCAAATGAGCAATAACAATTACGACATCAAAGAGTGGCAATCTGAAAGATCAAACAAAGCAGTTCATAAAAAGTTAAGCAGGGAATATGCAATAAGTAATGAACACGGTATTTGGAGAGGTTCGATCGATGAAAGATCTACATCCTCTACCAAGATGGTTAGTCTTGGATTTCTAATGGAGATCTTATTATATGAGAGAGTATTACAAATTACAACATTTGAGCTCAATACTAACTCAAGATCTATTATCTATGAAGAACAAATCCTAGACTAAACCGGTGTATCTCAAGAAGTTAGATCAAAATGATCAAAGCTTCAAGAGGTGTGTGTGTGACAGAAATTCTGGGCTCTATGAATATGAAAGATGAAGAGCACCAAGAATTCTGGTGATATAGGCTTTGAGATATGAGCAGGAGATTTGAAGGTTTGAAGATCTTGAAGGCTGTTCTAATGAATCTGGAAAAACTAAGCAGCAGACTTCAGATCTTCATAGTTTCTCAGTGAAGCATGAAACTCGAGCTCTGAAGCATAATGGCCAACAAGAGGAGCTTGATCAAAGGTGATGATCAAGGGCCGATGAAAAGGGCTGAATCAAAAGGCAGCTTCAAGGGCAGCTTGGAAATGAAGATGAGCAGGCTATTTATAGCTGAGAGCTTGAATATAGCCGTTGGAGCTCTGAGCAAGGACAATGAGCTGGCACAACATGATTGGCGCGCAGCTGTCCTTTATAGCCGTTGGGGCTCTGATAAAAGATGATGACCTGGCACAATATGATTGGTGTGCAGGTGATTTAGAGCCGTTGGAGACTGAGCATGAAGACCAAATTCAAAAGCTTCTTCTAGAAGGTTGACAGCTATCTTCACTTGAGATATTTCTTTGAAGCGTGTCTCCACCAATGGTTTTGCTGAGTGTGCTTATTTTGTCGTTTGTGCACACCTCAGGTTTTTAATAAGCGTGCATCTTCTAAGCGATTTCCAAACTTTCTAGAATGTGAGATCAGGAGATGAGGAACTTGACCAAGGTTGTGTCCGCGCACAAAAGGCATGCGCATTGCCGGCGCGCGTGGATTCAGCGCATGAGTAGCATGCGCACCATGCTTGGTCACTAAAAGATCTCTTTGGAGTTTAGGAAATAAGATCTTAAAAACTGAGCAGGGTCAAGAGCTGCGCAAGATATCTATGCGCAGTGGCGACCTGCGCAGAGAACATCCTGCGCAGTGAAACGAATCCTGCTTAGGAAATCTTCGATCTTTAAAGCTTCAAGTCCTATAATCTAAGCCTATACTATAAAAAGGACTTAGCTAAAAATTGAAGTTATAAACTTCTTTACATGAGGTCCTAAAGTCCATAAAAATACTCATAGGTGATGGTATCAATCAATTCTAACAAATGTAGGAGGGTTAAGTGATAAGCATACCCAACAGCATGGTTTTAAGGAAACCATTTGTTACCTATTTTGATAGATTTTGTCATAAATGAGATATTTTGGGAATCCGGGACAAGTCTTTGCAAGGTTTCTAATTCCTATAAAGTCCTTGTATTTTTGGGAAAGTCCTAATAAACTCATTTTCAGATCGGGTACTAACACATGCTAGGCACATAAACAATTTATATACACATAACATGATCCAAGTATTGAATTAATCAACATGAACGGGGCTCTGATACCACTGTTGGGTTTCCAAGTAACATGCGCAGCAGAATATAGCAATTAAAATTTTAAGAAACCCAAAGCCATGGATCCGTTCATATGATTAAATCAAATACAATATGATGAATAAAGGAAAAACTAACCCTTAATGGCTATCAAATTTTCTCTTGGTCTTTGGTGGAGATTTGAAGACTTGATCACGATCACAAAGCTTGAACACGAACTTTGAAGATGATGATTTTCACCCTCTAGCGGTATCCACACTTCGAACGAATATCAAATGAGCTTCTTTGATCTTGGTTGCTAGACCAATATTATGAAACACACTTTCACAATTTAATAAAGAACTATATGGAATTTATTTGTGAATTATTTTGTTCCTCAATCAATGATATCTTAGAACAAAATAAAATCTCTCTCAAACTCTTTGAGACTCACAAAAGCACTAGTCTTATGGTCTGGCTGAATTGAGGTTTTTATACACAATTAAGACCTATTCCAAATAGGTAACTTGTGCCAAAAACCATTCCTAATCGAATTAGGAAATTTCCAGCCGACAGCACCAGGCGCCCGCCTGCAAAGCACCAGGCGCCCGCTTGAATGACCAGAAGGTCCTTGGCTTTTCTGGAATTAATTCAGGCGCCCGCCTGGTCTGACTCAAGCGCCCGCTCGGTAGACCAAACAGCCCAGAATGTTTCCAAAAATTCCTCCAAGGTCCTTTGACTCTAAATTCCAATATAGTTCTCTTGTTTAAGATTCGTTCTATTGTGTGTGACCCTCTAGGATTATACTAAGTTGGCAATGGGCTCAAACATGATTCCATAAGATATGATTAGGTTCTAGCAAACCGTCATACCTACCCAAATAGTATTACTAGATACAAGTTCGCATTCCTTTAGAATATGTCACAATCCCTTTGTCCACGATGTCATTGAACACAAGTCATGGTCAAACAGTCAACTTGTTTTGTTCAATGCTTTCTCGATTCCGAATATGTTGATAATTCAAATGCTATTGATCCAATCAATCCATTTGAGTCCGGCCGAACATTTCATCAACATCATTCCTTCGAGGGGCCCAAGCATGACATCTCTCCGTGGAGGGACAAATCCATTTAGCTTATTATTCTTCCCAACGGGAATCCGATTAGGCCAATCATACCCTTTATAACTACCGTGTTAAGGTAGCGTTTGAATATGTCAAACACAATGTTCATCAAGTGGAAGACTATAATAACTTCATGTCTAAGGATTCAAATGACATGACTAATATGAGATATATGTTCGACATAGACCATGACATAAATCTCATACAGCGGGTCATGTCCAGTACCTTGTTCCAAACAAGTACCCATAAATCTAACATGATCATCCCATGATCATTTAGCCTTTATACTAGTGCTTAACAAGTACTTGGGACGGGGATTATTATAAGTAAACATGAACAACAATAATAATCAAAACATCTCTTTATTGATATGAAATAAATGATAACAATTACAACGTTTATTAAACGTGCCTAGGGCACCACTACCAACAAGAGGGGGGGTGAATAGCTGTTTTAAAATTCTTTTCGTACCCTTGAAAAACTCAATTGCAAATGAGCACTTTATCAAGTAAGCGTAATGATATGCGCCTAAGTGAGTGAGTGAAATGCACAGCGGAATTTAGTAATGTAAATAGGCGCAAAGTATGATAAAGGGGGCGCACACACACTCTAAGTATTTTGGCTCAAAGTGGGTGAAATAAGGAACTAAGACAAATGAGTTAACAACACAACACAATTCAGTTCAATCAATCTACAATGAGTAAACAAGCAAATAGTGAGTGAAGATAATAACTTGAAAGTAAATGACAAGATAATAACACAAGCTATTTGGAGAGGTTCGATCAATGAAAGATCTACGTCCTCTACCAAGATGGTTAGTCTTGGATTTCTAATGGAGATCTTATATAATGAGTGAGTGTTACAAATTACAACTTTTGAGCTTCTACACTAACTCAAGATCTAATATTCTATGAATGAACAAATCCAAAACAATAACCGGTGTATCTCTAAAAGAAGGATCTAAGTGATCAAACTTAAAGAGGTGCGTGTGTGATTTTAGTATCAAGGCTCTTTAGATCTTTATGATTTAGAGCACAATGAAACTAAAGTGTTATAGCTTGAAGATCTGGGCTAAGGATGACGGTATGAAGATGTTCTTGAGGAATTCTGGAAAAACAAAGGCAATCTTCAAATCTTCAACAAATGCTTTAGGAGAGAAATTCTTGAAATTCTTAGCAAAACTCAGCAACTTCAAAATGTTGAAGTTATGGGGGTATTTATAGTGAACTTCAAAAAACTAGCCGTTGGAGATCCTTGTGGATAAGATGTGCTGTCGCTCGTTGATTGGAGCATGCATATATTATGGCCATTTTGACACTCAACATAAATGTGACCGTTGTGGACACGTGTCAACAGATTAGGCGCATATGCATCTTTTAACCACCGTTGGATCATTGGCGTAATTTGAATTCTCTTCAAGTCTTTGAATCTTTAATAAATCACTGAGTGTTGAATAAACACTTTGAGGTGCGTTGAGCCAAAAGGCGCATTGAGCCAAGAGGCGCACATTATGTGTGCGCTAAACCAAGGGGCGCAGAGGCGCGTATCATAGCTAGGAAGAAATCCTTGTGCGCGCGCTCTGAAAGGCGCATGGCGCGTGGCGCAGGAGGCGCATATGCGCGGCTCAAACTCACTGAGTGATTTTTCTTGAATCTTGATCTTCTTGCCCTATTTCTAAGCCTATTCTATAACAATGGACAACCTAAAAAATGAAGTATAAATACTTCTTACATGTGGGTCTAAAGTCAATGAAATAAAACTTAGGTGATGGATCAATCAAATCTAATAAATCCTATTACATTAAAACTGAGATATATGTGGGCATACCCAACACATATTATTTAGTGAATGTCTCGCCTTTTAAGGCATCCCTCAAGATATATAATTTATATATCTTGAGAAAAATAATTCTTGTGTTGTTTTTTCGCTGCAAACTATTTTCTGTTCGTGTGTGTTAAGTGTTGCCAGAAGTGATATCGTTGCAGTGACAACACTTTTGATATCACTTCCTTTCTGACTTAAGCCTTGACCCTGCTTTTTCAACTATAAAAACGATGATTAAGTGGTAGTCCACTCTAAAAACGTGATTTAGTGGTAGCCTACTCCAGTGGCGGAGCCAGGAATTTGAGGAAGGGGGGCAAGAATTTTCGGAACAAAGGAAATATGATTGGGGATTGCCCTCGAAAAATTTTGGGCAGTTTTAATCATTATCAGATTCATGAAAATAACTGGAAACTTCGCCTACAAAAAGGAAAAAAAAAACACTATTCTACTAATATAAAATATTAAAATTCTTTATACATGTTAATCTTTCAAGATAAGGTATCTAGCCTATTACATTAATATACTCTCTTTGTCTCATAAAATTAGTTTCTTTGTTTTCAATGTTATTTTGAATGAACTTTAAGCAATTATTTAAATTGCTTTTAATTATTCTAATGAAAATTTAAAACTTATCAATACCAATTTTTAAATTCTCATTATGATAAATAAAAACAAAATTAATTGCTCAAAATTCGTTTGTAGCGACAACGAAAAAAAAAAAGAACTAACTTTCTGAGAAAAAAATGAACTAACTTTTTGAGACGGAAGGAGTAGTATAAATTATAAAATACATTTTTGTTCATAAAGCCAAGGCTTAATTGAGATTAAGAAATATCTCTTTTACCATTGATAATTTGCCCCACCACACACACACACACACAAAAAAAAAAAAAAAAAAAAATACTTTAGGGGGGGGGGGGGGCAATTGCCCCTGCTTGCCCCTCTGTGGCTCCACCAGTGGCCCACTCTAAAAGCGTGATTTAGTGGTAGCCCACTCTAAAAACGTGATTAAGTGTCGTTCACTCTAAAAACGAAAGCTGAAGAAAAAGAAGAGCAGCATGTCGGCGTTGCGAGAAAAATAAAATATCGGCATTGCAAATAAAGCAACATGTCGAAGAAGGAAAGAAATTGGATTTGCAAAAGTGCAACTTGTCATATGAAGATGAAGATCACGGCATGCAATAAGAATTGTCAGAATGGTTCAGTTTACACAAACGAAGCAACCAACAGCAGCAAGATGTGCGGCCAGATGTCCTCACACTTGCCTTAACAACTGTTGGCACAACAACTGCTTGCCGATGAAGAAATAACAATTTTATTTTTATTTTTAATATTTATGTTTTACATTTTAGTTAATTTTTTTGCAAGTTGAAAATCTACTTTGTATAGATCTTTCAACTTGAGGGGGGTGTTAGGAGATCGAGAGATATACTCAATCTCCATATCAATTAAAGAATATTTAGTTACCTAGTCAACTTAGAATAGTTACTATTTCTAAGGGTTAATTGCAATTTAGACCCTGAATTATGTTACCACCCTTCCAATCGAGCCCTGGATGTCTTTTTTCGCCAGATCAGACCTTGGGGTAATTCATTTTCGCCAGTTAGGGCCTTTTTGACGGAATCTGTTAAAAACTCAGTTAAAAATTATGTGCCACGCACGTGACTAACGGAATTGGGTAGTTTGAAGTTGATATTTCATTTAAAGAGCTTAATGAAAATTCCAAACTTAACAGGGCTGAAATCAAAACAATTATCAAAATTTTTATTTGAGCAAAAAACAATTATCAAAATATTAAATAAAATCATACAATATAATTTTATTATCATTACTTTCATCAATTTTTTAAATTTACCAAATTTTGAAACTTTTTGTTTTAAAAAACTATTTATTGATTTTGTTAAACCAATAAATTTTCTTTTCGAGCATTCACTATTTATATATTTTAGCTTATATAAATAATCATTTTCTTTCAAGACAAAATAAAAAATTAATTATTTTATTTTCTTTTTTATTACTTCTTAATTACTCTCTCCTTCTCAAAATAATTTTCATTTGGCAAGGTAATATTTTTATGTGCTCTTTCATCAAAAAAATAAAATTATTATGTACTGATTATTACGAACGTGATACATCACATTTTAACAAAAAAAAAACATGAAAAATTATTAACTAAAATTAAATAATAGCCTATTTATTAATAAATAATTATTTATTCATAATTTCCAAAAACTTCTTGAATTGAATTATGTATTTATCTAATTGACAATAGTTAACAACACAATATATCCTTTGTTCAAAGAAAAAAACAACACAGTTTATCCTTGCTCCAAAAAAAAAAAAAAAAAAAAAAAGCACACAGTTAATCATGTTTTGTGTCTTCATATCCTTGTTCTGTTTCTTCATCCCTCATATACTCCCCTGCCGTCATCCACCACCCGCCACCACCAAAATCACCACCACAAACTTGAACAACAACCCAAATCAATAGATAGAGTTACAATTAAATCAAGTTTTATTCAAGAAGCAACCTACAATTTGAACAAACATAAACAAATGAAATTCAAAAATTTAAACAACCCACATCAGATCTGAGTTGTTGCTGGGGAGAGAGAAAAGATGCGGCAATGTACGGCAAGGTAATGGTCGACGCCGGCGGTAGGGGCAGAAGCCATTTAGACTCACGTTTGCTCGATTAAGACTAACTTTCGGCCGCACTTAGTCGATTGCGGCGAACAAAGAAAACCCAGTTACCCTGAACAATAAAACCCCCAAATAAGAAGAGATTTTCATGAAAAAAGTTTCAAATCAAGATAAAGTAAATAAACACCTCTTAATTTGAGGGAGGAAATGAGATTTTCTGTAGGATTTGAAGAGTTGAGCGAGAAAATTGCCGACTCAACCCGGTTGTATCATCTTCGTCGGAAAACTGATTAGGAAAGCGAAATCTATTCACATTCCCATTCCCATTCCCATTAAAGTACTCCTTACCCATGAGTATGTCGGCGTCGGTGAGAAACTCCGGCGGCAACTAACACTCAACGCCTTTGAGAGGACCACATCCATCAGTGCGTGAGAGAGAGAGAGGGGGAAAGGTCGGAGTAGATGAGTAGTGGAAAACGACGAGTAGAGATGCCGACGCCGACACAGCGCCGACGATGATGACGATCGGTGATGATGGCGACGGCACTAAAGGTTGAGCCGTCGTTGGGGAGAAGATGGGGAGGTGAGAAAAAATTTATATCCTTACCCAGTCAATCGGGATAGGGATCGGGATAGGGAAAGGGGATTGGGGAAAGGTTTATAAATTTTGAGTTTTTGGTTTAACCCTCCCTTCAGTTTTTAGATATTCTATTTAACACCTTTAATAGTTAATCTTAATTCAAACTACCTATTTCCGTTAGTCACGTGCATGGTCATGCCTTTTAACTGAGTTTTTAATCAAAAATACCCTAACTGGCAAAAATGAATTACCCTAAGGTCTGATCTGGCGAAAAAAGACATCCAGGGCTCGATTGGAAGGGTGGTAACATACTTTAGGGTCTAAATTGCAATTAACCCTATTTCTAATTAGGAAACAGATATGCTAGTATTGAATTAGGAGATCCCTTAGAATCCTTATGGAATTAGGACTCATATATTTTGGGTATAAATATGAGTCCCCTAACTTTATAAACTTTTAGACGGAATAACAAAGAAATTATCTTATACTTTTATACTTATACGTTCTCCATATTTTATCACCACTCCATAACGACGAGGACGATAGCATTACAACAAAAGAAAATTATGTGCAGACTTTACATTGGAGTGATAATATTATAAGAAAAATAACACAGGGAATATCTATCAGCAGACTAAATTGTACGTATTCAAATTGCTGGGATGGATGCTTTGAATCTGAGATTGGAAGACAATTTTGTGGGGCTTACAAGTAGGCTTAAAATGTACTTCCTCCGTCCCATTTAAATCGGTCACGTTTGATTTTTTTGTCAATATGCAAGCGAACTTTGACCAAATATTAAAGTTAATCTAAGCATCATAGTGAGATTTTAAAAAATGTTAATGATATCTCACTAAATGATTTATCAATAAATTTTTTTTTTAATTTAAATAAGATGATTAGATTGAGTTTAATAATTGGTCAAAGTTTAGTTGTGTTGATCAAAAAAGTCAAACGTGACCAATATAAATGATACGGGGAATAGTTCAACATAGAAAAGGGCTCAATGTATACAAAAACTGAATCTCACACATAAACACTCATCTAATACATTCCTCTGCAACCAAACCGGGTGCACTTAAAATGTCAGTTCAGCAAAGATATGAACTCTGGATGTATACAAAAAACAGAATCTCACATAAACACAGATTTATATACATTTCTCTGCACCAAACAGGGTAGCTGGATCTGGACGTGTGCTCGTGGCAACTTCAAACATGGAACATCTGAAAATATAAATTATCGATGCATGTTAACATAAAACAAAACCAAAACTATATTGATAATACAACATACCAAGAAAACCATACTATATATGAATAAAACTCATCCTAATCATACACGATGAAATTGTGGGTTGATTACAAGGTTTCTGTAAACATTAGTTGGTCATACAAGTAGGAACAAGACAGACAGAACCGAAATCATGTACTCCCTCCATCCCAAATTGACATTCCCGTTTGATTTTTCAAACATATTAAGGTTACATTATAAATTTTGGAAATTCTGTTATTTTGAAGCAATTTGGTAATGAAACCAACTTTCCGGGACAAACAAAAATGAGAAATGGGACTATCATTTTGGGACGGAGGGAGTACAAGTAGGAACAAAACAGACAGAACCCGAATCATGTATATAGTCCTACAGCATTGACAATTCATAGGAACAAATATTTGGAAGACCTCATACCTCAATGATTTTCCAACCCCTCACTCTTTTTGCGTTTGAGATAGGTAACAAGTCCAGTAAGAGCAACGTCAATATTATCACTTTTAATTAGTTCCTCTGATATTTCTGCATTAGTGATTTGTAAATCTGCTATTAAGATCTGTATCTCATCGAAAAGGCGGTGATGATCATGTATTCCAAAATAATTAGAAACCAGTAGCCTAAACCCATGATACGTGCAGTAGGACATGTGAATGTGCATGTCCATTCTTCCAGGGGACAAGAACGTGGGATCAAGTTTGTCTTTACTGTTGGTCGTCAAGATAACAATTCGCTCATCTGACCATAATCCATCTAAGAAGTTCAGTATACTTGAGAGCATAACCTGCAAGAATAGACGTACTACTCAGTTCATGTAATAAGATCGTGAGATGATAACAGTAACAATAATAAGAAAAATAATGACTAAAAAGGAGAAGAAAGGAGTCATTTGTGTCGAAAACTTCAATTGAAAAAAATATTTAGTCCAAGCATTCAAACCCTGTTTAGATAACTGACATTACCAATCTTTTAAGGATTCAAGGAAGAGGGATATAGTTACCTGAGTGTCAGAATCTTGGGCTGAACCAGATTGATGTTGCATCTTAGCACCAAAATCAACATCTTCAATCACAATTATAGAGCGGTTCGTGGTGGATACCAATAATCTCCTGAGATCTGAACTGGATTGCACACTACCAAGGTGCAAATCATAAACATCAAACTTGAGATAATTAGCCATTGCCGCAACCAAGCTTGATTTGTCAGTACCAGATGGACCGTAAAGCAAATAACCTCTTTTCCAAGCTTTTCCCACTTTCTTATAATAATCCCTCCTTTTTACAAACCTCTCAAGATCCTCAATAATTGCCGACTTCATCTTTATATCCATCACCAAAGTCTCAAATGAAGCCGGATGGACCAAATTAACCGACCCCCAAACTCCACCACCAATTTCATCATTGTAAGGCACTCGATCTGTTGTGTAGAGCTTCACTACTTTTTCAGCATCCTTAATTTTCTTGGCTGTTGCAATAACATGAGGCAAGTAGTCTTCTAGAACTTTCTCTTTGATGTTATTATCAAAACTGAGCTCGAAATAATGTTTCTCGTTACTGCCATCATCTTTGGCAGACACCAAGTTACTAGAAGGCAAGCTGGCTGAGCCCAGGAAATTGGAAGGAAAACTAGAAGACCCCATGTGATTATGACCAAGGCCGAATGGAAGTGTATGATAATCATCTTTGGGCTGACCTGCACCCAATTTCCATGTAAGTTGGACATTGTTAAGTGTATCCATAATTTCCTGGTTTTTGTCAATATTGATGTTGAGTTTCTTCTCCGTAGCGGTTTTGCCTACTTTTAAGCGCCATGTACTGGGGGTGATTTTGGTACGCAGATAAACCTGGGCAGCATCAAACACCTCATTACGGGAATCCCCATATTGCTCTTCAATGATGATGGTGGTAGACGAGGAGCTTGGAATTAATTGGTCATTATTTAACATGGATTGGAGGTGGGGCCGGATAGACTCAGGTGCATAATCGTTTAACAATGACATGAATAAAGATTGAAGCTGTGATCGGAGAGGTTCAGGGGCGAGGTCCCTGAGTATTGTCCGGAACATCATCATACATGTGGAGAATGAGGCGTAGGCTGAGAATAGTTGAATTGCCATATATTGCATGTCGGCAGGGGTGAATTGAAACATGGTTGGAAACTCTCTAGTTGGGCTTGGGTGTGAGATTCAGAAACTCCAGTCGATTGAGGTTTTAATGGTTGTGCCAGGATAGATCATGGAAGTAAGAACATGTTTAGATGATAAAAAGTACTTTATTTAGGTCATTACACTTAGAATCTTCTTTAATGGAAATTTAATAATGTATTAGAATGATTGATTATATACATCACAAAATTGTGATATATATTTTATTTATACTTGAAAATGTATGTCAGATGGCTTAGGTTTTAAAGGAATAGTTATCAAAGGTGTTGTCAGAGTAACGATAACACTTCGGCAAACACTTACACACATGAGCATAAAACAGTTTCTGAAAAGAGTTTACAGCGGAATAAAAACACAAGAATTATTTTTCTCAAGATATATAAAGTATATATCTCGAGGGATGCCTCAAAAGGCGAGACTTTCACTAATAATATGAATTGTAAGTACAAGGCCGAGAGTTCCCTATAACTATTACAATTTGAGCTCTATGGAACGACTAAGACTATACACGAGACCCTATCTTAGCCAAGACAAACTTATAATCAAAGATTACAAGAATGGAATAGGTTTGGGAAGACGGGGTTTATCGGAACCAATGAGTGTATAGACTTTCTTGTGCAAGGATGTGTGTTGTAATGGCTTCAAGTGTTGTCTTCAATCTACATCCTCCTTGCTATTTATAGGCTTGAAGTACTTGGGGAATACTCCAAAAATGGCCGGGTAGTTGATCAAAAACGTAGAGTAAGTGTGGAGAGGAGTGGCCGAGCCTTGGGGAAGATATTCTCCACATTTCCTAAATTGTAGGAACAAACTCTTGGTGCCCAAGTTCTTGCTTAGCCTTCTTGTACCTTTGAGCTGTGAACGCCTTGTACTCTCTTGTTAATATTTCAGCCTTTGAATGGGTCAAAAACCCACGTTTTCCTCTTTCTTTAAATCCCACATGTTATAAAATTCACTTTTATCCATAAAACCTTCTTTCACATTCCTTGCAATATCCTAACATCTCCACCATAGTATATCTGAATTTTGGACCCACAATAAACAATAATCTTGCAATAATATTAGTTGTTAGTACAACAATAATTTATGAAGAAAACAATCAAATATAATTCCTGACACTCGTCGGGTAACACTGGGACAGTGTTGGCAGCACTTGTAGTAACACCACGTTCTGCACTTACAATACTTTTTTAGTTTCTACAAATGCGAAAAAGAACACAGACACAAGACTCCTCTTTTTATTGGTATTTTCTGTGTGGTTTATATACCAACGTTTAGAAAGAAAAAAAGAATACACTAGGAAGGGCATAATGCCGGATAGCACACACAAGACCCATTAAACCTTGAAAATAACACAGACAAAGACACATGATAGCTAACCCTTAAAATTTCTTGACAAATAAGAGTACAACGCAACTCTAAGTAAACTACTGTCTCAGCTCACTTGACACTTATTTCTATTTTGTATTTTGGTTCGTCCCAGCTCACTTGACACTTCTAAAAATAAACTAGTTTTTATAATTTTATATTCACTCTACCCCACCATTCATTCTCTCTCTTCATATTCCACCAATCAATTTATTCAACTAACACTACTATTTACCCCACTCATTATCTCTTTTCATTTTCTACCACACATTTCCTTATTGTATTATTTTTCTTTAATTATTATGCCCACCTCTTGAGTGTCAAGTGAGATGGGACGGAGGGAAATGCAATATGAAATTAGCATAGGCTCTAAGGCATGATAACAAGGGACTCACACCCACACCTTTCTCAATTAAGCCCATCAAAACATTCATAACCATCATCACCTGAATAGTTTACTTTTCCGCCGAGATGTAGCCCAAGCATTATAAAAGGTCACCCCATCATTACTCTAGTTTCGAGTAGGACCATGTTTACTTAGTAACACTCCATTTACAAACCAATGTTGTATTATCATTTACTATTATAAAACCGGGATAGCTCAAAATATCTTCAAAATGTAATCCTATCCTTAGTGATATACTAATTTGCACCTACTAACTAAATAAATAATTATCCGCCGCTCCTTAAACTAATCACTCACTCTTTTCAACTTTTTAATACTTACATGTCCAAAAAAATCACAATATTATCATAATAAAATTAAATATTTAATTACAAGTCATTAAACGTATTATAAACAAAATTAACAGGATTTTTTTTTCTTTTTAACTATCATGCTTACTCATAAGTGAAATAATGATCATGTGGTGGAGCAGATAAATAACAAAGGATAGCAACACCTAAAACAGTATATTTTTAGAAGTCTGGTTGAAAATCAGCCAAAGCAACAAAAGAATCTTGGAAGAGGAAGATTTTAGGAGAGCATGAACTCAGTGGCGGGGCCAGGAATTTAAGGAAGGGGGGCAAGGAATTTTAGCGCAAAGGATTGATGAACGGGGGTTCGGGGGCATCGGCCCCAGTGGCGAGGCTAGGGCAAAGGCAAGGGGGTCATTCGACCCCCTTGAATTTTGGAATGTGTCAATTTTAGTACCTTCAAAATTTTAGAAAATGACATTTTACTACTAAAAATGATGAATTTATTCATTTTGACCCCCTTAAGTTTGAGAAAAAATTGCACTATTTGACCCCCTTGTATACTAAATTTGTAAACCTCAACAATAATACTTATCACACAAACAACCTTGACCCCCTTTTTGAAAAATCCTGGCTTCGCCACTGAGCGGCCCCGATTTTTTTTTGACCCAAAGATGTAAGTTACCCTTCAAGTGAGACAATCCGTAAAGGAATATCAACCTCTTCAAGTTGGACGGAGGTAGTAAAATGCATAGACAATTTCCTCCACGTAAAATTTGAGAATTATTGGACAAGGTTGATGCTATTTGCATTGCAAAATCATTAAAACAAAAACGGCATGGCCACCAAAAGTGTAGAGTATATTGGTGCCATGTAAAGTAAAGCACCATATTTGTTGGACCCAAGTGAATGACTCCTTCAACTGCAAAATACTCACCGTTCCAACTGCAAAATACTCACTCCATTTCAAAATGTTGTTCACTTTTTTTTTGTATGTTAGAGCGAAAGAACTTTAGATAATAATTTTAGTTTAATTCAATTGCATAATAAAAATATAATATTTGTTTTGATACACTATTATAAATACTATTAATAACAAGTTTTACACTTTCATTACGATAATTGAATTAATTAATATTATTGCTCTAAATTCGTATTGATCTCTCATTTTGGGCAAAAGGCCTATCTAGTCATCTATACCAGGGTCATCATATCGTTTAGCCAAAGGGCCACACAAAAAAAAAAAAAAAAAAAAAAAAACACTCACGGGGGCAATTGCCCTTGCTTGCCCCTGAGTGGCTCCGCATTGCATGAACTAGAGATGTGTGAATACCCCGTTTCGATGCACCTTAAACATGGGAAGTTTACGGAACAAATGTAAGTGATCGAAGAGATTACTCAAAGCACAATTTTTCTCCCACTTTGAAACTATTACACTCATCGACTTGACTTCACTTCTCACTCAAAATGACCAAACCAGACTACTGTTTATAGGAGAATCCATGACCCTTCTAGGCTATGGTTACATTGAATGCCTATTTCGACATACGATGAACTAATTAACATACATGTGCTAATATATGTGAATAAATAAAAGCAAATTTACTCTTTGCTTGGATTCTCATGAATTTATACGCCACTAAGACGACATGAGACAAAATTAAACGCATGGTATATATCTAATAACAAGTTTGTTTTTTCAATATCAGCTTGCCAAATAGCAAAATGGGTGTACACTGTACTTTATTGAGGATAAAGACACAAATCCACAAAGTACTTCACCAGGATCAGTGGCATTAGTTGTGAATTCAGCCAAGCAATTTACTCATCAGTTAACAAAATGTTGGAGTCATGTTAAGACTGATGATAAAGACAAATGGGGCTGAAGTGTCATTATTTATATGTACAGGGTTAGCTTTGTAAATATTAGAAGTTGTTATGAATTTGTTAGTCAGTTAGAGTTGGTTAGTCAGTTAGAGTTAGTGACAGCTGGAGTAGTTAGAATAAGTGGCTTGTATAAATGAAGTTAGGTAGCTTTGTAAATATTCATTCAGTTCAATGAGAATTCCAGAAATTTCTCTCTCTCTCCTTGCACATTGTGATCTCATGTCTGCACATCTTCAAGCTGCCATGGCAACTTTCTCAAGTTCACATACTTTTTTCAAACATTTATTGTAGGCATGTTAAACTGTTATCATAATGCCAACATTCAGACGGATATCACCGGTACCACTTTGTGTACTATTGGTGATCCGACGGCTATTATCATTGATGATAAAATCTTAATGGCAACTTAATTAACTCATAATCGTTGGATCACTATGTTGGAAAAATATGTTGTGTGTGAAGGAAATTGTGTGTATTTCCTAGCAAGAATCGTTTGTTGTTGGACAAAGATTATTGTGGGTTCAAGTTTCACTCCGTGTGAACATTGAAATAGTATATCTATATATCCAATTTAAAATTGGATGAGAAAGATATGATAGCTCAAAGTTTGTGGGTTGAAATTGTAACTTTAGAATTTAACCCTACCATTTATGTGCCATGATAGCCAAATTAATAGATGGATTAATTGGGATCATTACCTTGGAGTTGTGGTTACAAAAATGTGGAATAAAATCACATGAATACAAGAGTAATGACTCTCATATTAATAGAGATTGATTGGGCATTCATTTGGTTATATATGATTGATCTATATATTGAGAAACCTACAACAACATGAAAAAAAAAGAGTTTTTCCATCAATCTTCTTCTTTCCTCTTGCAATTTGTTCATCTCCTTCCTTTGGCCTCTTAGCATAATACGAAAAGGTGATACTGTCTAAGCACAGTTCTGCTCGCCGGGAAACTTAGGTGCAAAGTGCCCTCGGTCCGCACGTTCTATCCTGGGAGACTAGCGTTCCGAGCAAACTCAAGCACACGTGGTGAGGGGACGAATAAGTCTTAAGGAGACAGTGACTAGCATTGGGCTCGTGCAAACAACGATTAATTTTTATGGTTCTATCTTTCCTTTTATGTTTTTCATAATTGTTGTATAATTGTATTATGTTGTAATTGTTTTCCTTTCAATATTTACAAGATTTTATCCAACAATCTTAAGACTTATTACTTGTTGAGAAAGGATCTCAGATTACATGGATCTTGTGGCGTGGTGGCTACGAGAGAAAGGATGAAAGACGATGAGAAACAATGAGAAAGAAAGCAAGAAAATTTCTGCACAGATTTTTCTTGGCCAGCTGTATTAAAACAGCATTTCCCGCTTCGTTAACCGTTGGATTGGGCAGAAACTTTTTGTGCATGTTCACGACCCTTAATAGAAGATTCTGAACGGTGACGATTGGAATCTATAATGTGGAGATGGAGATAAAATTTTCGGAACAGAGCAGTTTCGTGAAATAAAAACATTTTCTTTCCACTTATTTAATGAAATTAACAAAGATGGAAAGATTGATGCTTCGTGACATCAACTATGTTTCAATGGTTGTATTTACTTGTTAAGGCTATGCCTCTTCTAAGTGGAAATACATCATGTGATATGTCTCTTATGGTTCATTTCGTATGAATCATAGTGAAGAGATTGAAAAGTTTATTGGAAGTAAGAACGTTGGAAGATTAAGTTTTTAACGTTGTGTTGACAAATATAAGAGGTCTTCTTGAGAGAGGTTGTTAAAACCTATTATTGTCAATGGTGACAAAGGTCATAAAGATTAACATAATAAGGCTTCTTGATAAGAAGTTGTTGAAATCTATTATTGTTAATAGTGACAAAAGTCACAAAGATAAAACAATAGAGCTTCTTGAAAGAAGTTGTTGAATTCTATTGTTGTGAAGTCACAAATACTAAAACTATAGGGCTTCTTGGAAGAAGTTGTTAAAACCTAATAGTTGATGAGTGACTAATGTCATGGAAAATAATAATAATAATAATAATAATAGGACTTCTTGAAGAAAGTTGTTAAATCCTATTGTTGATGATGATGAAAAATGACACAATATTTAGAAGGAGGACTTCTAAAAAGAAATTGTGTATTATGAGGATGAGAATATAAGTTTCTTGAATTTGGAGGTACTCCAAGATGAAACTTCTAAACTTTGGAATAATGAACCTCAATTTATTATGAGTTGTCACAAGAAATAAATTTGTGTTAATTCTCCTATTGAATTAGTAATTTATTCTTGGATTGAATTCTCTAATTAAGTTAGAGAATTAAATTTGTAACAACAAAGTTATAATTTGGTTTTTATTTGTTTAAAATTAAAGCCAATGTTTTGGAAAAGGCTCCTTGTGTGGAAATAATTTCCAAATAAATATGGGTGTTCCAAGTATTTTGGTCACCATCGTGGGAAGTTAGAAAATTTTGTTGGCCTCGACTTTAAGTGATGGCAACAAAAGATGTTCTACTTAACCACCTTGAACTTAGTGAGATTTCTTAAGAAAAATCCTACAAAGTTGGTGAAAATGAGACGGATGTGTAAGCCGTGAGTGAGGTTAAAGCATGTGAATTTCTTTTGTCGGAACTATATACTTAACGGACGGTCGAATTTGTTATATGATGTATATAGTACCAAGGAAAAAGATAAAAGAATTGTTGGAGTCATTGAACTATAAAAATAAAATCGAGAATGTTGGTGCAATTAAATTCATTTTAGGCCATTTCTTGATTTTAAAATAGTAGACACCATAAATTGTAAAAAGTCAAATGAAAGAAATGAAATAGTCTTTCATGTAATCCATGTCGAATGGATGATGATAAGTGAAATTTTCAAGTGATGAAAATAATTGAAAAATTACTTTTCACTTGGAAAGGTTTCAAAAAGCAACTCAAACATAAATGAATTGAAATGAATGTTGAGATGGTTGATATTCATCTTTTTGTTAGAAAAGGGAATAGAGCTTCGGATAAGAAGTAGTGTAACATTTCTTATGGCGAAAGTAAATGCGATGGAGCATATTGAAATGCTTAAGTCAAATACAAAGTTTGTCAAACTTGGTCAAAAGTAAAACTTGTTTGAAAAGTCAAACTTGTATGAAAAGCTAAACTTGTTTGAAAAAGTTAAACGTATTCCTTGTGTCTTGAGAGACAAAGGTAGATGTCATCAAGGATGATATCCATGATGTTTGAATATATGAAATGGAAATTATATCAACCGCGAGTTGAGTTGGTGACTAATAATGAGATTACGTCTCTTTACTTGGATCACAATTTTCATTCATTAAGAAATTCGAACAAGACATGAAATGTGTGTTGAAGTTAAGCATTGCGATGCTTTGTGATATGTAGAGATTTCAAACACATAGTAATTGTTATATATTATAAGCATTGTCTCGTTGAATGGAGAAGTTGGAAAACAACTTAGAAATGAGATAATGAAGATGAAACACTATTGAGTATAGTGTGTGTGCATAACATGTGTTTGTACACAAAATATCCATCTTGTAAATCACTATCAAAATGGTGTTGATGAAAGAAATGATAGCATTATTGCTAAAATTTGAACTAACCCAAAATGTGAGGGTGAATCTACTTTGGAAAAATAAATACCTATTGGTTAGGTTACCCCAAGAAAAATGTAAATTCCATATGATGTATGGAAACGTAGGCCTACGTACACGTGTGAATGTGGGGGTAGTCACAAAGTAGAAAGTCCAACATCAACAAAATTGATATATCGATACAAGATGGTGGAATGTGTAAATAATGATTTTTCATGGTTGCCATATATTATTCAATGACTTTGAATATATATAACACCAAGAAAATTGAAAAAATAATGGAAATCAAGTATTGATATCAAGTTCATGAAAATGAACAAATAATACTTTGAGTGAAATAGATCAAAGTTACACTTTGAGTGAAATAGATCAAAGTGATGCTTTGAATGAAATAGATCAAAGTAAAACCTAGAATGAAGTGTGCAAGTTAGTAAAGTCACTAGATGACTTGAAACAAGCACAAAGATAATGAAATCAAAAACTTGATTTTGCCATGAAAGAATGTGGATTAATCAAATATGACATGAGTGGTTATGTCATAATGTTGATTAAATCTATTAAAGATATGTTAAACTTGAGAGAAGTTTAGCAAATGGGAAATTTGGATTTAAAATTTCAAGAACTAATGAATTTTCATTAAGCAAATTAAGATATAGTTCTTGAAAATTTTGAAAAAGGTCACGAGATATGGGTTTAGTGGATGTAATCCTTGAAGTGGAAATTTCTAAGAAATCTAATGGATAATTCTTGAGAAATTAGCAAGGATAATTTAGAAATGACTAAAACCCAATTGGCATGAGTCAACATCTATTGAAGAATAGAAGTGACATTAATTCTCAAGTTGAACACTCGAGAAATATTGAAAGTCTAGTGAGTTGGAACACGAGTAATCCTAAATATATTGTAAAAGTACTAAGGTACTTGAGATACAATTGAGATTACAGATTACACTACACTAGACATCTATCGATAATTGAAGGATATAGTGATACTATTTGGATATATGAGTGGTTTCGTATTCCTATTAGCGGAAGCGACTATATCAGGGAAGTCTTCTAAATAAATAAGTTATAAATAGATTCATAGCGGAATCTAAGTTTATAGCTTAAGATAAATGTGGTGAGAAAACATAGAGGCTGCGCCAATTTTCTAGAAGATATTCCAAAATGGGATAAACATGTGCCAGTAATTTGTATACATTGCGATAGCCAATCTGCGATTGGTAGGGCACAAAATCATATGTATAATGGTAAGTCTAGACATATACGTCGACGACATAATACTATTAAGCAACTAATTGCAACTGGTACCATATCTATTGACTATGTAAAGTCAAAAGATAATTTGACGGATCCGCTAACCAAAGGGTTAAGTAAAGAAGTGGTTGCAAAGTTGACATTGGGAATGGGATTAAAGCCTCTTGAGAAGTTAAACACAGCGGAAAACCCAACCTAGTTGACTGGAGATCCCAAGATCTAGGTTCAAAAGGGACAACCTAACTGTTAAAAGACTTGTAGCGTCACTGTGGGGGTACCCCATACCCATTTCGTAAAAGTGACATCCCGAGAGGAATGAGGTTAAGCCGTTGGCTTTTAATGATTCTTATGTGAAGTAAAACGGGTTACTTAAAAGAATCACCTATGTGAGAAAGAAGTGTGGGCCGCTTTGAGAAGAATTATGTGAGGCTTAATTCTTAGACCTTCTCACAGAACCAGGCATTGTGCTCCAGGGCCATAATGGACACAGCTATGAGAGCTGAATTGTGTTAGGGCGATACCTGTGCAAAGTATATGATCGACTACACAAAAAGCTAGCAGTTCAAGGACATCGTGTCTACTGATTAGCGAGTAGAGTAAATATATCTTGCAAGGGAAGGTTCAAAGGGCAGACCCTACCTATCCTATGCAGGTTTTCGACTGCCGGACTTTATCACCTATCCTCATCAATTTCCTTCATGTGGGGGATTGTTGGAAAAATATGTTGTGTGTGAAGGAAATTGTGTGTATTTCCTAGTAAGAATCGTTTGTTGTTGGACAAAGATTATTGTGGGTTCAAGTTTCACTCCGTGTGAACATTGAAATAGTATATCTATATATCCAATTTAAAATTGGATGAGAAAGATATGATAGCTCAAAGTTTGTGGGTTGAAATTGTAACTTTAGAATTTAAACCTACCATTTATGTGCCATGATAGCCAAATTAATAGATGGATTAATTGGGATCATTACCTTGGAGCTGTGGTTACAAAAATTTGGAATAAAATCACATGAATACAAGAGTAATGACTCTCATATTAATAGAGATTGATTGGGCATTCATTTGGTTATATATGATTGAGCTATATATTGAGAAACCTACAACAACATGAAAAAAGAGAGTTTTTCCATCAATATTCTTCTTCCCTCTTGCAATTTGTTCATCTTCTTCCTTTGGCCTCCTAGCATAATACGAAAAGGTGATACTGTCTAAGCACAGTTCTGCTAGCCGGGAAACTTAGGTGCAAAGTGCCCCCGGTCCGCACGTTCTATCCTGGGAGACTAGCGTTCCGAGCAAACGCAAGCACACGTGGTGAGGGGACGAATAAGTCTTAAGGAGACGGTGACTAGCATTGGGCTCGTGCAAACAACGATCAATTTTTATGGTTCTATCTTTCCTTTTATGTTTTTCATAATTGTTGTATAATTGTATTATGTTGTAATTGTTTTCCTTTCAATATTTACAAGATTTTATCCAACAATCTTAAGACTTATTACTTGTTGAGAAAGGATTGCAGATTACATGGATCTTGTGGTGTGGTGGCTACGAGAGAAAGGATGAAAGACGATGAAAAACAATGAGAAAGAAAGCAAGAAAATTTCTGCACAGATTTTTCTTGGCTAGCTGTATTAAAACAGCATTTCCCGCTTCGTTAACTGTTGGATTGGGCTGAAACTTTTTGTACATGTTCAAGACCCTTAATAGAAGATTCTGAACGGTGACGATTGGAATCTATAATGTGGAGATGGAGATAAAATTTTCGGAACAGAGCAGTTTCATGAAATAAAAACATTTTCTTTCCACTTATTTAATGAAATTAACAAAGATGGAAAGATTGATGCTTCGTGACATCAACTATGTTTCAATGGTTGTATTTACTTGTTAAGGCTATGCCTCTTCTAAGTGGAAATACATCATGTGATATGTCTCTTATGGTTCATTTCGTATGAATCATAGTGAAGAGATTGAAAAGTTTATTGGAACTAAGAACGTTGGAAGATTAAGTCTTTAACGTTGTGTTGACAAATATAAGAGGTCTTCTTGAGAGAGGTTGTTAAAACCTATTATTGTCAATGGTGACAAAGGTCATAAAGATTAACATAATAAGGCTTCTTGATAAGAAGTTGTTGAAATCTATTATTGTTAATAGTGACAAAAGTCACAAAGATAAAACAATAGAGCTTCTTGAAAGAAGTTGTTGAATTCTATTGTTGTGAAGTCACAAATACTAAAACTATAAGGCTTCTTGTAAGAAGTTGTTAAAACCTAATAGTTGATGAGTGACTAATGTCATGGAAAAAAATAATAATAATAATAATAGGACTTCTTGAAGAAAGTTGTTAAATCCTATTATTGATGATGATGAAAAATGACACAATATTTAGAAGGAGGACTTCTAAAAAGAAATTGTGTATTATGAGGATGAGAATATAAGTTTCTTGAATTTGGAGGTACTCCAAGATGAAACTTCTAAACTTTGGAATAATGAACCTCAATTTATTATGAGTTGTTACAAGAAATAAATTTGTGTTAATTCTCCTATTGAATTAGCAATTAATTCTTGGATTGAATTCGCTAATTAAGTTAGAGAATTAAAAATGAATACTACTTCCTCCATCTCAAAATGATCTTTGCATTTTTGACTATCCAAACTTTCTAAAGATATGAACACTTGATTCACTACCCATGTTGTGTTTATACACATTTAAGCTCAAATTGTAGAAATAAGAAGAATATTTTGGGACAATAGAAATTTGCAAATGAGAAGATCATTTCAGAGGGAGTATTAAAAAACAAAATTGGGTATTCATTTTGAGATATAGGAAGTAGACGTATATAAAATCAAACATTTGGTAAGAGGAGAATCAATCAAGCCTCAAATTTATCAAGATTAGGAAATTAATCCAAAAAATAAAATAAAATATGAGTAGATGTTTTCAGAAGATCATACCTCGAAGGAACGATCGGAAGGTTGGGGTGGCGTTTGGGGAAACTGAAGAGTCGTTCCAAGCGACGCTGTGGTGTTACACCGCCGCGGGTGGTTGCGGTGGGAAGAATCGATGGCAGGCGGTGGTTTGTTCAGGAGTTTGCTACTCTCGCTTAAATTCCATAATAGTCCACTTTATTGAAATTAATAATTTTCACGATTTTTTTGTGAATATTTGGGGAAAAACGCGTTTTACGCTAAGTTAGCGTAAAATGTTTTTTTTTAAAAAAATGGCGCGGTGGTATTTTTGTAATAAACGAGAAGTTGTTTTGCGCTGATCGTAAGTGTCAGTGTTAAAAAGTGTCAGCCGTGTACACTGGCACTTATTGACACTACGACTACCACTTTTAATTAGTGTCATTATCAATTTTTATAAGTGCCAGTGTAATGGCTGGCACTTTTAAATACTAACACTGACACTTATGAAAAGTGTCAATTCTGATGTTTATAAACTCCAGTTTGAATTACTGGCACTTTGTAATATTAACACTCGCCATTTACGATTCTCTCAGTTATTTACGAAAATGTCACCGCTTGTTTTTTTTTTAAAAAAAAAAAAACGTCAGTATCTTTTGAAAAACACGTTTTTCCCATGCTTAAGGTAAAACACGTTTTTCACGAGACCTACTCAATTTTTTATTTAACGCAAATAATCTCTATTAATTGATAATAAAAAGAAAATATCAAACACTGCAATAACATAACAATCAATTTGCGATTATATTAGCAGGTAGATATGTTTTAAATAAATTATAAATCCCCAATTATGATTTAAGTAAAAAAATTGTGATAAAAAAAAAAAAAAAAAAAATCAACAACAGTTGGCTATCTTTGCCTTGTTGATCAAAGACACACGAAAAGGCTCTTAAGTCACCCCTCAGCAAATATACTTCTTCCTCCGTTTTGAAATGATATCCCATTTTTTATTTTATTTTATTTTATTTTTGTTAATATGAGAGTACTTTAAGTAATACGGAGTATATTAATGAATATTAAAAAATTGTTCTTAAAATACAATTATAGATATTATTAATAATTTTCAAATATTATTTAGATAATTAAATTAATCTAAATTTATTTTTGAAAATACATTCGTATTTTAAAAAAAAAAAAAAAAAAAAAGAGGTCATACCATTTCAAAGGCATATAGTTATAATATTTAGCGACAAAAATCAGATTTATTTTTAAAATTATCTTTCCAAACATTTAATTTTGAAAATATAAAAAGATTAGTGAAAAAAATTGATAAAAGATATTAAGTGACAATGTTTTTTTCTTCAAAACAAACATTATTTTTGGGAAGGGAATTCTAAACTAAATTTGAGTATTTTGTTTTTAAATGTACTAGCAAATAGCCCGTGCTCCGCACGGGTATATTAAGTTCCCAGAACTTTTTGGTAATCACAAATAAATGTAGGATTGTTTCGCCATTATTATTAGGAAAATTAATAATGAACGTAAAATTGAGTATATTAGTATTACATTTATTTGATTATTTTTATTTATTGGGGTATTCATGTACTGTATTTGTATGTATATGAATGACTGATGATCATTTTCTATCATAAATTATTTATGTGGGGTGATAATAAAATTATTTGAATGGAGTCTCTTGATTTACGTGTAAAAAGTAATCATAGTTACTTGATTGTAGTGATATGTAGACTTATATTATGACACTTAGGTATATACTCAATTATTTCCTCGATATGTGGCAAAGTATGAAATAGAAAAAACAAATCACATTGTATCATACGGTAAGCCGATTTGGATGAATCAACATTGAAATTTTTCATAGTATAGCAACCTTAAATCGGGTATGTACCGACTACGTATGCAACAATAGATTAGATCTTCATACAATGCAATTATATATATATATATATATATATATATATATATATATGGTCCTGCTCTTGTGAGAACCAAATTACATGAGAACCATTACTAGCCTTAGGATTAGGAATAAATGGACTGTCCAGATTAGAGGTAAAAACATAACTAGGCGGTGGCAATTTTGAAATTAAAGGAGATGCGAGGGCATAATGGTCGTATCGCTTTAAAAACATAACGCGTGCCGAAGTCGGGAAAGGCGAATTCCATAGATACAGAAGGTATTTTCTACTGTATCCAATGTTTACTTGGATATATTTAGGCAAAAAACTAATGTATCCAATGTTCACTTGGATAATTCATTGGATACATTACTTGGATACATTAGGTCAAAACTAAATGTATCCAATGATTACTTGGATACATTTATGCAAAAACTAATGTATCCAATGTTCACTTGGATAATTCATTGGATACATTAGGTCAAAACTAAATATATCCAATGTTTACTTGGATACATTTAGGCAAAAACTAAGTGTATCTAATAAAATCCGATTTACTACAAAAATGCCACCGTTTCCCTTTTTACTGTCGACGTGTTCATCGCAGAGCCACAAATAAGAACATAACGATACAATACCTGTTTTTCCATTGAATTTCCGACTTATTTCAAAATTGCCACCGCGTCATGCTCCCTCCAAGTCTGATCTGCACCGTCCGTTTTTTTCTAATCCAACGGCTGCTGTTGGTTCTCACGGTTCTCACGATATTTAGGTTCTCATTTGAGCACCTACATATATATATATATATATATATATATATATGTGGTCCTGCTCCTGTGAGAACCAAATTACATGAGAACCATGAGAACCATTACTAGCCTTAGGATTAGGAATAAATGGACTGTCCAGATTAGAGGTAAAAACATAACTAGGCGGTGGCAATTTTGAAATTAAAGGAGATGCGAGGGCATAATGGTCATATCGCTTTAAAAACATAACGCGCGCCGAAGTCGGGAAAGGCGAATTCCATAGATACAGAAGGTATTTCCTACTGTATCCAATGTTTACTTGGATATATTTAGGCAAAAAACTAATGTATCCAATGTTCACTTGGATAATTCATTGGATACATTACTTGGATACATTAGGTCAAAACTAAATGTATCCAATGATTACTTGGATACATTTATGCAAAAACTAATGTATCCAATGTTCACTTGGATAATTCATTGGATACATTAGGTCAACACTAAATGTATACAATGTTTACTTGGATATATTTAGGCAAAAACTAAGTGTATCTAATAAAATCCGATTTACTACAAAAATGCCACCGTCTCCCTTTCTGCCGTCGACGTGTTCATCGCAGAGCCACAAATAAGAACATAACGATACAATACCTGTTTTTCCCTTGAAGTTCCGACTTATTTCAAAATTGCCACCGCGTCATGCTACCTCCAAGTCTGATCTGCACCGTCCGTTTTTTTCTAATCCAACGGCTGCTGTTGGTTCTCACGGTTCTCATTTGAGCACCTACATATATATATATATATATATATATATATATATATACATATATACATATATATATATATATATAAGTTTTAGAAAAATAATTGCAAGAAATGAATCAAAGTTCGTAGATAAATTACCTTTTCATCGTTGGCAATAAAATCAAGACTCATGAGTTTTAGGGATGGCCAACACCGGTCCCGGTTCCGGTTCGGCTTTTATGTGAACCTTAACCTGCAATTGGTTACACCGGTTCCAATTGTCACAATCCGGTTCCAGTACGGTTCCGGTTCCAGACCCGCGGTACTTTTTTTTATTTTTTTATCATACAATAATGAATAAACAACTTAAAAATTATTTCATAAGTGATTTTTTAAAAAAACAAAGCTAAATCAACAATATATTGAAAAACAAACATAGAAGAAAATAAAATAAATGATAGTATATAAAATAAAAAAGGGACGGTACCCTTTAAATTTTAATAATTAAAGGCAAATTTACAATGAGGGGGATAACCAAATTTTTATTATTTTCATTCACTGAATTTGGCTAAAAAAATTAATCAAAACACAACTTTTCTTGTCAACCTTCCATTAGTAACAGTTAATTCTGATGAAACTGTTAGAAATCTAATGATTTTGATGGTTTTTTAACGGTTTTACTGACGGTTCAGACGGTTCCGGTTCACGGTTTGGTTGGGCGGTTCAGAACCGCCGGTTCACAGTTTTTTGGGGGGTTGAACCTTAACCGGACCTTATCCAAAACGGTTCCGGTTTTCGTGGCGGTTCATAGCGGTTACGGTTTTTTTGGTTCCGGTTCCTGGCCTGTTCGACGGTTCCGGTCCGATTCCGGTCTGGTTTGTCAATCCCTAATAAGTTCTCGTGATTTCGTCATATTGTATGAATTCCACATGCAACTAATCATTCTTTCATCATATCACCCATTTAGAAGTTGATTGGAATAAATTTTGATCTCCCGTTATGATGAAAAGAAATAGAGAAAGATATATGAAAATATGGAGCAACTATATTTTTATTTATCATCTGCTTATTATATAGTACAATTTGGTAGAGGTGAGAGCTTAAAAGTACTATTTAATGAATATGTTAGAGCAATTGAACATGACTTGATGAGAAAAAAGAGCAATCACAAGAACACCGATTTACGTGGTTCACCAACTTGGCTACGTCCACGGGGAGGGGAGAGAATATTATTATCAATCTGTAGAAACGATTACAAGATCACACTAATCTATGCTAGCACGAATTTTGGTCACAAAATTCCTGATTGTGCTAAAACCCTAGATCTAGAATTATTGATTTTCTCTGAGCAATCTGTGTTTTTCAACCTTCTTTCTTGTTAGGATGATAACCTCTATTTATACTAGTCATAACCTAACCCTGAAGACATAAGGAGTCCTGAATTTGAGTCCCCAAAGGAAAAACCCACGTTTTCGGCTCTTTCTGTACGCGTCTTGTGCCAAATCTGCCGCATTACACGACTCGTGTAGGTCTACACGACTCGTGTAGCACTCGTGTAACACTCGTGCACAACTCGTGTAGAGTAACAAGTCCACTTCCAGACTCGTGTAACCACTCGTGCATCAGTTCACGACTCGTGTAATGGTTGTTCCTCTTTGCTTTGTCTTCTTTTCTGCTCTGTCTAGGCATTATGAAACCTTCTGTTGTACAATCCTTTAATATGGCGTCCCACATTCAAAGGCATTATCCCAACAGAATAAATGTTTGGTTTTCATAATTTTGTAATAGCATTTAAAGGTGAAGGTTCTAATAACTTATGAAACTGTTGATAATCTATAATTTACTTTAGTTCATGAATGCAAGTCATATTAATTAAATACTCTCTCCGTCACAGAGTGAGAGTCCTACTTTCTATTTTGGTACGTCCCAGAGTAAGAGTCTCATATCTTAAATGGCAAGGATTCTTTACTATTCATCTCACTCATTCTCTCTCTCTCATACTTTACTTTTATACTCACAACACCAATCAACTTACTATTCACTCCCACTCATTCTCTCTCTTACTTTTCTTTTACACTCACAACACTTAAATCACTTCCATCATTTCTTAATCTCTGTGTATTTGAAATGTAAGACTCTTACTCTGGGATTGAGGTATTATAAGTTAGAGACTTTTTATATTCTAGCATTATTTTTCACCTAATGTTTCATCTTCTTTAAGTACATTGTTTGTTGG
Organism: Campanula takesimana; assembly: GCA_026119855.1. Lineage (NCBI taxonomy): Eukaryota > Viridiplantae > Streptophyta > Magnoliopsida > Asterales > Campanulaceae > Campanula > Campanula takesimana. Next base: position 752,215 of record JAOWBW010000280.1, read on the forward strand.
ACTTCTTGAGTAAAGTAATTAAAATCATGTTTAATCTATCTTTTCCCTTTCTATCATTTAATATTCACTTGATACTTAAAACTTAATGTATTCCATCATAATTCAGTGGCTTTAAATAATTTGTTGTCTCTTGGAATTCATAAACAATTTCAATGCCTTCCTATGAATGTGAGTTATTTGAAATAATGCATGATATTCAAAGCCATTGAATTATGAAAATTTGATTAGTTGAAAATCAAAAAGTCACTTCTTAATTATCTTATTGTTTATTCAAAGTCATTGGTTTATTAAAATTTGATTAGTTGAAAATTGAAAAGTCACTTCTTAATGATCTTATTGTTCTTTAATCCGTCCCACCTCACTTGAGACCCTTGAGGTGGGCACAATAACTAAGGAGAAATAATAAAATAAGAAAAATGTGTGGTAGAAAATGAAGAGAGAGAATGAGTGGGGTTAATAGTAGGTTGGTTGAATGAATTGTGTGGTGGAAAATGAAGAGATAGAATGAGTAGGTGGAGTAGATTAAATATAAAATTATAAAAAACTTACCATTTGAGGAGTCTCAAGTGAAGTGGAACTGACCAAAATGGAAATAAGTCTCAAGTGAGGTGGGACGGAGGGAGTATGTTCTATTAGATATGATCTATCTAGTCTAATACTCTATATATATAAAAGTATATGTTCTATTAGATATCATTCTCTTCTTACAGAATCACTAAATTACCTAATTTCATATATATGGTTATTACCTCTTATTTTAGCTTAGGTAGGAGAATGCAAAAAGCCTCAAAAATTACAAATGTCATATTACATGGCATTCACTAAACCAAGATAAACCCATTTGTGGCTTATGTGTCATTCCCATAGTTGATTTCACCAACTTTAAAAGAGTTGGTCTCCTATAAAACGCGTTTTTCCTAGTGGTTAGGAAAAACGTGTTTTTCAAAATCATCTGGCGGTCCTCAACACACTCACTGGACCTTCGTAACACAACAACCGGTCATCCTAAACATTGTTACTGGCTATTAGGGGTGTAAGCGGTTCAGTTCAGACCGCGGTTTGAGACCGAACCAAACCAAATCATACGGTTTGGTTCGGTTTCCAAGCACGAGTGGTTCGGTTCGGTCTCAAAATTTGGTAAACCGCGTGGTTCGGTTTGGTTTGTGGTCTGACCCTTCCAGACCGAACCAAACCGCGAGACCGAACCACCATACCGAACCATGATACCAATGTTAGTGTTGGTGCCCTAGGCACGTTTATTTAAACGTTATGTATGTTATCAATTTATTCATATTAATAAAGAGATGTTTTGATTATTATTGTCATTCATGTTTACTTATAATAAATTCCGTCCCTAGTACTTATGAAGCACTAGTATAAATCTAAATGATCATGAAATGATCATGTTATAGTTATGGGTACTTGTTGGAGAACAAGGTACTGGACATGACCCACTTTATGAGATTTATGTCATGGTCAATGTCAATGTCATATATAGATTTCATATTAGTTATGTCATTTAAATCCTTAGACATGAAGTTATTATAGTCTTCCACTTGATGAATATTATATTTGACATATTCAAACGCTACCTGTAACCAGGTAGTTATAAAGGGTATAATTGGCATAATCGGATTCACGTAGGGAAGAATAATAAGCTAAATGGATTTGTCCTTCTTCGGAGAGATGTCGAGCTTGGGCCCCTCGTAGAATGATGTTGATGAAATGTTTGGCCAAACTCAAATGAATTGATTGGATCAATGTCATTTGGATTATCAACATATTCGGAATCGAGAAAGTATTGAACAAATACAAGTTGACTTAATGACCATGACTTGTGTTCAATGACATCGTGGACAAAAGGATTGTGACATGTTCTATAAAGGAATACGAACTTGTATATAGTTATGCTATTTGGGTAGGTATGACGGTTTGCTAGAACCTAATCATATCTTATGGGTTTATGTTTAAACCGATTTCCAACTTAGTGTAATCCTATAGGGTCACACACAATTAGAACGAATCCTAGAGGACTTAATTGGAATTTGGGTCAAAGGGCCTTTGAGGGATTTTTAGGAATTTAGAGGAGAAAACAAGAAAACCGAGAAAACGGGAGGATCCGGGCGAACCTATGCAAGGACCCTCTCGGACCTTGCATAGGACCCGGCCGGACCTCCTATAAGACCCGGGCGGACCTTTGAGGTTTCGGCCTGGGACTTTCTTAATCCGATTTCTTGCGGGTTTGATCACTTGTTACCTATTTGGAATAGGAGAAACAAGTATAGAAACCTCCTCTAGTTTCCCTAATCAATCCAATGCATATTGTGAGCCTCTAAAGAGTTTGTGAGGGTTATTTCTTATTCTAAGATCCCTATATTGAAGAACAAGAATATCACATAAAATTCCATATAGTTTTAAAACAATTGTGAAAGTGTGTTTCACAATTTGGTTTAGCAACCAAGATCAAGAAGCTTCTTGATATTCGTTCGAGGTTTGAATACCAATAGAGGGTGAAGCTTATCACCTCCATAGTTCGTGTTCTTGCTTTTGTTCGTGATCAAGTTTCAAAGTTCCACCAAGAATCAAGGTTGTTAATCAAAGGCTTCAAGGGTTAGTATTCTAATATTCATTATAGTATTTGATTTAATCATATGAACGAATCTATGGGCTTTAGGTTTCATGAATTTTTAAATGTTTTATTCCGCTGCGCATGATTATAGGAAACCCAACAACCAAACCACAAGACCGAACCACTAGACCGCATATATTAGTCATATATTTGTATGCTAAGTAACATCCACCTTTGAATTATTAAGAAAATATGCATTACATTACATTAGACCATTACTAACGCTCGTTTTGTATCTTATTCAATATTTATTTCATCGTGTGTTGTATTCGTTGAAGCACATAGTTAACAAAGTTCGGTAGTGTGTTCACTTACTTCGGCTTCTTTATTCGTTAAATATCCTTCTTCCTTTAATTTTTTTATTTTAAACAGAGTCTAAACCATGATTTGAATCCTGATATAAACCACAGTTTGAATTACGATTTAAACCACATTCTAGACCGCGGTTACGGTTTGAAGCATGATTTAAACCACATTCTAGATCGCGGTCTAAACTACATTACTGAACCACGGTTTGAACCAAACCGAACCAAACCATAATGGTTTGGTTTGGTTCGGTTTGAACTTTTTCGCGGTTCAGTTCGGTTTGATATTTTCCCAAACCGATGACTAGTGGTTCGTTTTCTAAAATGGCCGAGACCGAACTAAAATGAACCATTTACACCCTACTAGCTATCTATTAACACTTCTGTTATTCAAAAAAAAAATCAGAAAAAACCTTCTGGCTATCACTTTCAAAGGTTATGGCTATCAATCTCATATGCAGAAGGCTTTATATTAATATCCAGAAGGCTTTATATTGATATCCAGGACCCATCTAACTATCACTTTCAAAGGTTCTTGCTATCAATCTCATATCCAGAAGCCTTTATATTGATATCCAGAACCGTTGAGAAGTTCCGATTATTTACAAAAATGACCTTTTAGGCTATCACATTCAAATGTTCTGGCTATCAATATTATATCCAGAAGGTTTTATAATTATATCAAGAATCGTTGAGAAGTTTTGATTATTTATAAAAATGTCACCGCATTTTTTTTAAAACACGTTTTTCCCAAGATTTTGCGACTTTAAAATAGTATAGATTTTTGAATTAACTACGGTACATTAAAGTTGTTGGGCAACCAAGAAAGACGAGTTAAGAGTTTGGGCCGTCTATGGGCCTGTAATTGTTGGATTATAAAGTATAACCATAAAATGGCGTTTGTCCGGAGTTTTGTATTTTCCTTTGTCATATTGGGCCACGAGGTACTATATAGTACAGAATAATTGGGTTAGAATGTTGTTTGGTCAAGAGCTGTATATGGCGTTTTAGAAGGTACTCGCTCAAAAGCAACAACACATTTTTTTTTTTTTGTAATTTCAATCACAAAAATTATAAATAATTGTGTTGTTGTTTTCAATTTCTTTTAGTTTGTATTTTTAGTTTGTATTTCATGTTTCTGTTTTTTGATTTTTCGTTGTAATAAAAAGTTTCTCCCATTTGTTGGGAGCCGTTGCTTTCCCACGTCGTTCGGAGCCGTTGTTTTCTCCCCGCCGTTGATGTGTTTGTTTGTTGTTTTCTTCATTGTGAAAAGGCAAGTGATGAATCTCCACAACAAAAAGGTGTTCATTGTTCTTACTACACAAGGAATCTTTTTGGATTTTGAGATGTCGTGTGGACGTGGACGTGTCAACCCAAATTCTCTTGTATGTCAGGTTCTCAGTGCAAAATATTATCCGATGTGATATTTTTTAAATGCCGAATGGAGGCAGTTTCCAAGTTTTACTTAGAGTAGAATCCGAACGTCTCAAAATTTGGATTAAAAATGTATTTGTTGTAGTTTAAGAGATGAAACATCTACGTATATATGGAATGCGCATTCGTCTTTGTGAAGTGCTATTTCTTTGATTATTGTGAATGAATATGATTTGTCGCTTGTTAAAAAAAGAAAAAGAAGAATGTACTAACTCATCTCAAAGTAAGTTTTTTTTTTTTTTTGGGTACAAATCTCATAGTAAGTTATTAGCACAATTCATCCATCTCAAAATAAATATTGTCATTTCTTCGTATGAAATGAAATAACTTTAGTATTGATTATAGAGGTATAAGCACTAAAGCACAATCCTGAGAAAAATTGACAAATAACATAAAAGTTACTCCATAAATGTAACCTGATATATAGAACTAACACTTTATTTATAACCTGATATATATCGTACTTACCAAACCGCATCTAAATAGAGTTTGTCGTAATCATATAAATAACTAAATAAAGTTACAACATCAAACCAAAATCAGTTCCCTTAATCATAATCCTCCTAATCAATTCAAAACTCAATCCTTCAATCAAGGCTCCTCCTCATCTTTAATCAACCCTTCAATCTTCTTACATTTGAGAAACTCAACAACTCCAGCAAGTGCAATATCAACATCCTCACTCTTCATTAGCTCCTCAGCAAGTTCAGCTGGAGTGACCTGAACCTTTTCCATCAGTTCCTTAATCTCATCAAAGAGTTCGTGATCATCGTCGTCCTTTACGCCAAGGTAATTAGAAGCCAATAATCTAAACCCTTGATACGTGCAATACGACATATGTATGTGCAAGTCCATTCTTCCGGGACGCAACAATGCTGGGTCGAGTTTGTCCTTGTGGTTGGTAGTGAATACAATGATCCGCTCGTCCCCACAGCTCGACCATAGTCCATCTATGAAGTTAAGTACACCCGACAACGTCAACTGCGAAAAAACTCCAACGCAAAGTTCAGTCAAGACGGAAAAAGTACCACAATAGTGAAAAATATGTCTATTTGTAACAATTGAAAAGGATAATTGTGTCTATTTCTAAAATTTGTAGTGGTTAAGCAAATAACGTAGTGGTCAATTTAATGTTGTAGCCCACGCCTATTTTGAATGTGGGGGCGTAAATTAAATGTGTCAAACAAGTCTATTGATTATTTTCCATTTAATTTATGCTAGAGGCCCGAGTTTTAGCATGGGCTGGACTGGGCCGGCAATGGACAATGTTGGAGGTTCCACCTTAAAACCAATTGGTGATAAGGGGAGTAACTCCTCAAGTCTGTATACCGGTCCATGTTTCTTTCTTTAGAAGATGTGGGATAATTGTCTCTTACACTAACATGATCTTAAGTTCTACTTTCACACATACAATTGCAGCAGTGTAGCATCAAATCAGTTGTTGCGTTGCAACAGTGCTATATTCAATCTTATAATTCAACTTTCAAGTGTGCTGAACAGAAACTAACCTGAGAAGGATGCTTGGAATCGGAACTTTTGGCCGCCGGTGGAACTGCCTGACTACGATTTTGCATTTCAACACTACAATCAATGTCTTCGATCAAAATAATAGACCGATTCGTCGTTGATAGCAATATTCTTCTTAATGTTGAATTAGATTGCATACTATTAAGCTGCAAATCGTAAATATCAAACTTAAGATAGTTAGCCATGGCCGCCACCAAGCTCGATTTACCAGTTCCGGGTGGACCGTACAACAAATACCCTCTTTTCCACGCCTTTCCGACCTTCTTATAATAATGTCTCCTCCTAACGAATCGATCTAGATCGTCGATTATGGCTTTCTTCATCTTAGGCTCCATCGCCAGTGTCTCGAACGATGATGGATGGTCCAAATTGATTGACCCCCAACCACCGCCGTCAGTCGAATGGAGCTTCACGACCTTATCACTTTCCTCAATTTCGATTGCTTTAGCCATAATGTGTGGAAGATACTCTTCCAATACTCTCTCCTTGAATTTTTTGTTGAAACTAAGCTCGAAAAATGTCTTCTCGTTGTAATCTTCGTCTTTTGGCTCGATTGAAACAAACTTCCACCGGAGATGGATGTCGCCGCCGGCGAACGTGTCCATAATTTCCTGATTTTTTTCGAAACAGAGGTTGATTGATTTTTGTTTGGGGCTTTTTCCGACCTTGAACCGTTCGGTGGTGGGGCTGATTTTTGTACGGAGGTAAGTATCGACGGCGTCGTAGACATCGTTGCGGGATATTCCCCACTCGTCTTCGATGACGACGGTGGTTGTTGAGGAAAGTGGGCCGAAGAGGTAACGGAGAAAGGAGTGGAGGTAGGATCGGACAGGTTCGGGTACGAGGTCGTTTGCTAGTGACCGGAACATCATCATGAAGGCGGCGAATGAGGCGTAGGCTGAAAACATGGAAGTCGCCGTCGACTGCATATCGGTGGAGGTAACTCTGAACATTGTCGGAAAATTTGGTCGGTTTATCGGAATTGATAGTTTGAAGCTGAGATAGTTGGGTTAGTGAGTTAGGTGACGAGGGTTTGGGTCAGGTTTTATTTACGGAGTTTCTACTCCCTCCGTCCCACCAAGACCATCTCCAGTGGTTTGGTGCAAAAATTGTATTGTATCTTTAAAATGGTGCAAAAGTTGCACCAAATGTATACTATCATCTCCAACAATATACTTCAAATTTTGCACCAAAAAAGCATATTTACAGAATATTCTTTGTTATTGCATTTTATTTAATATATTAATTTGTTTGTTTTCAGATTATTAGGAATAATGTTAATTTTTATTAGAAATAATGTTAATTTGTTTGTTTTCAGATTATTAGAAATAATGTTAATTTTCCTTGATTAAGTTTTTTGTTCTATAATAAATGTCATTTTTTTTCTGTCCTTATACAAGTTTGCATTTTTAACTAAAACTTATTTTTAAAAGGAAATAATAATAATCAACTAGTGTGTTTTATGATTGTACAAGCTATGTACAAGCAATAGAAGTTTTGGGTAGAAGAATATATGGTAAAATTTATTTATTTTAAGACGGAAGAAGAATATAATAGTTATTATTTTGAAATAAAAAAGTATAAAATAAAAGTTACTCCCTCTTATCATACTCACGACAAAAACTCTATACTCACTTTCTCTTTCTTAATTTACTTTTCATACTCAAAAATTGTTTTTTTTTTTTCTTAATCTATGTGCAATATCAAAATAAGAACTTTAAATTGAGACGAAAGGAGTACTTATTTTGAAACATAAAAAGTCCATATATATTAAAAGAAAAAAAAAGGAAAACCCAATATAGCGCAGCTTTGAAGCTGCGCCAAACAAGAAGCAAAAATAGGTGTGCGCCATTTTTGAAGATGGGAATAGCGCATGATTGGAGTCCTTATTTGCACCAGAGATAGCATTTTGAAGTATGGTTGGACTTGGCCTAAAGTTCTTATTTTGGGTTGCGAGAGAAACTAGTTCTTTTTAAGTTGTTGTTAGAGCAATAAAACAAGATTTGATGATAAAATAAAGCAATCACAAGAACACAGATTTACGTGGTTCACCAACTTGGCTATGGGCAAAAGGGAATATATTACTATCACTTGGCAATCACAGATACAAATCTCACTAATCACGAATTATTGATACAATAATTCTTAAGTGTGCAAACCTAGATCTAGATTTACGGATTTGGAATTTTTGTCCAACTTCTTGAACTTCTCTCTAGTTCTAGTTCTAATTGACAAGTTTAAATATTAATTATTATGTTAGGGAGATGGTTGTATTTACAGTCACATAATTAACTAAAACCTCAATAGAAAAGGAATCATATTTCTTGTGTACAAAGTAATTCTATTCTCATTAGGAAACAATTTTTTTAATTCTTGAACAATTTCTTGTACCAATAAGCAACATAATTAAACCTTAATCATTGTACCAAAAGTATTTCCTTTTACTTGGAGAGAAAACAACTTTATTCTCTTAAGGACACCACAATCCTTATTCTTGAATAAGTCATGAATCTCTTTCCAAAAAGAATTCACAATTCTCAGTCCCAGAAATTACCGAATTTGTTGCGGACATGTCCGTAACCAATACACATATTGATTCAAATGCATATTCCCAACAGTTATAAAAAGTCTATTTTTAACCCTTAAACCCAAAACCTTAAACTGAAACCCTAAACTTTAAACCCTAGATCCTAAACTTTAAATCCTATAAAAACATGATTTTTATAAATTGTGAATAAACTAGTTTCACTCAAAATAAATTGTCACGAATATTAAGAAGACAATAAATATTGTGGGTGTAAAAAGTAAAATGAGACAGAAAAAATGGGTAAGAAGTTTTGTTATCAGAATGACAAGTTCTATTTTCAAAATTTTTAAAATTGAGACATATTTAAATAAATAAATAATAATAATAAGAACTTTAAATCGGAAAGGGACTACTTGATTTAACACTTTCGCTTAAAAAGGAAAGGAAAATAACCGGAAACTCCAAGGTTCTCATTACACATGTAGGGAAATGATTTTAAACTTGGTCTCCAAGAAAGTGGGACCTGAAGTCATGGTTCAACGAATTTGAGCTTGCTTAGCCACGAGGTACTCCAACCTGAACAGGGAATTCGATTTCAAAATTTATTTAAGGAATATTCTATTAAAAGTAAGAGCCCGTCTCCTGTACAACGGGTGTACGGCGTGCGACGGCGCCGAGCCGGGTCAGAATTTTTTTTTTTTTTTTTTTTTGTAACACCAACTTTTTTTCCTCCAACATAAGTAACACTTATTATAACGAAATGTAACATTTTTTTTATTCAAATGTAACACTTTTTTAATAAAAAAATTGTACCACAATTTTGCTGCAATAGATAAAGATAACATAAAGATTGACTACTAAACTAATGTAACACATCTTATAAAGGGATGTAACACTCATTTTTTCAAATGTAACACTTTTTTTCTCCGAAAATTAACATAGGATTGACAACTAAACTAATGTTACATTTTATAAAAAATGAATGTAACATTTTTTTCTCAATTGTAATAGTTTATATTCTTAAATGTAACATTATATATGAAATGTAACAATTTTTTATTGAGAAAGTAACAATTGAAATGCAAATCCATTTTTTTTTTGTAAAACTCATGTTACATTTGACTGAAAAAGTGTTACTTTTTCAATATGAAACTGTTACTTTTATTAGAACAGAGTGTTACATGTTAGCTGATGAACAACTCGGATTTTTGGTGTGTAAAAAAATATGTTTTTTTTAAAAAAAAAAAAATCAAACCAAATCATGACCTATGTAGTTTTATTCTTCTCGTCAAGACGAACAAAATGGTATTTTTTTAAAAAACAATCTGAGTTATAAATCTCAAGATATAGCATTTTAAAGTTATTGGTTTTTTTTTGGGTTAATTTCATTGCCCACCCTTGAGGTTTGGGTAAGTCTCAGTGCCCCCCCTTGAGGTTTGAATTCGTCTCACTGACCACCCTTTTGGCAATAAATTAACTATTTTACCCTCACTTTCATATAAAAATAGTCTTTATCTCTCATTAAATAAATCAAATTACTAATTATATTATAAATTCAAATAACATTTTATTTTTTGAGAAATTTTAAAATAAATATTATATTTAAGCTCAATGTACATTACGTATATAAATCAATAAATTAATAATTACCAATCAACTATTCCTCACAATTATCTTTTGTAAATTAACCCCTAAAGAATTATTATAATTCTATAATTAATCATATAACCATCTCAATAAAGTATAAACTCAAATAACATTTTTTTTAGCAATTTAAACAATATTTTAAAGAAAAATTAATTTCATTATTTATCATGAAGAAATAATAATAATACTATGCTCTAAATTTTAATATTTTATAGTTTCTATTTCATAAAATAATGACAATTATTTTTAAATTTTTTATTCCAATAATTTTATTTTCTTTAAAATCTATATGGTTATTGGGATTTATTCTTTATTGAATTAGCTTTATGGTTATCAGATATTAAAAATAATAATTAATGTTTATTTTTTGACATAGGGAGTATCAAATTTTTATTTTTTAAAGCATAAAATTTTTATTTGAATTTATATTTTATGAAGTTGTTTATATATTTAATTTTTTTCAAAAATATAATTATTTTGTGGAGTCAATTTAAAAACACTTATATTTGAGAAAGATAGATAGTTATTTATTTGTTAATTTATTTACTTATATAGAGGCTAAGTGAGCATAACAAAAAAATATTTTTCACATTATATTAGATTTTGTTGTAATTTAATTTATTCAATGAATTTATTTAATGAGAGATAAATGCACTAATTAAATTAAAGTGAGGTAAAATAGTCAAATTATTGTCAAAAGGTGGTCAGTGAGATGAATTCAAACCTCAAGGGGGGCACTGAGACTTACCCAAACCTCAGGGGTAGGTAGTGAAATTAACCCTTTTTTTTTTTTTTTAAGGTGACACGTGGCTGCGATCTGGGAAGAGGGGAAGGTGGATCTCACCGTCGGATGTAGCATAGCAGGTCAGGCCGAGAAGCAGCGGAACCGCCGCACATGGTGCGACGGCCGCATATAAGAATTCGTCTAAAAGTAACTACTAGTATAGTATTTTAGATTACAATTTCTTATATACTCCCTCCATCCCAGATAGATAGTCCCTTTTTTTCGTTGTTATTATAAGGGAACTTTGAGCAGTTATAAATGCTACTTATAATTATGTTAATGTGAAGCTAAAAATTGATATTAATAATATTTATAATGGTGTATCAAATACAATTTTAAAAATTTCATTAGAATAATTAAAAGTAGCCTTAATTATTACTCAAAGTTCTTTCGTAAAACCCATGAAAATAGGGGGACTATCATTCTGGGACAGAGGGAGTATAAAATGATACTTCCTCTGTCCCAGAAATATAGTCTCATTTTGATTTTTTATGTTCAACAAAATTGAACTTTGACCAAACATTGGTTTCAATTTAATCATCACAATAAAATTTAAAAATGTGTTATTGATAAATCACTTAGGGCTCGTTTGGTAGCAAGACATGGATAAGCATGATTATTTATTCGTGTACTAATAATCGGTGTATAAATAACACCACCCCTTTTTAAGGGATAAATAACAAGGGGATGAGCCTCTAATCGGCTCCAACCCCCTAATTAGTCCATTATTTAAAATCCTACCAAACAACCCTATCTCGTATTATTTATCTTATCCCTCTTTTTATCAGCTTACAAAACGACCCCTTAATGATTAATCAATTACAACTTTTAGAATTTCACTAGAATGATTAGATTGACACTAGTGTTTGGTCAATGTTCATTTTTGTTGACTATAAAATACCAAAATGAGACTATCTTTCTGAGACAGTGAGTATTAGTCATATGACAAATATTTTTAAATGAATTTTCGTTTAAGGAAGACAATAATTAAATAGTTCCATTATCATCTGGCTATAAGCAAGGTTGAGTTGAGCTTTTCATGTACTCCCTCCGTCTTTTTAATATGTTTATTTTTTGTCATTTTGAGTATCTCATTAGATTGTTCACACTCCCGAAAAAGAAAATTTATATTATTTTTTATTTAATAGGATTTACTTGTAATTCTCACAACAACTATATCACTCACAATTTCTACCCTACTCACATATCTCATCATATTTTTTATACTCACAATACATACTTACCTATTAATATTAAACATTTTTTCTTAAAACTTGTGCATTGGTCAAAACGTGAACGAACTAAAAGACGGAAAGAATATAAGCGATGTGAAGTTTTAGCTGTATTAAAAATATGTTAGCTAATTGCATCCAAAAAATGAAATACTCCCTTTGTCTGTTCTAGAACGATAGTCCCTCTTTTCAATTTTGTTTGTCCCATAAATTAGTCTCATTTCTAAAATTGAACTTTAAATATCACTAAACTTTCTAAATTACCCACAACAAATAATACTCATCACTTCACTTACGTCATTCTTGTGTTTTATAGGAACCATGTTACTGTTAGAGATATACCTAAAGTAGTCTAGTTATTTACTTTCCTAATTCTATTTGTATAGCTAGTTACTTGGTAGTCAAGATACGAAACTTGGTAGTCAAAATACGCTTGTATATATATATATATATCTTTGACAGTATTGTAAATAGAGAAGAGAGTTTCAATGCAAATAATAATTCCCTTGATATTGTCTTTCATGGTATCGAGCCTGAGATCCAAATAATTTTTTACAAGCCCTAGCTAACAAGCCGCCACCCCCTCCCCTGTGCAATTTTTCCGCCGCTGCACTATGGCCTCTTCCTCCTCGGATCTCGCCTTGTTACCCAACGCCGGTGATCCATCTCACCCCCTCATCCTTTTCTCTCTCTCTCTCTCTCTCTCTCTCTCTCTCTCTCTCTCTCTCATGTCCTCAAACTCACACCCACCAACTACATCGCCTGAAAACCCTAAATCGAATCAACCCTACTTGGCCTTTATCTTTACAACTATCTTGATGGAACCCTAACCAAACCTGAAGAGACCATCACCACCACCACACCTGCAGTTGCCGCCATTGCCACGGAAGCCGCCAAACCGGCTGTTACAATCACTACTCTGAATCCTGCTTACACAACTTGGTTCCGATAGGAGAAATTGTTGCTCTCCGCCCTCTCCGGCACTCTCTCACCGGCCCTAGTGCCACTCATCTCTCTCTGTTCCACCACCAATACCGTCTGGCTTACCCTTACCAAAACATATGCCAATCCCTCGAAGAGTCATCTCAAGCAACTCAAGGACCGCCTCCGTACTATCACCAAGGGAACTCGCTCTATCACTGAGTTCATGCAAGACATCAAGAACTGTACCGACCAGCTCACCTCTTTAGGTCGTCCCCTAGACCCTGATGACATTGTTGATCGCATTCTCCACCAAATCAATGATCCTGATTATGATAATGTCGTATTTGCCGTTCAGAACAGAGAAACCCCAATCACCTTTGACGAACTGCTGATTAACCGAGAGCTCGCCATCAAACTTAAAGCCCGACAGAATCCTACCCCCTTCCCTGACTCGGTTAATGTCGCCAACAAAACCTACACCCAACCCCCCTCTCGGTCCTACAACAACAACAACAACAAAAACAATGACCGGATGTCTTCCTCCTCCAACAATCAACCCCGCAGCATGTATAACGGTAAATGTCAGTGGTGTCGTAAACAGGGTCACTCTCTATCCTTCTGTCCCACCTTCCGCCACCAGTTTCCAAATGCCATGGTCCCATCTCCACCATAGAATTCTCAACCTCAGAACAACAACAACTCTCGCTTCCACAACAACAACCGCCAGCAGCAACAACCCTATCTTTATGCCGCCACATCCAGCAATTCGGCCCCTCCAACAAATTGGCTCTTAGTGTTGGTCCCAGAGGGGCAACAAGGGTATGAAAAATGCTAGAGGGGGGGGGGTGTGAATAGCGTTTTTAAATTCTTTTCAAACCCTTTTTGCAAATCAATGGCTTGTGCGCACAGTTCTCAAATAAGCTAAGTATAGCGCGCAGAGAGAGTGAGATGCACAGCGGAAATTTAAAGCAACACTGCGCAGGGTATACTGCGCAGGGTAAAAACGCACGCGCTAAGGTTTGGCTAAACTGTTGGATAAAATCGGATTCCAAGGCAATAGGCAATAACAAACACAACAGCAATAGCAGCAATCTAGTAAGATCAAACAAAGCAGTAATTCAGAAATAACTAAGCAAGAAGTAAATAGCAGAAATAATGAACAAGCTATTTGGAGAGGTTCGATCGATGAAAGATCTACGTCCTCTACCAAGATGGTTAGTCTTGGATTTTCTAATGAGATATATATTGATATGAGGAGCTTTTACAAGATTACAACGAATCAAAACTCAAATCAAAATCTAATCAATGAAGAGCAAATCCTAGACTAAACCAGTGTTTCTCAAGAAGTAAGATCTATATGATCGAAGCTTCAAGAGGTGTATGGGTGGCAGAAATTCTGGGCTCTATGAATCTAAGAGATGAAGAGCACGAAGAATTCTGGTGATATGAGGCTTAGGATCTGGGCAGGAGTTTGAAGGTTTGAAGGTTGTTCTTGAATCTGGGAATAGTAAGCAGCAAACTTCAGAACTTCAGGAATACTTGTAAGCACAAACTCTAGCAACTTGGAAATGAAGATGAGCAGGCTATTTATAGCAGAGAGCTTAAAACTAGCCGTTGGTGCTCTGAGCAAGGACGGTGAGCTGGCACAATAGGATTGGTGCGCAGGTGTCCTTTATAGCCGTTGGAGCTCTGATCAAGGTTGATGACCTGGCACAATGTGATTGGTGCGCATGTATCTTTGAGCCGTTGGAGACTGAGCATGGAGACCAAATTCAAACGCTTCATCTGGAAAGTTGACAGCTGTCTCCATTTGAAATATTATGTTTGAGCGCATCTCCACCGTTGGCTATGCTGAGTGTGCAAGATTTGTCGTTTATGCACAACTAAGCGTACATCTTCTGAGCGCTTTCCAAGTTAGGTGATCTGAATGCATTGAAAACTGTGCAGGGTTGAATGCTGCGCAGAGGAGACCTGCGCAGTGTTGTCCTGCGCAGATAGTCCTGCGCAGTGACCACAGTCTTGCTTAGATCTTCATTCCTTCTTCGCTCCAAGTCCTATATTCCAAGCCTATACTATAAAATGGACTATGCTAAAAAAAAATGAAGTTATAAAACTTCTTACATAGGGTTCTAAAGTCCATAAAATACTCTTAGGTGATGGTATCAATCATTTCTAACATAAATAGGAGGGTTAAGAAGTTAGCATACCCAACAATCTCCCCCTAAAGGATTGATGCCATTACCTACTATAACAAAGGCAATTCATTGTACTTGATAATAGCATGTCCATAAGAATAAAAATGGTCAATCATGCCTCAAGTCAATGCACACACTAGCCAATGCTATAGATTTCTAGTCTATCCAAAAGATATAACTTACAATATGGGAAAGACAGAAATAACATGCAGCGCATACAAATAATGTGAATTTTAGTTTGAGTATGCATTTAAACTGAATGTTTAAACATCATGCGTAGAAAATATGAGCAGATAATAATATGCGCATGACGTGAAATAAAGCATTCATTGTTCCACAAACGAAAAGTTTGAATTGAACAAGGTTTTGAAACTAATGATGCGATTTTCTCATTAAAACTTGAAATGATAAAAAGTTGGAGATTACAAGTTTGAAAGAGAAAACAAAAAATTGCGCACAAAAAGAAATACTTTGCGCAAAAACAAAAAATACAAGAAACTAATTGATATTAATGCGATGCAGGGCTTCACGCAGCTCGTTCTGCAGGCTGTTGAACTTGTTCATAAGCTCAATCTTCAGCGCTTGAAACCTTTCCCTGAACGCAACACTTTCTTCAAGATATGTAACAATTCCTCTGCGCATATCTCTGTTGTCGTCCCGCAGCTCTTGGAAATTGTTTTTATACTGCAATTGATGAGCAGTCATTTGGTTGAAGTAGGATTGCTCCGCAGCCTCTATGGTATTCAAGATGGTGGTCTGTGTAGCTTCCAGTCGTTGGTCAGTGTGGAGGCGCTGAGTGTTCACGCTAGCTTGAATGTCGAACATTGCTTGATCCATCCTAGCGTTGAACCCATCAGTGAAATCAGTCATCGCTTGAGTAATGCACTCCCTGACACTTTCCATGTTGAGCGCACTAGCTTGCGCAGAACCACCTTGCATAGTCTTCTCCAAGATCTGTGCTTCAATTTCCGCAAAGCCTTCATGCAGGCCATCGGCTAGACTCTTGCGCAGACGTTTCAGCAATCCTACAAACCCGTCATTAATCGCGGTGTAGGTGCAAACGTCTTCGAGCATCCCAGCAATTGACTTCAGTGAGTCAAAAATCATCTGATCTAGAGCATCGGGGATTTTCTGCGCAAAGGGGCCGGCGGAGGTACTTGTACCTGCCTTTGTTGTACTCCTCTCCCCCTTAATGGCAGCAATCTCTATGCGCTGCGCATCAAGCTGCTCTTGAAGCATTGTCTGTGAAGTAAGCAGTTGCGCCATATGAGACTGCGCTGCCAGTTGGTTCACTTGAATAGTATTCAAGGCTTGAAGAATTTGGCGCAGTTCAGTGGACGTGGAGAGAGAAGATGTGGAGATCGCTGGAATTGATGAAGCAGGAGGAATTTGCGCGGAGGCCTTTGGTGGAGAGTTGGTGGATAAGGGATCGAACGGAGGAGTGCGCGAAGGAGATGGCTGTTGAGGAGATAGATTAATAGGATCAGCAGCAGGTGATTTCTGCGCAGGAGAGTGCGCACTGCTGCTGTCCGTATCTGTTGAGCGTACCACACCCTCCTTATCCCCTTCGGAGAGGTCAATAACTGGGGTACCCTGCGCAGCATCATCGGCCTGCGCAGCTTTGGTAACCTCATCCTCATCTGCATCCTCATCCTCCAAGTCCAGTCCATCATGGAGGACAGAAGTGCCAGGTTGCGTAGTGCCAACCGGAATATTGAGACGGCGGAAGGCACTTGCACTTGGCTCAGGTGGGGAGGGAGGATCTGCTGCCTTTGGCTTACCCTTAGCAGTGCTGCGCACAATCTGTTTCTTGCGCGGAGTTCGAACAGGAACATCCTCAGCAGGCGCAGCAGCAGGGGCCTTTGTCGGTGTAGGGTCAGGGAACGCGGCATCCATCCAATCATCACTGCCTGCGCGTCCCTGAGCAGCAGTAGGATTTGCAGCAACCTTGGGATCCTGCTCCCCCTGTGCGGTATCATCCGCAGCCTCATCCTCAGCAGCAGTCTCATCCATATGAGACTCGCTGTCTTCTTCTGCAATAGGAGTAGCAGTACCAGGAGGAAGTCTGATGAATGCAGACTTTTTCTTTGATGGCGCAGGAGTGGGCACAGGAGGATCCTTGCGCTTCTTCGAAGGTTTGGGAGCAGGAGGAACTGGCGCATCAGTCCTGATTTTGATGCCAGCAGATCTGACATCAGGAATCACCTTAACTTTCTCGGGCGCAGGTTCAGCAATTCCTTTGCCCTTGCGCTTTGCTTGCGCAGCTGCCGTTTCAGGCACATCAGGTGCAGTGGCCTTAGAGGGCTGCGTAGCAGCTTTCTTTGACTTTGGTTGAGGGGCTTCTTCAAGATCATCATCACCATCACTATCAACCCATGCCTCCTTGTCGGGGCTCTCATCCTTGCTCCAGATCTTGCGATACTCACTGCGGCCAATTTTATTGCGCAGTGAATATAGATGAGAAAGAGAATAAGTTTTGGAGCAAGGGACCTTCAGGTCTGGGCGCTTCTGTACGAAGGTGCGCAGCTTAGAGATATTCATCAGATACTTGGAAAGGAGCCTACAGTGAGTTCTGTATTTGGCTACCTTTTTGTCCATGCGCTTGTCGTAGCTTTCAGAAGCGTCCCAAAGTTCATCAAATAGAACTGAAGACCAATCTAAGGCATCGCCGTTGTAGACGGCAGCGCAGTAAGCCCACTGCTTGGAAATGAACTTGCCCTTATTTCCATTCTTGCAGTTCACAGAATCGCCAATGATGGTGCACAGGTGATACATCACCTCACCAAACTCCTTGCGATCATGGAGACTCCACTTCTTCACAAGAGAGGATTCCCCAACCAGTTTCTGCGCTAGTTTGTTCTGTTTAGCTTCAGAATAAACTTCCGGCGCATTATCGACGTTGAAACCGCACAGCTTCTTCAGTGACGCAGGAATAATGCGCACTGAGTAGTTCTGAACAATGGAGCGGATCACATCGATCTTTACCCTGGTGTGCTTGTGCGTCATGGTTACACGCTCTGCGCTCTCGAAAAATTCATCCACCAATGAAGGGACATAGAAGTCCTGATCCAATGTGAAGAGAGGAAGAATTCCAGAAACGTCCATTAGATTGATGATTTTGCGTCCCACTGCGTCTTTTTGTAGCGCAGCGATATCTAATTCCCATCCTTGTAGAAAGTAGAAAGAATTCTGCGCAAGACAAGAAATAGTTTAGACAAATATTATTGCGCATGGAGCTTTGCGCATGCGCAGAAACTCCATACAAGATATAAAGAATGCGCAAAATATAAGGATGCGTGCGCAAAATCATAAACGCTTAAAGAAAATTAAGCGATCCAAAGCATATTTGAAGAATAAGAACTTGAAGAACACGAAATGACTGTTCATGAACACTAAAAATCAAATATTGACCAAAATGAACAAAAAGCATGTCAAAATGACCGCATAACTGAGACGAAAACAACCAAGCAAGTATGAAAGTTAACAACAACAAAATAAGCCCAGAAATCAAGAATAACTGTTCGTCTGCTCAGGAAATTTTCGGACCAAAAAATCTGGAGAAAGTGATTAAAAAGAGCATTGATCATAAAATAAAGTACATAAAGAAGTAGATCAGAGAGAGACGAACCCAAAACACCAAACGATTTCAAAAATGATTAACAGAAAAGAGAGAAATCGAAAAAGGGAGTTTTAAGAACTCGAAATAACAACAATGGCGGTTAATGAATAAACTGAGTTTGAGGATCAGAAGTTCTTACCATATCGTCGACGGGTTTGGTTTCTTCGACTGGAACCTCAACGACCGGTTCATGGACCTCAACTACCTTTGCTTTCGATTTTCGGGGAGCCATTTATAGAGGAAAAGTGTAGACAGAGAAGAGAGAGAGAGAGAGAGAGAGAGAGATGCGGTTGAATATAGTCAACGAAGAAGAAAAGGAAAGCTTTGGGGAAGCAAGAGAGATTGCAGAGAAGGAGAAAATGATTGAAACGGGGAAACTTTTGGAAGTTGGTAAGAAATGAGAGAGAAAAGAGAAATTTGGTGAAAGAGATTGAAAACAGAAGAGAGAGAAAGAGAGGGGTCGGATGTTTTTATCCAGAAAAGGAAAATGCGTGACGTCAGCGCAGGGGTAGCGATGTAATTCGCAGAAGTGGGACACGTGCTGCGATGACGTGGACCAACTGGATGCGCGCGTGCGTAGGCCTAGCGCGCGCGTGAGTGAGAAGTTCTAGGTCGGTTAAGTCGAGTCAACTTCCTCATTAATGCGGAGTCAGTGAAAGGATGAGCGCACGTTAGCGGGGTGACGTGGCCGAATGAGGAACGCGCGTGCGCAGTCTTTGCGCGCGCGTGTGTCAGCGAAAAAGTGACTTACGGTTGTCGCATCACCTTCCTCATTAATGGTGAGCAGACATTCGAAAGTAGGCGCTGTCATAATCGCAGTTTGCATTGATGACACTGGGATATGCGCAGGGGTAAAATAGTAATTTCCCAAAAAAGATTCAAAAAAAAAAATAAAGGCGCGGGAAAATTTTAAATACACAAGTACCCTTGTGAAATAGCGTTGACTTTTCAGTCAGGGACCTATGTGTAATTTCTAATGAATAGAGTACTTACCTGCGATGCACGAAGAATTGCGCATGTTAAAGTCATGCGCAGAGCTTTAGGTAGCGTAATAGATTCTTTAAATCTCATTAGTTTCATGCGCAAATGAATTACTGCACAGTACAATGTTGCGTAGGTGTTGCTTATATGCACGAAACTTTTCCTATATGAATACTTATCAACCAAACACAAGATTGTTAGTAATAACAAATCATATGGACAAATTAGCTGAGTTCAAGCATACCCATTTCTCCTTTCAAGAAGATGAATCTCTTTGCATCAAGAGCTTTTGTGAGAATATCAGCAATTTGATTATCTGTGCCCACGTGCTCTAAATGTATGTTTCCTTTTTCCACGTGGTCCTTGAGAAAGTGATATTTGATGTCGATGTGCTTTGTCTTTGAATGCATGACAGGATTGTTGGATACTGCTATGGTGGACATATTATCGCAGAAAATTGGACAATTTCCTTCATTAATTCCGTAGTCCACTAGTTGTTGCTTCATCCAAAGGATTTGGCAGCAGCAGCTTCCAGCAGCAATGTATTCAGCTTCAGTAGTGGAAATGGACACAGCAGCTTGTTTCTTGCTTGCCCACGCAACAAGTCGATTTCCAAGGAAATGACAAGTCCCACTTGTGCTCTTCCTGTCTATTGTGCACGCTGCGTAGTCTGCGTCTGAATAACCTAGTAAATCGAAATTCGAATCTTTGGTGTACCAAAATCCAAGGTTAATAGTTCCAGAAAGATAACGAATAATGCGTTTAACAGCAGCTAAGTGCGCTTCTCTAGGGTCCGCTTGATAGCGCGCACAGACACAAACACTAAACATAATATCTGGCCTACTTGCAGTAAGATAAAGAAGAGAGCCAATCATACCTCGATATAAAGTTTGATCAACTTTCTTACCTTTTAAGTCTTTGTCAAGCTTATTGCCAGTGGCCATTGGAGTGTCGTATGCTTTAGCATTTTCAAGTCCAAATTTCTTGATTAAGTCCCTTGTGTACTTGGCTTGATTTATGAAGATGCCATCATTCAATTGTTTGATTTGAAGCCCAAGGAAGAAAGTGAGTTCTCCCATCATGCTCATTTCAAACTTGCTTTTCATGAGCTTCTCGAAGCGCTTACAAAGTAACTCATTAGTAGAACCAAATATAATATCATCGACATAAATTTGAACAAGTAAAGAATGATCATTATACTTAGCAATAAAAAGAGTTGTGTCGATTTTACCGCGCTTAAAGCCTTTCTCTAGCAGGAATTTTGATAGGGTATCGTACCATGCTCTTGGAGCTTGCTTAAGTCCATACAAAGCTTTTTGAAGCTTGAAGACATGATTTGGAAATCTGCTATCTTCAAAACCGGGAGGTTGTGCAACGTAGACCGTCTCTTGGAGTTCGCCGTTGAGAAATGCGCTTTTCACATCCATTTGATAAAGCTTGAATTTCTTGTGAGACGCATAAGCTAAGAAAATTCTTATAGCTTCAAGTCTTGCTACAGGCGCAAATGTTTCGTCGTAGTCGATTCCTTCCTCTTGCCTATAGCCTTGCGCAACCAGCGTTGCTTTGTTTCTGGTGATGCTTCCATTCTCATCCATTTTGTTTCTGAATACCCATTTTGTACCGATAACTCCTTGGTCATGAGGTCTGGGTACCAAAGTCCAAACCTTGCAGCGCTCAAATTGGTTAAGCTCTTCTTGCATAGCAGTAACCCAGCTTGAATCTTGGAGCGCTTCGTCAACCTTCTTTGGTTCGATTTGAGAGATAAATGAGTGATATTCATCATCGAAATTTGATGCTCTTCTAGTACGAACCCCTACATGGAGATCACCAATGATATTTGAAGTTGGATGATCTCTAACTTCACGAACCTCGGGAGGTAAGTTAGGTTGAGTGGTAGGAATACGAAGATCTTCAATGGGTACTTCATTTGCTCCAGCATCGAGATCATCAAAAGTGATTTGCTGAAGCGGAGAAACGTTATGCGCAGGAGGAGGAGTTTGCGCATCAGGAGTCGTCACTTCTGGCGCAGCATCTGGTGTATGCGCATGCGATGGACTTGCTTGATTCTGATTTTGATAATCATTCTGCGCAGGTGCAGTTTGAGGCTGCGTACCTGTCTCATCATGCTCAGAAGAATCATCAGAATCATTTGGAGCCATATGTGGCTCAAGGAGAGAATGCTCATCAAAAGTAACATGTACAGATTCTACAATTACTAGAGTAGTTCTATTAAAAACACGATAAGCTTTAGAATGTTTGGCATACCCAACAAAAATACCTTCATCTGCTTTGGCGTCGAATTTACCTCTATGATCTTTGCCATTGTAGAGGATATAGCACTTGCAGCCAAAAATCTTGAAGAAAGCAATGTTGGGCGCTCTTCCTCTCCATAGCTCATATGGAGTTTTGTTGTAGGTTTTGTTGATGAGGGATCTATTCTGAGTGAAGCAAGCAGTGTTGACGGCTTCCCCCCAGAAATACTTTGGAAGCTTAGCTTCTGCGATCATTGTTTTCCCAGCCTCAATCAACGTGCGGTTTTTCCTTTCCACAACCCCATTTTGTTGAGGAACTCCAGCAGCGGAGAAATTGTGATCAATTCCATGGTCATCGCAGTATTGCACAACACCGTTATTTTTGAATTCAGTTCCATTGTCTGATCTAACACTAACGATGTCGTCTTCCTTTTGAGTTTGGAGTCTTCGAAGGAGAGCAGTCAATATATCATAGCAGTCATCTTTGGATATCATCATTTCGACCCATGTGTATCTTGAGTAGTCATCCACCACGACTAAGGT
The DNA here is from genome assembly GCA_026119855.1 of Campanula takesimana. Lineage (NCBI taxonomy): Eukaryota > Viridiplantae > Streptophyta > Magnoliopsida > Asterales > Campanulaceae > Campanula > Campanula takesimana. The sequence goes on from JAOWBW010000280.1 coordinate 774,814, forward strand.
ATATTTGTTTCCTCCAATGCTTGCGGTGGTGACCGGTCCAAACAAATCCATGTGAAGCAGTTGTAAACATTTGGAAGTTGAGGAAGCAATCTTGCTGGAGAAAGACTGCTTAGGTTGTTTACCGAGCTGGCATGCTGCGCATTTTCTGTCATGATGGTCAGCTACTTTGGGAAGTCCTTTGACAAGATTTTCCCTTCCTAGCTTAGCCAAATACTTGAAGTTCAAATGACTTAAGCGCTTATGCCATAGCCAGCTGCTTTCACTTACATTCTTTGCTATAAAACAGAGATTAGTGATAGAATTTACAGCAGTAAGATCAATAATGTAAACATTAGTCTTACGAGTCCCTGTGAGCAAAGTTAGTCCGGATATGCCATCTTTGATGTAGCAGTGCGTAGCAGTGAAATGACATTCCAAACCTTTATCGCAGAATTGAGATATGGATAGCAGGTTGTGCTTGAGACCTTCAACGAGCGCAACTTTCTCAATGCACACTTTATCTTTTCTAATTCTTCCATATCCAACTATGTGCCCTTTGTTGTTATCACCAAAAGTTACTGAGGGACCTCTTCCTTCATGCACTTCTTCAAGAGCGGTAACATCTCCAGTCATGTGTCTAGAACATCCACTGTCGAGGTACCATATATGCGCTTTAGCTTGTGAAGAGTGTGCAGTGAAGCAGGAGACCTGAAAGCTAGACATTAAGAACGCAGGTCCCCTTTATTCTTGGGTCCTAGAGTTAGCAACTTTTGACAACCCACTCCTGTCTGACCTTAGGATTTTTACGTCCCTTAGCATTAGGAGCAAATCGCAAAAGGCATTCTGCAGCCTTGTGACCTAAACCATCACACACAACACAATGATGAAAGCCACTTATAGATTGGGTTTTTACAAACTCTTTACTTTTCTTTGGCGCAGCATTCTTTACTGGAGCAGATGAACTTGCTTTGACAAATATCATTTTCTGAGGTTTGGGTGCGCTTTTCTTAAGATTGCGCATCTGGCGTTGGGGCGCATGGCTTTCATGCGCATGACCCTTTTGCGCAGATTTGACATTTGAAGTTGAAGCGCAACCATAGTCAGAATATGAGTTGTCATGCGCAGGTTCAGCTTTAGCCTTACCCTTGGCTTTTCCAGTTTGCTTCTTTGGGTAGACATAATGGAAATTCTGTCTCTGGACTTTCTCCTGTCCTTTACCCACTGAAGCAGAATGCTTTGCTTTAGGAATTTCAATAGTTTGCTGTGGTGTAAATTCCTTTTCCTTTTCAGAGCAAACTGCGCATTTAAAGTTATCACTAGTTGAGATCCCAAGCCTTCCTTGTCTCCACTAGCTTTTTGGGATTCTAGAATTTGGTCCATAGTGACACGAGATTTGGTCCACTCATTAGTGATCTTTGTGAGATCTGCTACTTGAGCAGCCAATTCTTCGTTTCTTACTTTAAATAGCTCATTTTGATATGTGAGAAAACGGTTATTTTCAGTAAGAGGAGTCATGCTTTTAATCTGCTCCTTAAGGAGGGTGATCTCAGATTTTAAAAGAGTTTTCTCCGTCTTAAGCTGTGAAATTTCTCCAATTGATAAATCCACTGCTTCTTTCATAGAGTTAAATTTCTTGATTACCTTTTCAGCTTGCTGAAAAATAGACTCGCGCTCAGCAGTAGAGTCATTCTTTTCTATTACAATTTCAGCAGGAATTTCAAGAGATTCTTTGCGTGAGGGCGCAGCTACAAATTTCTTTGATAGGTCTGCTCTGGCAAACAAGTACTTGCCATTCTGTCTGCTTGGAGTCAGATGTCCCATTTCCACCAGTTCAGTGATAGTGGGACCTTTCTTATTTGTTCTTGGCGCAGCCTTTGTGTCCGCATCTTGATCATTGTCTGAATCGCTATCAGCAACAGCATTTGCCATCAAGCAGAGCAGTCCATCCTCAGAGTCATCATCATCACTGTCTTCAGTGTCAGTCTCTATCCAAGTCTTCAGTTCCTTTTCTGCGCAGTCTTCTTCAGCAATCATCCCGCGCTGCCTTGATGATCTCTGCGCATTATTCCTCTTCATGTACTCATATTTTGGAGTGGGACATTTTGAAGCAAAATGACCGGGCTTTCTGCAGTTGTAGCAGACCAATTCTTCATCTTTCTTTGAGTCTCTGCCACGAGAGAATTTAGCAGGTGGTTTGCTTGAGGATCCAGGTTTAGAGAATTTCCTAAATTTTTGGAACCGCTTAACGAACATAGCGAAATCATCATCATCCATTTCGAGTAAAGAGGAAGTAGAGACTTTGTCTGAGGTTTGAGCAGGCGCAGGTTCCTTTTGCGCAACATAGGAAACAAGCTTTCCTTTGCCTTCAGTTTCGTCGATTCGATCAAGCTTTAGCTCATACACTTTTAAGTTAGCGTATAAGCTGCGCAGAGGCCAAGTATCTAGAAATCCAGAATCTTCCAGATGACTTGCTTTGTGCACATATCTGGAACCTAGCGCATCTAAGAATTGAGAATTGACTTCTTTATTAGTGAAAGTAGTTCCAAGAGATTTACAAGAGTTTACAACAGCACAGAAGCGATCATATGTCTGTCTCAAGGTTTCACCATCTTTTCTCATGAAGCAGTTGAATTTTCTTTGCACCACAAATCTTTTGTTTTCCTTGCTTACTTTGTCTCCATTCACATATCCTTCAATAGCATCCCATAGTTCCTTTGCAGTTCCACCGCTCACAATTTGATTGTGCGTGGAGAGGTCTAGAGTGCTAAGAATGATGTTCCTCGCTCTTCCATCATAGCCAACCCATTTCTTCTTCATCAGTCCATTCCTCCTTGTTTTCTTGATGGTAGGATTCTCCTTATTTGTAGCAGCATCAGGATTAGCCTTCATTGGAATGTAGGGTCCTTCAAGAACGATGTCGTGGAGGATCTCGTCGATAGAAGAAAAATGAGTGAGCATGCAGTGCTTCCAGATTTCGAAGTGATCTTCATTCAGCACTGGGACATGTGAATAGTTAGCCATTGCCCAAGATTTTGAAGCCATCTTGAATCGGCACCCAAGCTGTTAAGCTTGATAAACAACGCAAGTTTAATGAAGGTGTTTGCTCTGATACCACTTGTTGGTCCCAGAGGGGCAACAAGGGTATGAAAAATGCTAGAGGGGGGGGGGGGTTGAATAGCGTTTTTAAATTCTTTTCAAACCCTTTTTGCAAATCAATGTCTTGTGCGCACAGTTATCAAATAAGCTAAGTATAGCGCGCAGAGAGAGTGAGATGCACAGCGGAAATTTAAAGCAACACTGCGCAGGGTATACTGCGCAGGGTAAAAACGCACGCGCTAAGGTTTGGCTAAACTGTTGGATAAAATCGGATTCCAAGGCAATAGGCAATAACAAACACAGCAGCAATAGCAGCAATATAGTAAGATCAAACAAAGCAGTAATTCAGAAATAACTAAGCAGGAAGTAAATAGCAGAAATAATGAACAAGCTATTTGGAGAGGTTCGATCGATGAAAGATCTACGTCCTCTACCAAGATGGTTAGTCTTGGATTTTCTAATGAGATATATATTGATATGAGGAGCTTTTACAAGATTACAACGAATCAAAACTCAAATCAAAATCTAATCAATGAAGAGCAAATCCTAGACTAAACCAGTGTTTCTCAAGAAGTAACATCTATATGATCGAAGCTTCAAGAGGTGTGTGGGTGGCAGAAATTCTGGGCTCTATGAATCTAAGAGATGAAGAGCACGAAGAATTCTGGTGATATGAGGCTTAGGATCTGGGCAGGAGTTTGAAGGTATGAAGGTTTGAAGGTTGTTCTTGAATCTGAGAATAGTAAGCAGCAAACTTCAGAACTTCAGGAATACTTGTAAGCACAAACTCTAGCAACTTGGAAATGAAGATGAGCAGGCTATTTATAGCAGAGAGCTTAAAACTAGCCGTTGGTGCTCTGAGCAAGGACGGTGAGCTGGCACAATAGGATTGGTGCGCAGGTGTCCTTTATAGCCGTTGGAGCTCTGATCAAGGTTGATGACCTGGCACAATGTGATTGGTGCGCAGGTATCTTTGAGCCGTTGAAGACTGAGCATGGAGACCAAATTCAAACGCTTCATCTGGAAAGTTGACAGCTGTCTCCATTTGAAATATTATGTTTGAGCGCATCTCCACCGTTGGCTATGCTGAGTGTGCAAGATTTGTCGTTTATGCACAACTAAGCGTACATCTTCTGAGCGCTTTCCAAGTTAGGTGATCTGAATGCATTGAAAACTGTGCAGGGTTGAATGCTGCGCAGAGGAGACCTGCGCAGTGTTGTCCTGCGCAGATAGTCCTGCGCAGTGACCACAGTCTTGCTTAGATCTTCATTCCTTCTTCGCTCCAAGTCCTATATTCCAAGCCTATACTATAAAATGGACTATGCTAAAAAAAATGAAGTTATAAAACTTCTTACATAGGGTTCTAAAGTCCATAAAATACTCTTAGGTGATGGTATCAATCATTTCTAACATAAATAGGAGGGTTAAGAAGTAAGCATGCCCAACACTTAGATAGTGGTGCCACTCACCATGCCACTAATGGCCTCAACAACCTTTCTCTTCATTGCCCATTTGATGGAACAGATGAGCTGTTTATTGGAGATGGTTCCGGTCTACAAATCTCCAATATTGGTTCTACCTCTTTCCTTACTCCTAGTTCTTCCTTTTGTCTTAATCATGTTTTGCATGTTCCCCAATTATCCCGTAATATTATTTCCATCACCAAATTATGTCATGATAATAATGCCTCTATCACCTTCTTATCTGATTCATTTGTTGTGAAGGAGAATCAAACCGGGGCAATCCTCCTCCAAGGTCAACCTAAATCCGGCGTCTATGAATGGAATCATACTCGTTCCGCTGTTCACTCTGCTCAGTTTCTTCTACCTCCAGTTGGCATCATCGTTTGGGTTATCCGCCCTACTCTATTTTGCGTCATATCAGTAATAGTTGTCAGTTAGGTATTCCTACGTCTAGTAGTTTTCATTGCAATTCTTGTGATTGGAATAAGAGTCATAAATTACCTTTCTTCAATAATACTATTCGTTCTTTTGGACCTTTTGATGTGTTATATAGTGATGTTTGGACATCTCCACTTCTGTCTCATGATGGTTTTAAGTACTACATTATTTTTGTTGATCATTACTCCAAATACATTTGGTTTTATCCTCTTAAACGTAAAAATGATGTTACCTTTGTCTTCACTCACTTTGAATATTTGATTGAGAAACAGTTCGGTCGCTCCATCAAAACTATCTACAGTGACAATGGTGGTGAATATCTTGGTCTCCGTCCTCTCTTAGCATCCCATGGTATCCAACATCTCACCTCCCCTCCACACACTCCTGAACATAATGGATATTCTGAACGTCTTCATCGCCACATTATCGAAACATGACTGTCCCTTCTCTCTTATGCCTCCATGTCCAGTGTCTATTTGACTCATGCGTTTGCCACTACCTGTAATCTCATCAATCGTATGCCTACACCCACACTCAATCTTCACTCTCCATACTCCATTCTCCATAATCAACAACCCAATTATCTTAAACTTCGTTGTTTTGGGTGTCTTTGTTATCCGTGGCTCCATCCGTACACATCTCACAAACTTGACTCTCGGTCCACTCCATGTGTGTTTGTTGGGTACTCCGCCACTCAGAGTGCCTATTATTGTCTCGACCCCAAAACCAATTACATCTATACTTCTCGCCATGTAAAGTTTGTTGAGACGGAGTTCACATTTGCCTCTCAAACCCCCACAGACCACTCCACTGTTGATTAATGGTGCACCATTTCACTACCATTACTTCCCCCTTCTACTCGGCCCCACCCTACTACTGCCTCGCCGACAACGTAACACTCTCCTCCATCCTCACCCCATAATACCAACTACTTCCTCCGTCCTAGAGTAAGAGTCCTACTTTCTATTTTGGTACGTCCCAGAGTAAGAGTCATATTCCTAAAATGGCAAAGAATCTTTACTATTCACCCCACTCATTCTCTCTCATATTTTACTTTTATACTCACAACACCAATCAATTCACTATTCTCTCCCACTCATTCTATCTCCTACTTTACTTTTACACTCACAACATTTACATCACTTCCAATATTTATTAATAAGCGTGCAAATGAGGGGTAAGACTCTTACTCCGGGACGGAGGGAGTATTTGATTTCCCAAGGACCGATCGGTCACCCCACTAACCCGGTCGGTCCTCCCCTGCCACTTCACACAGAACCGACCGCTCCCTTGACTAGACCGAACGGTCCTTCTGCCCAACCAACCGGTCCTTTTGTCCCTTCTACCACCACTTCATCCGAGGCCCCTACCTTGCCCCCTCAGTCCCGAGGACCAGTTACCAGATCTCAGAATAATATACGGATGCCTATCCGCAAGATCAATCTTCATGCCACTTCCCCTATTGAGTCATCTGAACCGACCAACATCACCAAAGCATTGAAGAATCCCCTTTGGCGTCAAGCTATGCAGTCTGAATTTGATGCCCTTCTTCGAAACAATACTTGGGAGCTTGTCCCTCCTTCCTCTTCTCAGAACTTAGTTGGGTGTAAATGGATCTTTTGTACTAAGTACAACCTTGATGGCTCTATTGATCGCTACAAAGCTCGGTTAGTTGCCAAAGGTTTTCATCAGCGACCGGGCATAGATTACTTTGAGACTTTCAGTCATGTGGTTAAACCAGCTACAGTTCGCACCATTCTTACCATAGCTACAGTTCGTGGCTGGCCTCTTCGACAGGTTGACATTAATAATGCGTTTCTACAGGGTTCTTTCACTGAGGATGTGTACATGGCACAGCCTCCTGGCTTTGCTGATCCTTCTCACCCTTCTCATGTGTGCAGATTGAAGAAAGCCATATATGGTTTGAAACAGGCCCCGTGTGCATGGTATACAGAGTTCGTACTTATTTGCTACATCTTGGGTTCAAGAACTGTGTCACTGACTCCTCTTTATTTACTCTACATCATTCTCGTGGTATTTTATATCTACTTGTCTATGCGGATGATATTATTGTCACGGGCTCTCACAGTGATCTGCTAGAGTTATTTATCTCTCAACTTTCTGCTCGGTTTTCTCTCAAGGATTTTGGGACACTTTCGTATTTTTTGGGTGTTAAGGTTATTCCTCATTCTCATGGTATTCTTCTTAGCTAGCAGAAGTATGTTCAGGATTTGTTACACAGGGCTCAGATGGATGAGTCTAAACCCATGCCTACTCCGATGGCACCTCATCCTCCTCTTGCTGCCACACGTGGCACACCCTTGGCTGACCCGACTGCTTATCGTACTATTGTTGGTGGCTTACAGTATTTTTCATTAACAAGGTTGGACGTTTCTTTTGCTGTGAATCGTTTGTCTCAATTTTTGCACAAGCCTACCGAGGATCATTGGCTTGTCTTGAAGCGTGTTCTTTGCTATTTGACTGTTACTATTACTCACAGCTTTAATATTCGTCGTGAATCTCCTCTTACGCTTCATGCTTTTTCTGATGCTGATTGGGCTGGGGATATGGATACTTACAATTCCACTACTGGTTACATTGTTTACTTGGGTAAAAATGCTGTTTCCTAGAGTTCTCGTAAACAACGTACCCTTGCTCGGTCTTTCACAGAGGCAGAATATCGTGTCGTTGCTTCCACTACAGCCGAGGTACTGTGGCTTCAGAATCTGCTTCGAGAACTAGCCATGCCGACTACCAATACTCCTGTCATCTATTGTGATAATTTGGGTGCTACGTACGTTGCAGCTAATCCAAGGTTTCATTCTCGAATGAAACATCTTGCCCTAGACTATCATTTTGTTCGTTACTTAGTTCAGAACAATGCACTCCGTGTTTCGTTTATTTCCAGTCAAGATCAGCTTGCTACATACTCACTAAACCACTTCTCCGTGCTCGGTTTCGAGAACTAATGGTCAAGATTGGTCTCTCTCAACGGCCGTTCATCTTGCGGGGGCATGTTAGAGATATACCTAAAGTAGTCTGGTTATTTACTTTCCTAATTCTATTTGTATAGCTAGTTACTTGGTAGTCAAGATACAAAACTTGGTAGTCAAGATACGCGTGTATATATATATCTTTGACAGTATTGTAAATAGAGAAGAGAGTTTCAATGCAAATAATAATTCCCTCGATATTGTCTTTTAGTTACTAATGTGATTGTCTAACACCACCAAAAATACTTATAGAAAGATTGAACCAAATACATGTGCAGATTCTGTCAAAATAATAATAATAATAATAATAAAATACATGTGCAGAGAAATGTCTATATATTTTGTGATCTTTAATTGATGATTCCTTTTTTTCTGCTTTTGCCTCGACTTGTTAGTAAAGTGGAAGTATAAGTCATACTCCCCGTCCCATCTTAAACTTCAAAAATTTTCTTTTGGTGTTCCAACTTAAACTTCAAAATCCAAAAAAGGAAAGTTATTTATATTTTTTTTATTTAGTGGGACCTACATGTCATACACACAACAACTATCCACTACTATTCCCTACCCCACTTTCTCTCTCCTACCCACTTTCTATACTCACAATACTCTACCTCAATATCTATATTTTATAATATAAAGATTATTATCTTAATTCTTGTGCCCACTTTTTTTTTGAAGTTTAAAATGGACCGAGGGAGTATGTTATTATTAAAAGGTTGTAAATGACGGAAAAAGTTAAAGTGAATCAGCAATGCACTAGGAGTTGAAAGAGGACAAATGAGGTGCACCAAAAGACCAAAATAATTGGTGTCCGTACTACTTTTTATCATTCACCAATATAGTAATGCCGCGTCTGGATACGCGTAGGCGCATGCGTTCGTCATACCAAAAAAAGACTATTCCGTCATACCAAGCAACAGCAAAGACAAAATTACTACTGGTAACTTTTTTTTTTTTTTTTTTGATGCCAAGGTTCACCAACTTTGTCAGACTTACGGTTGCTCGGCCTAGCTCCGCCAACTACTCCTGGGGGTAGTAGTTCCGGTCTCTCTTCCCTACCACCCGGTAAATCGCGGGATGTGCCTCAGTAGCCAGGGTTTGAGCACATGTTAAATTGCGGGATGTGCCTCAGTAGCCAGGGTTTGAGTACATGTCAACTGATAACACAATAGAAGGTCCGACTCATGAAAAGAGCCCGGAGAGCTCCGTTGTGCCAGGACTTACGGTTGCTTGGCCCTGGCACTAATTGCTCCCACCAGGAATCGAACGCACACTCTATGCCTCCAGCGCAACAACTTATGTCCCCCTCCTTAACCACTGAGCTATGCCCCGGGGGACTGGTAACTCTTTTTTTCTCATATAGTTGATGTGCCCTTTCATTTCCAAAGAACGTGGCACTCCAATAAGTTTTTTTTTAATAAACGACAAATCAATTTCATTTACAATAATAATAATAATAATAATAAAAATGATACATCACAAGCATCGATGACTCATTTCAAATATATGTAGATGTTTCATCACTTAAAGTACAACAATTACATATTTGATTGATTTTTTTAGACGATTAGATCCGAATCCAAGTAAAACTTAAAAACTGCCTCCATTCGTCATTTAAAAAATTCCCCATTCGATAATATTTTGTGCTGAGCATTTGATATTGTAGAGAATTCGGGTTGACAATTATACGTCCACTAAACATCTCAAAATCCACCAAGCGTCCTTGCGCAGTTAAAACCATGATCATTTTTTTGTTGTGAGATAATGCTAGATTCATCATTTGAATTTTCAAAATGAGAAAAAACAATCACAAATAAACATAAGCTCCCAACGACGGGGAGAAAGCAACGGCTCCCAGCGAAAGGAGAAACTTATTAGAACAACAAAATATAGGGGGAAAAAAAAGACATAAACATGAAATTACAATATAAATGAAATTGAAAACAACAACACAATTGTTTGTAATTGAAATTACAAACAATTGTTTTGTTGCTTAAAGGATCAAGGATGAAGATGAAGTTAAAGATGAATGAATTTTTTTTGAGAAACTAAAGAGAGAGAACAGAGAAGTCGCGAGAAGTTATGAAAAGTGAGACAGACGTAGCGACAGTCCAATAAGTTTAGTCACATAGTATTAAAATTAATAAATGAAATAAGAGTCATTTTTTTTTTTGAATAAGAATTACATGTTATGCATACATATATAAGAATTACATGTTATGCATACATATATTCAATTATTTTAGGGCAAATTGTAATTTAGTTACTTGAGTTTATCACGATGTTTCAATTGGTTATCTAATTTATTTTTGTTACAATTTGGTTACTGAATATGTGTTCTTGTTGCAATCAGGTTTAATTTTGGATAACCCATTAAAAACTAACAAAAATGGATGAAAAGCATAACAAACTTCTTTCAAAATTGCAATTTCTTTCCCCACCCAACCCCATGTCCGGCAAGCACGATAACCACCGTCATCACCACTCTCTCAAAATCTGGTCATCACCATCCCCAAACCACCCAAAAAATAATAATCAAGATCTGGGTTTTCACCATCAAATATCAAAACAAATTATCAAACCACCACACCACTCTAACCAGTGTTTGTCACAAAAATATAAATAAAGAAAACATTGTCTCCCCACCGATCCCACCCTAAACCCCAATTAGTTTTAGAGCCCTCTATATGTTCTTCATTAGTGCTTTTAATCATCACGACCCCCATAAAATAATCTTTCATTTTTTTTTTAAATCTTAGGACATAAGTTCAATTTTGAGTTTACATTAAGTTCAATAGTTTCCATAAAAATAACTATGAATACATTTTTGCTGAAGTCAAATCTGAACAAAGTGTTGCAGCAGTGGGTTTCTCTCAGTGGCGGATCTAGGATTTTCAACCACCGGGTGCACAATTTACACTAAATAACTCCATACCAAAAATTTTTAAAACGTAATTATATTCAAGTACATAATTAAGTATATAAGTTCAAAACAATTGTCTCATAAAAGAAAACAAGTACACAATTTACACTAAATAACTTGTTAACTTTTCCTTTTACTAAGTTCACATCCCTTCTAGTTAAATTACCACTCTAATTAATTTTTTTGGGGGTGCACTTAGTAAAAAAAAAAAAAAAAACTTTTTTTTTTTAGTTAAAAAAATTGGGTTGACCGGGTGCACGTGTACCCCCTATTTACACATAAGATCCGCCCATGGTTTCTCTCTCAATCTGTTGAGACAGAAATCCAAAGGAGAGAGAAACTCTAATGGAGGGAGAGGAGAACGATGTTAAAGAGAAAGGAGAGAGGAAGAACGACAATGGGGTTTGGGTGGGATTGAGGGTGGGGAAGACGGCGGGTTGCAGTAATTAATGGCTGGCAAAATTATTTTTCGGCATAACTTTTCACTTTTACCCTTTAATTTCTTGTAAGGGGGTTTAGTGGGATAATTTAAACTGTAGGGATGATCATTGTAATATTGAAAAAAACTTGTTATGTTTTTCATTCATTTTCGTTAGTTTTTTAACGGGTCATCCATAATTACACCTGATTGTAACAAAAAGACATGTTCAGTAACCAAATTATAACGAACACTAATTGGATAATCAACTGAAAACATCGTGACAAACTCAGGCAACTAAATTGCAATTTGCCCATTATTTTATCATCCTACTTTTTTGTTTAAAAAGTCTACCTATGGATATTCGGTTTATTTTTTATGTAAAATGTTAGGGGTTCAGTTCCCACTCAAAGCACTTGCAAGTGCACTATTGTAATAGCTTTAAGACATTGATTAGTACTCCCTCTGTCCCTAAATGAGTGTCAATTTTCAAGAAATTTTTGTCCCTAAATGAGTATCTTTTTTGAACATAACTTTCTCCCTAAACGTTTTTTTTCGAAAAAAATTTCACCGGTTTCTTTATACGTGCAAAACTAAAGGTTTGGAAAGAAGATTACAAGATTATATATGAATCGTTGTTACCAAATTGTTCAAAAAGTTGAGATTTTTAGTGTCCCTTAAAATGGAATTTGGACACTCATTTAGAGACAGAGGGAGTAATAATTAAATAAAAAACTAAGTTTTGTTTAAGGGGAATTAATAATATTTAGTAACTGTCTTTTGAGAATGAGAGAAAATTTTAATTACGATGCAAGAGAGACGTGAATACAAATAATGGGCTCTATTTTTGGGTGGAGATAATAATATTTTGTAATTGTCTCTTAACGAAGGGGAGAAGGCAGAGACTCTATTGAATGAGAGAAAATTTTAATTCCGATTCGGTAACCAATTTATCAAAAAATAAAAATTAAAAAAAATAAAGACCATCGAAGGGAGTAAGAGCTATAGAGGTTGAGAGGGGAAACGAAGAACCGAAAATATTACATCGTTCCTTCGTCTCTTTCCTTGCTATTATCATCATCATCATCGTTTTTATTAACAATCATTTTTGCTAAGCACCAGCGCAACAGAGGCGAAGATCAAATTTGTTGGGAATATGCTTTTGAATCAATGACTATTGGTTAAGGATATGTCCGTGACAAGTGGAGTAATTCTTGGGACTTGAATTGAAAAAAAAAGGAAATCGTTTTGTTACAAGGATTAAGGTTTATTGGTTTAATTAGGTTTCTTATTGGTACAAGGAATTGTTCAAGAATTAGGAAAACCGTTTCCTAATGAGAATAGAATTACGTTGTACATAAGAAATAGGATTCCAATTACATTGTACACAAGGAATGTGATTCCTTCTCCTTTTGGGTTTCTAGTATTTATGCCTATAAATACTAACCCCTCCCCTAGCATTATTTTTGCCGGTCATCTTTGATAGATACAAGTAGAGATCTAAGATCTAGATTTAGGTTGACGGAATTATTTGCCCAAATAATTCGTGCAACTAGATTAGTGAAGATCGTTTTTTGTAATTGCCATTGAATAGAAATATATTCTCCCTCCGCCCGTGGATGTAGCCAAGTTGGTGAACCACGTAAATTCTTGTGTTGTGTTTGATTATTTCGCTTGACATCGTTCTTTATGTTTATTATGCTCTAACAAAATTGTTAGGAACATTTATCCCACATAGGGAATTAACTAGCCAAAGCCTGACTATATAAAGATCCAGGGCCACTCCTCCCATTGCTAATTGGTTTTGGGATGAAAACTGAGTCTTGTTCGATGAAACATGCATCCATTCAATGATCTTCTAAAGATTTAAAGATGGTAGGGCGTGGCGAAAAGATTATCAAACCCCTTCAAACTGATTTAAAGGCTTACAATCAAACTATCAGTCCAATATTACAGACACCGATTCTAACTACCATCGATCTTTTGCTTTTTCGCCTCGTGGATCTCCTCTTCATCCTTTGCCACTCCATCCTTAACTTCTGCATCTTCAATTTTCTTGCGCTTTAGGAAATTACTAAGCCCTCCAAGAGAAACATCTGCATCATTGCTCTTCATAAGTTCTTCTGCAACTTCAGCAGGGGTCACATTCATACTCTCAATCAGTTCCTCAATCTCTCCAAATCGACGGTGATGATTGTGAATGTCGAGGTAATTAGATGCTAAGATCTTAAATCCATCCCCGGTTAGATAAGACATGTGAATATGCATATCCATTCGCCCCGGGCGGAGCAGCGCCGGGTCGAGCTTTTCTTTGTTATTTGTGGTGAATATTATGATCCGCTCGTCTCCACAGCTTGACCATAATCCATCAATGAAGTTCAGTAGCCCAGATAAAGAAAACTGCAAGACAAAAGTAAAAGAGCAACAAGAAAATTATGATCTTGAATCAAGGTTCCTGAAGGTAATGTTGTCCAATAATGACAAGAATGATGCACATTGCTGCATAAATATCCCCCAACAGAAACTTGGACTTTAAACATAGAAATCATATTAATTGCAACAAGTTATAGCGCAACACCAATATACGATTTTTTTTATTTTTATTTATTTATTTATTATTTTTTTTTTTGGGGGGGGGGGGGGTTAATGACAATTTAGGGCCTGAATCGTAGGGGGGTCTTCGGAGAGGGGGGGGGGGGGGGGGGCTTGACCTTTTTTATTCTACACATTAGGGCTCGACATGCCAAATTCTCGCCAGTTAAGGGCTTTTTGACGGATTTTGTTAGAAAAGTCCGTTAATTCGACAAAATGGACGGATTTATAACTGATTTCAGGTTTTAGGGGCTTTAGTGAATATATAGAAACTTAAAGGGTAAAAAATTAAATGTAAAATATTTTATGCATATTCTTAAAGTTAAAAAAAAAAGCAGAATTAAAGAATATTAATAAAATTATATGTTACTTAAATATATACTCCATATAAAAAAGGACTTTAGCTTAATCTTAATCAGTATACTATATATATATATATATATTTTCAATTTTTCAATACGTATTGTAAAACAAAATTTCATAAAAAGTTGAAAAAAATTATAAAGTGAATATAAATTATATTTAAGCGTATTTGTTATTAAATTTTATAAAAAGTAATATTTTTCGAGTGTGAAGCAAAATTTCATAAAAATACAATGGTAAAATTTAATTGACGAAAAATAGACTTTTTATTCTGAACAATTTTATTTTTTTAAAATATTAAAATATTATATAATTTTATTATATCCTTTAATTCTGATTATTTGAAGAAACAAAACTTTAAGAATATGCAGAAAATATTGTACATTTAATTTTTACCCTTTAAGTTTCTATATATTCACTAAAGCCATTAAAACCTGATATCAAATATAAATTCGTCCATTTTGTTGATTTAACAGACTTTTCTAACAAATTATGTCAAAAAGCCCTTAATTGGCGAGAACTTGGCATGTCAAGCCCTGATTTGTAAAATAAAAAAGGCCAAGCCACCCGCCAAGACACCCCTATACATTCCAGGTCCTAAATTGTTATTAATCATTTTTTTTTTTAAAACCAATGTACAATCTTTTAGGGGATGGTACTATCATTTGATGGTTTTACCTGTCACAGTGCTTATATTTACTTGCAATACAATACAAAAAAAAAAAAAAAAAAAAAAAAAAAAAAAAAAGGACTTGGGATGGGCTGAGCAGCCAACTACAAAACAATCGTACGAGCCCGAGCCCACACTGCTAAAACTAACAAATGAAATGCTACGATGCTAAAACTAGCAAATGAAATGCTTTTAATCCCCTATACCAAAAATAAAAGGAAAATGTTTAATCCCGACAAAATTGAATGCATACCAACAAAAATTTGAGCAGAGAAACAAACAAGGAAGTAAAGTAACCTGCATATCACGTGGCCGACTATCTTTGAGCTTGGGCACGGCATGTCTGTCAGGCAATTCCACACTACAATCAATATCCTCGATCACAAGTATTGATCGATTCGATGTTTTCAACATCAATTTCCTCAAATTCGAATCGCTCTTCACGTTCATCAGCTGCAAATCATAGATATCAAACTTCAAATAGTTGGCTATGGCCGCAATCAAGCTCGATTTCCCAGTTCCCGGCGGACCGTACAGCAAATAACCTCTCTTCCATGCCTTGCCTACTTTTCTGTAAAACTCTTTCCTCTCCACGAACCTATCCAGATCCTCTATTATTGCCTTCTTCATCTTCGGATCCATTGCAAGTTTATCGAATGTTGATGGGTGTTCGAGATTGACGGAATCCCAGAAGATCGGACCGGCGTAAGAACAGTGTTCGAGGTTGTAAAGCCTCACCACTTTCTTTTCATCCTTAATTTCTTGAGATTTATTAACAACGAAGGTTAAGTAGGAATTGATCACTTTCTCCTTGTGCTTCTTATCGAAACTGAGCTCGAAGTATCGCTTCTCAGTTTCGAAGTTGAATCGATCAGGATCGTCTTCCCCGCCGCTCATTTTGATGCGTTTCTGCGATTCCTCGCAGATGAATTTCCAGGATAATTCAATGCCCTCAAAGTGTTCGACGATTTTCTCAGACTGGGCGAACTTTATGGAAACGTGTTTGTCTTTGTGGCCTTTACTGATTTTGAGGCGATTTGCGTTGGGGCTGATTTTGGTGCAGAGGTAGGTCTCGACGGCGGCGTAGAGGTGGCTGGTGGCCATGCCGTCGCGCTCTTCGATGACTAAGGAGAGGAGAGGTGATTTGGGTTTCCAGAAGAGGCGGATGGTGGAGAGGATTCGGTGTTGGAGTGGGCGAGGGATGAGCTGGTCGACCATGGTTCGGAAGAGCATGATGGAGGTGGACAGGGAGGCGTAGGCTGAGAAGAGGGAGGATGGGGTTGGCATGTTGGTTAGGTGGAGAGACGCCATTGATGAGTTAGAGTTTGAGCAGAGGAGCAGGGGAGGGGGGGAAGAAGTGGGGATAACTAGAAGGATGATCAAGATGCCTTCTTTATACAGTAGCAGTCAAGTTAAAGTAGACTTGAAAGTCTTTGAACAACCAATAAGACAATAATACAAGCTCAAAATGCATTTTGGTACCCACAATTTCTTCCATAATGTTATACAAAGTTTTGACCCTAATGGCATGCGTTAAGCATATAACAGAAATTTATATGTGTCCTTTTGTTTGTCCAAAATTGAGGGGTACAAGTGTCCTCTAACTATTCTCGTGCATTTTAAAATTAGGTTTTTTTATTTATATTAATTTATAATCCTGTGAATGCTATAATTTAGCGTTCCGTAACGGGTTTTGAATTCATGGTTCTGTATCGGAAGCTTACACAAGATACCAATTGAACTAAAATTCTTTGGTCTCTTAAGAGTTAAGACATGCACAACAGTCTCCTGAGTCCAATTACCTCGAAGGCGTAAAACATTATTGAAAGTATTTCTTTCAAACCTAAATTTGTTTGTGAACATCATTTCATTATGAATAAGCCAATTGAACCCTTTGAGATTATGTGCTTTCATATCCATTTCACCATGGAAACTCTTATAGCTTCTCTATGTGGTGAATCAGTCTTTCTTTAAATGAGATTCATTCAAAAAAAAAAGTTTTGAAGGTGATAAAGTCTGAGGTTCCATCCCAAAACCAATTAGCAATGAGAGGAGTGGCCCTGGATCTTTATATAGTCAATGCTTGGCTAGTTAATTCCCGATGTGGGATAATTGTCTCTAACACGCCCCCTCACGTGTAGCCGGGCTTTGCTAAGGCTTACAATGTGGACTTATTACGGGTGACGCGGAGCAACATCGTGGGCCGTTGGGCCTGCACGTGTAACGGGCCAGCTCTGATACCATGATAAAGTCTGAGGTTCCATCCCAAAACCAATTGGAAATGAGAGGAGTGGCCCTGGATCTTTATATAGTCAATACATGGCTAGTTAATTCCCGATGTGTGATAATTGTCTCTAACAGAAGGGAACATGTACCCACTAGTGAATGATTGTAATTTTCAAGTTCCCAAAATCAGGTTAATATTTCGATTTCTTAGATGAAATAGATTCGACAATTAAAAGCATCTTTAAAAGAATTTGACGTTTGTTTCCAAAAATAAATTGTCACAACATGTTGGAATGGAGTCAAAACCAAGGAAAGGTCAAAACCGTGGAAGACGAGGAGTCGAAACTGGGATGGAGCCAGAAGCCGATATCCGCCGGACCCGTCATGTAACCCGACCGGACCAACTGTGGAAAGTTGGAGTTGACGTGATTCTGTGAGGAATTGGATTCCTTATGCATTAGAATATTAGGAATAGGTTTCCTAATATTAATTACACTACTTCCTTCCTACAACTTCGGGTAAATTAGGTTTTGATCAGGATTAGGTTTTGGTATTCCTATAAATATATTGTGATAGCCACCATAATATTTTGTACACTAGAGAAAAATAGTCAAAGAGAATATGTGAGTCACAAAGAGAGTCAAGTGAGTGCTAGCCCTTGGGGGTGCCCTTAGGGGCATTCCATGGATGGGTTGAAGCATGTCTAAGGTGAGATGTGTGATGAGAGTGTTTACATGGAGAGGTTATCTCCTTGAAATATAGAGCGGTAGGCTTATTGTAAACAGACACGGATTGTGATATTAGTGAAATATCCTGGCTTTTTTTTTTTTTTTTTAGAAACCAGGGCGGCACCTGGGAAGATTTTATTAATTATAAAATATAAGTACAAGAGGCGGACAACCACCCGACTCATTGCCGGATATGGAGCCGGACCTCGAAATCCAAAAAATAAACCAACTCCTCAAAAGGTAAAACCATCTAAAAAATAAAAGCCTGAAAAAATTAAACCAAAGAACAATCCTAATAAATTCAAATGAGCCCAATGATCCATCAAAAGTCCAAGACACGGGCCCGTGTGCCTCTTTTACAACCGAAACGAGTCCGTATGCCTTCCTTGCACTCAAGAAACTATTCCAAAGAACCAAACACCATAACCAAGCCGCAGCAAACACCAACAACATCAAATAATTATCGACGCTCAACATAGTATCCACTTTCATCAAAACGTAACGCGTCCAAGACACTCCGTGGAATCTCCCTTGACGATCCATATGTCCAAACCGTTTTATGAATATGAGCTTCAAAAGCCAATCTATCCGCAACCCCATTTGCTTGACGAAGAACATGACGTAACTCATACCCTCCAATCAAACTTTCACATTCCCGCAATTCATACGTGTATTGCCACGGACACTTATTTCGCCCTTTTAAAATATTCACATCTACTAAGGAATCTGAGTTTACCTGAACAGAAAGTAAACCCCAAGAATGACATAAGCGCATGCCATCACGTAAAGCAAAGATCTCCGCCTTCATGTTGGTTCCATCTCCGTAGTAGTGTGAAAAGGCACAAACAAAAGCCCACATACCATCCCTTATAATACCACCACCCGTGCACTGGCCGTTTATCGCAGAACCATCCGTATTCAAAGTAAAAACATGAGAGCGCGAAGGCTCCCATCTCAACAGCCTCTGCCGCCTAAACTTATGCTCTGCCACTTTGAGGCCTAAGCTCTCCAACAAGACACGGCCATTCCCACTAGGAGCCCCTTTCGGGACTAGGAATAAGCACATCTCAATAAGAGAATTTTTAACCCCATCCACAATTTTGGCACTATTCATAACAGTTCCTTCGAAAATCGATTTACACCTTGCTTTCCAAATCTCCCAACAAGTAAAAAGCATAATACCCATACGAACTAAACCAACATGTCGGCGCTTTGACTGTCCACCACACCAAACAGTCCACAAATGATGTAAATCAATATAATTATGAGTCAAAGGGAAAAGACTAACCCAATGCCTCCAAACAGACTGCGTAATCGCCGACCGTAGAAGTAAATGATTAAGAGTCTCCCTATGACCACCTCCAGGACAGCACACACATCGAGATGGGATATTGAAGCCCCGAGACTCCAATTTTGCATCCACCGGAAGACCATTGTGCATAGCCCTCCACCAGAAACCACTGACCTTTGTAGGGATGTTGGGATGCCAAACCTTAGCACCCCATTCCACCAAAGGGCTGCGGACCCGAATATAATCCCACCATGCAGCTGTCTCAAAAGTTCCCATTTTTGTAAGAGTGAAGACCGGACGATCCTCACTATGCTCATCAATATGCACCCTACGAACATTGGCATGTAGATCCTTCGGGATAAACTGAAGCATGTCCTCCAAAACCTGAATACCATCTCTCACTGTCAAAAGTTGATCTTCAGGAAGCGGGCCCCTAAGTCGAACCCCACACCAATTATCAGTCCAAAATCTGATATCTCCTCTGCCAACAACCCAACGACTGCAATCATCCAACTGATGTAAATATGACGATGCAGCTTGCCACACATGCGAACTAGAGGCTGCAGGTTGACATTTATACTTGACACGGACCCATTGTGACCATAGGGAATTGCCTCTGGTGGCCACCCACGCCAACTTGGCTAACATAGCCTGATTCATATTCCCCACCCTCCGAATTCCCAAACCACCTTCCTGGATAGGTCTACAAACCACATCCCAAGAAACCCAATGAGCCCTTTTTTCACCTCCACTGCTCCATAAGAAGTTGGACATAATACTTTCCAACTTACGAATTACAACCTTAGGAACCTTGAGCACACCCAAAGAATAAATAGGAATGCTAGAAAGCACAGATTTGATGAGAGTTACCTTCCCACCAAATGACAGAAGCCGTGCTTTCCAACCATCCACCCTTTTCATCATCCTTGCTTCTAGCTCCGCAAAGTGTACCCTCTTGACTCTACCTTTGAACAACGGGATCCCCAGATATTTGAGCGGAAACTGCTGGTGCGTGCAACTCGACCATCTTCGAATATTTTCTATCTCGAACTGTCGCCTTTTAGCACCCACATAAAAACCGCTCATCTCCAAATTAATCAATTGACCCGAAGACCTCTCATACATACTCAAAACCTCACGAAGACCCTCAATGGATCTCTGACGCCCGTTACAAAACAAAAGCATGTCATCCGCATAAAGCAAATGGGTCAATGGAAAATTCCCCCTACCATGTTCAAATGGCCTAAACACCTCTTCTTGAACAGCTCTGTACAGTGCCCGGGACAGTATTTCCTGAGCAATAATGAATAACAATGGAGAGAGCGGATCTCCCTGTTTCACCCCACGAGTTGAGGGAAAGTAACCATGAGAAACACCCCCCATACGAACAGAGTACCAATTACCCCGCACTAACCTCGAAATCAGGCTGCAGCAGTTGGCATCAAACCCAAACGTTTCCAAAGCTCTAAATAAGAAATCCCACTCTGGTCGATCATACGCCTTAGACATATCCAGCTTGAAGAGAACATTCCCACCCACAACCTTCTGATCGATCCGATGCACCATCTCATGAGCCAAGGTAATATTTTCCTGAATACCACGACCCCTCATGAAACCCGTCTGTTCCGGAGAAATTAACTTAGGCAACACACAAGCCAGTCGTAAAGTTAAAATTTTAGAGATCACCTTGTTCATAAAGGTGGATACGCTAATAGGCCTCAAATCCTTAAACCCAGTCGGCTTATCAACCTTGGGTAAGAGCACCAACACATTAGACGACAAACCTTTGGGAAGTTCCTCACCTCTATAGAACGACTGAACCGTAGCAACAACATCAGTTTTAATAATTGACCAACATCCCCTAAAGAATTGACCAGTAAAACCGTCCGATCCCGGAGCACTATCTGCATTCAGAGATTTAATAGACTCCCAAACCTCTGTCTCATCAGGGACTACAGTAATCATCGCATTATCTGCCGTTGTTACTCTTGCCACAATACCCTGAAATAACCTGTCATCAACCTCATGAGGACCAGAAGAAAAAATCTCCTCAAAATGTGTAGCTCCAAGCTCTCCCAATAAGTTCTCATTATCACACCAAGAACCATCCGGCAGCTGCAGCTTCAAGGAATTCTGCCTTCTCCGCTCTTTGATGGAAGCGTGAAAAAAGGCCGAGTTTCTGTCTCCGTCCTGAACCCATAATTGCCGTGACTGCTGCTGTTTCATGTCCACCTCCCATCTGCGAACCTGAACTAGTTTCTCATTTTTCTGCCTCTGATCTGCAGCAACTAAATCATCCCAATTTTTCTGCAGCGAGAAGTCCAAACGGGTAAGATCATCCTGCAACTGATCGATCTTACGGTAAATATTACCGAACACCTCCCAATTCCACTTTCTGAGTTCTCCGCGCAACACATGAAGCTTCCGGTGCAGTCTGAACAATGGTGTTCCCCAGCAACCTCTACTCCACACCTCCCGTACAAAGTCATCAAATCTTGGATGCTCCAACCACATTTTATAAAACTTAAAGGGGCACTTCGGTTTGGTGATAGCAGCGATCTTAATCTGCAGCGGAGAGTGATCAGATACATCCCGCGGTAAATGAACAACAGTGATACTGCCGTGTTTAGCAGCGAAAGACCCGTTCACCAACACCCTATCCAATCTCTCCCAAATCCGACGATTCCCAGGATGCCCATTACACCAGGTATAGATACTCCCTTCATAACCCGCATCCGAAACACCGGCAGTAACTATGAAATTGCAGAAGTCATCAATACTAGGAAAATCCCACCCATTACCTCCCAGTTTCTCCGCCGGCGCTGCAATGATATTGAAATCACCACTAATCAACCATGGATCATCAGACTGCGAAGATAAATTAACGAGATCTCCCCATAAAGATTGTCTCTACAACCGATCACAACTGGCATAAACAAACGAAAATACCACATACTGTTCACCAAAAACCGTAACCCGAACAGAGATATGTTGCTTAGAGACTAGAGCAACATCCATATCAATACCATTTTTCCATAACACCCAAATATGCTTATTAACAGGATCTCCATGCATGAAATGAGGAAAACCAAGTTGTTTAGCGATATTCGGGAGCCTAATACCATAGATTTTAGGTTCCAAAATTGCTAAACACCAAGGTTTATGCTGCTGCACTAAAAATTTCAACGCATCCATAGTCTTAACATTACCGACACCTCTAGCATTCCATATGATGAACGACATTAAAAACTATTAGAGATAGAGGTTACCCCAACAGTCTTGCTTCGGGTCTGCGGAGGCGAACCCATCGACAACGGCTTATTACCCTTTTTCTTCCTATGTCTCGACTTCTTACCACTGGAAACGTCTTTAAAAGAGGGATCTTGTTTCGCTGTAGTGTCCCCTGTAGAACTTGTCTCAACCTCAGTAGTTGTCTCGACCTCAGCATCACCCTCAGAAAATTCTGAGTCCTCAGATCCCTGAATAGTCCCTATATCGGTCCCAGTATCCCCTGATTCAGTCGGCTCATCTACAGCTGCAGTATCTGTATCCATGCCCTTCTGTCCCTGTCCCTGATTAGTATTCTCACCTACTACCACCGGCACCTGTGTCTCAGAAACATGATCAATCGACGCATTAGTCGAAGAGACTTCCGTACTAGAGCTCATGACTACCACTGTGTTCACCATGCAAGGTGGTAGCTGTTCCTTTGTTCCCTTATCAACATCCTCCTCATTATCTAAATCCTGAAGCACCGCAAAAGCATTCATATTGGACTCCTTTACTGCTGCCCTATCCTCCTCTGTATCCTTGATCTCAATCTCCTCATCAACCTCCTCATCCTCCAAACCATCTAAAACCGCAATGTCCCCAGATGTAGTCATTGTTTTGACGAACTAGGTTAACAAATAATGTGTTCTTTTCTTGTTGATTACTTTCATATTATTCATATGCATTGTTGTTGCGTCTCACCATTATCAGAATTGTATACGCATGAACTGCACAAATATACCACAATTCCCCAACACAACAAGCTTTCTCATTTATGTTTTTGGCCTTAGCAAACCATGACAATTGAATATATTGAGAAGAATAAAATTTAAACCTCTTTTATAACATGTTGATGGCATTAAAAACAAAGGGCAAGGTTAACCAAAAAAAAAAAAAAAAAAAAATGCAAGAAAAATGAGCACAAACGAAAAGAAAGAATTGAAAATCAGAAAGAGAAAATGACCACTAAATAGAAAATTGGATCCTAAATGAAAGCAAGGCCTAAAAGGGTACAATGGATGTACTGTAGTATACTTCATTTCAAATTTAACTTTGAAATATCAATATACAAAGAAACTGTTAATATTGAGAATAATAATTATGCATTAATTTTTATTTTCATTGGATTTATTTTTATTAATATGTATCATTAACCAATACAAAAATGATTGTTCATAAAAGACAATTAAAACACGTTTAATTTGAAACTAATAAAATGAAGAAAAAAAATTAAAAAAAATCACATCAAGTTAAAGGAATACTATAGAAAACCTTATATGATATTCTCCCCCTATGCCTAAAAAAATGTTTAAATGTATACTCCCTTTAGCCACAAATATAAACTAAACTAAACTAAAATAAAATTCTTTGCCTTAAATATAAGCAAATTTCATTAGTTTTTATACAAAACTCATTATATTTTTTCTTGACTGCGATAACTAACTATTTCCTTAAGAACGTGGGTTCAGGCAGTGGCGTATTCAGGTTTTACAGTGAGGGGGGTCAAAAAAATTATATAAAAAGATTTAAAAAAAATTACACTATTAAAAAACAATAAAAAAAACTCACATATAAAGCCTTTTTTTCACATGAATTCAAATTTTGATGATATAATAAGAAAAGTGCTACCCAAGCGGTTTCCTATTCTTTATCTTTTTAAAATACTCCATAATATCTTCATTTTCAATTTTCCTAAAAATCTCCATTACTTTGGGAATGTTTCATTTTCTTGAAATAGTTTTCGAGCACTGTTTGAAAATGTGTACAAAACAAATTAACGAGTACACCTGCCATATATAAAGTGTTATAAACACATCAACAACTCAACAACTACAAGGCCACTGGCCATACACAAACAAATCATCAAGGCCACAGGCCATAAAACCACAACAACAAGGCCACTGGCCATAAACAACCACACGAGGAAGGGCGCTGGCCATATTAAACACGCCAACAAGGCAACAACTACAAGGCCACTGGCCATACACAAACAAATTAACAGGGCCACCAGCCATAAAACCACAACAAGACTACTGGCCATAAACAACCACACGAGCAAGGACACAAACAAGACAACAACTACGAGGTCACTAGCCATACACAAACACATAACAAGATTATAGTTCATAGTTTCTAACCTCCGGGACAGGGAGCCTCATTCGCCTTAGAGTCAGAAGGACGACCCACATGATCTTTTCAAACTTTGAGGAGGACCCATTTTTCTGTAGAGAACAAGCTTCAAACAAATTTTAAGTTCAATAACTGATTTACCAATTTCAATTTCTTTTAAGAAAGAATACAGACAAAATGTCTAAAAATGAATCCCAAATTCGTTTTTTCCATTTGAATCATTACCAAAACAAAATGGCTTATGGCTGCAATTACAAAAATCTCAATTAAAAATTGCAACACAAACAAGTCACAGTGGCATTGATATGAGATTTAATAGTGTATATTTCAATAAAAAATCAATGAGATTAAAAAAATCTGATTGAAATGGTGAAACCCTAATTTTTGGGAAATTTAGGGATTTGAGATTTGAGATAGTAGGCGAAAAACATGAGAAAAATTACCTGTTATGAACCGAACGTATGGGACGGTCTTCCAGCCTCCGGCGAGGTCCTCAGGTCCGGATTCCGATCGCCATCGCCGTACAATCCTCTGCGTCGCCTCTCAGTCTCTCCTTGCGCAATCGCACAATCGTCTTCTTCCGCCCGCTTGCGGCAAACTAATGAGATAAGTGTGGGTTGGTTGTGTAAAAATTGAGTTTATATATCTAGGGTTTTGTGTAAATTTTGAGGGGTGTTACTGAAATTTTTGAGGGGGGTTAAGGTTATAATTTGAAAAAATTTAAGGGGTTAAATTGGGTATAGACGGAGAAGTGAGGGGGGTCAATTAACCCCCCTCTCATATACGTGCGTCCGCCCCTGGGTTCAGGGCCTATAAAATATAAAGGAGTGATACACGTTCCTAGCATAATTTGCGTTGTTATGCGCAAATTTGATTACATAACTCTCTATATATAGCTTCAGTTAATACGATTTTACTAAAAATACTCCTAATAATTTCTCATTTTCATATACAAGTGCATACTGAAGTAAATATTTAATCAAAGAGAATTATTTTTGTTGTATCTCATTAATTAGTAATATTGAAGTTACAAAAACTTTTACAAAATTTGAGCTGCAACCACAGTTAGCACTAAATGATTGAATGTTGTGTTTGTAGTCCCCAATATTCATTAATTAAATATCCAATAATATGTATATATGTAATTCAAAATTTGTAAAACTCTTTTAGTCCCGAATGAATTTTGTATTTTGTTTTCCTCCTTAAAATCGTTATTTATGGTTACTGTCGTCCTTCCGTCAGTTGACCGTTAAAATTGTTTATGTGGCAAGGTGAGTCATCGTTTTACTTATTTGTCACTAAAAAATTGCTAACTTGACAGTTGAAGGGGGTTAAAATAAATAAAGTTAAAATGCATAAAGCACCATCTAAACCAACTACTAAGACTATGAGCAATGGTTTCATACACCAAAAAAAATTCAACACCCACTTTTAACACTTTATCCTATCCACCTCATCTTTCATACACCCCTTTCATACAACCCCCCTACAATGGTAAGTTGAAAAAGAAAAAATCATCTCCCTCTCACTCATCATTTTATACCCCACTACTTTTTATATCATTTTTATTTTTTATAGGGAAAAAAATAAAATTAAACGGACCAATGAATGATCAACACGTGGCAAACACAAGAAAAAGAAAAAAAAAAACGCTGTGCGCTGCACCACACGCGCCCTGTCGGGCCGTGTGGTACACGCGCCACAGACCGGCCAACGAGCTGCCGCCACGTGCCCATGTGTGCAGCCTTCCTCCCCATTTCAACCGGTATGAAAGATTTCATACCCAAAATTCAACCCCCACTTTTCATACACCCCCCACAATGGTTTTATACACCTCCCCCCATTTTCATACACCATTTCAAACCCCCATTGTGGGTAGTCTAACACCGCTCACCAACACCATTCGACCACCAACAATACCGGCAATGCCCCTATTATCACCATTTCCAAGAATCAACAAAAACTACATATCCATGTAAAGTATACACTTTCACATTGACGAAGAGTTGCTTTCACTCACCTTCTAGTTTCAGATATGGGGAAGGGTAGGGTAAGGTAGTTGATTGATATTTATATTATATACACTTTCATTTCATTAACCCTTATAACTTTCACATCACCAAGCATATTTAACGTATAATGCCAACTCAGCAGTCACTACTAAAATCATGAAATTTCTCCACGGAAATATGGCAACGACCATAGTTAGTTGCCAAATAGTAACGGACAAACTAAATTTGGCAACGACTAGGTCGTTGCTATTTTTTAAGGAAAAATAACGACGACTTACACGTGATTTGGCAACGACTTGGTCGTTGATAATTTTTTTAAAGAATGCCAACGACTTGGTCGTTGCTAAATTTTGATATGGGGACGGAAAATGAAATTGGCAACGAAATGGTCGTCACTAAATTTTAGTGGGAATTCGAAATTTGAGGAGAAATTTGAAATTCAAAATTTCAATCATTTTAATTAAAATAAATGTTAATTATTAATTAATAATTAATATTAGAAAAATAAACATAAATTAAAAATAATAATTTGTGAACTCAATTAAATCAATTAACTATTAATATACTATTTATTTTCATTTATTTATGATATTAAACTAGATATTTATTAAATATTATACTCCCTCCGACTCAAAATAGATGTCGTTTTGAGAGTTATTTTTTGTCTCAAAATACATGTCGTTTTACTATTTTCAATGCTATTTTGTTGTTGTATACCAACTCTACCCTTATTAATGATAGTGGACTATCTCTTAAACAATTATTTAATTACCTAGGTAATTGCATTACTTAGGGGTATATAAGACTTTTTCACATACATTAATTGTATTTCTTAATATGTGTAAAGTGGTTGAAACGACATCTATTTTGAGACGGAGGGAGTATTAAATAATTACAAAAATAATAATTTATTAATTAGATGATTATCATTATTTAACTAACCTTATAATATTAAATGAAATAACTTATAACCCTTAGTATAAGGCATAGTTAATGATTTATGTTTTTTGATATTCTTGGTGGTTGTGGCGAATAAATGTTTGTGGGCGTGGTGGTATGGTGGTGATGGTTAATAGTGAGGGTTGTGGTGGTGCGGTGAAATTTTGATGAAGTGGTGTAAGTGAACTGGTAGGGGTGGTGGTACGAGTGGTGTTGATGGTCGTAATTGTGGTGGAGAGGTGTTGGTGGTAATGGTAGTGGTAGTGGTGTTGCAATGAATTAGTACCGAAGTGGTGTTTATGGTGTCATCGAGTTGGTGGCGCTTATATTGATAGTGGTAGTGGGATATGGTGGTGAGGTGATGGTTAGTAATAGGTGTTGTAACGGTGGTGAAAGCAATAATGGAGGCGGTGAAATGGTGATGACAATAGTGGAGGAATGGTGGTGGTTGATTGGTGGTAAGTGGCCTCGGTGGTGGTAATTGGTAGCGTTTGTAAACGTCATGCAAGTAATAGATAGTAGTTAACTTCTAAAATGATTATTTATCCTAATATTAGTATTAATTCATAAATTGGATAGCCAGATTTTTAATTGTGCTACTTTACTATAATTTTTAATTAAAAAATCATTTATATATTAAGAAACATTTTTATTGTTTGATATAGGATAATTCATTATCTTTATAATAGGTAAACAAGAGTATATATTTCTTGATAATAGTAAAACGTCAAGTATTCTGGAACAAAAATTAACTCTAAAATGACATACTTCCTCTGTCCCATTTTAAACTTCAAAGTCAAAGCAAAATTAGTCAACTTAATTATACTTTGACTAAACACTTATAAAATAATTAATTATCTTAATAAAATTTTGAAAATTGTTTTTGATTCATTATTATTAATACTCTCGTTAATAATTTTTAGTTTTTCAATAGAATAATTAAATTTTCTCTAAATTAACAATCAAAGTGCAATAAAGTTGACAAATTTTACTTTGACTTTAAAGTTTAAAATAAGAGAGAGAGAGTAGAAAACAATTCCATGGTCATTTTGCAATTAAATGGATAGTATTTTTAAAAAAAAACATATGGATAGTAATTAATTTATACTACTTCATGCCATATGTCACTCTCATTGGCTACTAATGATTCACATGGATCACCACAATGCTTTCAAGTACTCATCACAACTGTTGATTAGAAACTATCAAAGGCTCACATTTAACTCCCAAAAAAACCATAGAAACATATCATCCCCTCTTCTTTTCATTATTCTTCTAGGCTGCCAAAATCCCCCCCCCCCTCTCCATCTCCAAACCTTCACGCCGCCGACCTCCCGCCATGTCCCCGCCGTCGCCCAGCCACCTCTTCCCCTTCCCACTTCTTCTTCCGATTCCCATTTTCGTCGCTCCATAGAAAACGTCTCCACCTACATCACCGCCGAGTCACCGCCTCCTTATTCAGGTAAGTCTCTCACATTTTTCTCCCTCTCTCACTCGATTTCTCTCCCTCTCTCGATTTCTCTCTCTCTCAAGATCGCTTTCTTTCTCTCTTTCTACAGGGATCTGTATGTTTGTGTGTGTAGCTCTGGTGTGTGTGTGTGTGTGTGTTTGTGATTGTATTCGTGTGTGTCTGCAGATCTGGCGCGTGTGATGTGTGTTCGTTTGTGTGTGTGGATCTGGTGTGTGTGATGTGTTTGTGAGTTCTTAAGTTTGTTATCTGATTTTTGTTACTTTTGATTTTTGATTTGATTTTTCAATTGATCTTTGGTGTTGGCAGGGATGAAAGTGGTGGGAAATGTTCATGTTGATGATAAAGACAATGGTGGTCTGTGGTGGCGGGTTAGAGCTAGGCCGATGGCGGTGGTGGTGGACGGTGGTGGGCTGATGATGGTGGTAGGCGATAGTTGTGACGGAGAATTATGAACTTGCAATCGTTTTGGGAATAGATTAATTCATAAATAACAAAAGAGTTTAAATTAATGGATAAAATTAGTCATAAAAGTTGGTAATAATTATTTATTTTGCAATTATATATTAAAACATATAATTGCAGATTTTTTTTAATTGAAAAGAAAAAAATGGCAACGACTTTTTAAAATTTGGCAACGACTTGGTCGTTCCTATTTCTAAAATTTCGCAACGACTTGGTCGTTGCCAATTTTTGTCAGTTGACAACGCAAAATGGCAACGACCAAAATGGCAACGACTTTTCCGATGCTATTTGGCAACGACCACGTTTGGTACCGGACAACGACGAGAAATTGGGGACGACCAAAGTCGTTGCCATTTATCAAATTAGCAACGACTTTGGCTAAATGGCAACGAAAATGTCCGTTTCAGAATTCTATTTTTCTAGTAGTGAGTATAATGAGTCAACATGACACATGGGACAATTTTAACGGACATTTGGATGGCAGATTGACGGGAGGATGACAATGATAAAACATACCGATGTTAAGGGGGAAAACGGGAAAAAAAAGTACATACGAGACCAAAACGAAAAGAACCCAATAGCAGTGTTAATACTACAAAGTGCCGGTTATTTTTACTGACATTAATAAACATTGAAATTGACATTTATAAAAAGAGTCAATGGTAGTATTAAAAATTACTCGTCTTTAGTTATTTATACTGGCATTTATAAACATAGACATTGATACTTTTGATAAGTGTCTATGGTAATGCTGAAAAGTGCAAGCCAGTGGTTGTGGCACTTATAAACAATGAAGCTGGAAGCTTTTACTATGTGTCAGTGTCAGTGACAGTGTGCAAGCCATTGGTTGTGGCACTTATAAACAATGAAGCTGGAAGCTTTTACTATGTGTCAGTGACAGTGTTAAGGAGTAGCAGTGTGTGCAGTTAAAGAGTGTCAGTTGTGTGTTAATAGCCTCAGCATGTTCAATAAGATCAAGTTATTTACCGTGCAGTTTTAAAACAAGTGTCAGTAATTTACAAAAAACGTCACCGATGTTTTAATACAAATTTCACTTATTTACAAAAATAAGTCCTGAAAATGAAAATTTCAAAATTTAAAAGCCACCGTGCATTTTCAAAATGCGTTTGTCTCATTCTCGAAAATAACATATTTTTCTTTAAATTTTCATATTGATGCTAGCGCTAATTACTTTAGTCGGGCATGAACTAAGTTGGAATTTGGAGTAGGAAATAATAAAGTTACAAAAAATGGCTATAAAATGTTGTCTGCAAAATGATGTGTTATAATTGGGTTGGTAATTTTAATTTGAGTATGCCGGTGATGCTGCCAAAAACGTGTCGGATCAGCCCTCCGTCTAGCGGTTCGGATAAATCCAGTAATGAGATCTTCCCCGTTCGGATCTGCGCACAATAAACAAACGTAAACTGCGCCGGGGCTTCACCGGCAAAGTCCCTCCGGCGTGAGAGTTAGAATACGGGTGATATGAAAGAGAAATCAATTGACTAGTTTAGAGCCAAAGAGTTCATTACCCCTCTCCTGTTGTGAGGACCTGTTTATATAGGCGTGGGTGAATGAGTCCTGACTTGTTAGGAAAGTCAGGGAGCCCGTATTACTGTGGGACTCGTATTCCTTGGAGATAGACTCCGGATAAGGATGATTAGTATCCCAGTTGCCTTGTAGAAGAGATATCCTTGTTCAGATAAGGATCTCCACTGTTAGAGTTGTAATCAAACTCTGTAAGTGGACTCCCTGTGACAATGGGAGGTTTTTGATATAACTCGGCCCGTCATCCAGCTCGGCTCGTCCAGGAGGCCGGCTAGGGATTAGGCCTCTTGAACTCGGCCTAGGAAAAACTCGGCCTAGGCAAGGGCTGCCTGTTCGGCCTGATGTATGTCGGCATATAAGATTGTGGGCCTCTTTGGTTGGGCCTTATGGTATGTGAGCCCAGAGTTTATGGGTCCCCTTTAACCAAATTGGTTTATGTCGTTCAGTGGCCCCCGAGTTTCTATCTCGGCATGCCGAGTAGGAACTGTGCCCCTTGTACTTGCTTTGCACTTCATTTATGTTGATTTGACCTACAGCCGCCAAAAATCCTTTTTTGCCTGGATTTGCTGACGTCACTGTAGATTTGATTCAGGTGGAATCATTATTCCTCTTGGAGAGCGAACATTCATTAATTGCGCCTTAATCATGACAGATAAATACCGCGCCCCTTCATATTCGGGGGAGTATAAATAGACAATCCATCTATTGGTTGTTCATCTTCACTTTCAAGAATTCTTCAAAGGCCCTTCAAGAACATTCCAAATTTCACGAAAATTCAAAGATGGCTCCGAAGAGGAAATACGATGATGTTTTTTCAGAAGAAGTGACTTCGGAGTCAGAGAATCAAGCAAGAAACTCCAGTTCATCTAGTAGTAGCGATTCTGATTTCCCGTTAAAGAAACGATCGTTTTTTCCAGCGGAGGAGTTGCCGTCCGATAGCAACGATGAATTCATGGAGCCGGACCCAGTTGAAGAATTCTCCGACGATGATTCTGATGCAGAAGTGTCAGAGGATGAGGACGAGGATGATGATGATGAAGATGACAGTAAGGATGATCCTGAACCCATCATTATTGATGAATATGGGTATGATGGAGAGGTTGAGTGGGAGGAGGATGATGAAGACCAAGATCAAGATTGTGATCTTTCTTGAATCTTTAGTTAGGATGACTCAGTAGTTTCTTTTTTCCTTTTTTGTATAGGTCAGGCCCTCGGCCTTATTGTGGGGGTCCCTTTTTGTTATATATGTAATGAGATTCTACATTTTTGGTTACCTTTGCTCTGATTGTATTTTGACTCCATGGATTGAATTCCTTGCTTCCTGCATGACCTTGATCCTTAACTTGTTATCACTCGTCTCATGATGTCGTCTTAAAGTAATGCCGATCGCCTGACCTCGACCTACCCCTGAACTTTTCTCACCTAGGTCTCGTCTCATTCTCCAATACTATTGGGGATGTCGGCCCATCGTCGTGGTATCGGTTACGTCCATGCGCAGGACCCTTCCGTGTCGGCCTATCTATCCGGAGTGTTTATGCTTTTCGAAGCCGACTGGCATTTCTGACGTAGGTCTCGGCCTGCCACGTGTCAATCTAGTATTGGCGGTCTGCTCGTGTTTTCCAAACGGCGGTTGGGTCACTTCAATCGTTTGCCCTTCCCCTTATCTTGATTGGCCCACGTGTCTCGATGATGGGACATTCACCTCGAAAACGTGGCCCATTAAATGCGAGTCATGATGGGTTCATGGGTGTACGTGCGACCCATGGATGACGGGTCAGAACCGGGTCAAATCTGGGTCCATGAATTTTTGACCCGTCTATATACACTCCCAACATAAACCCTCGAAAATATCCCATTTTCAAATTCTTCGCCTGAGTTAGCGTACCTGCTTCCGGCGAGTCTTCGGGTAACTTCGTTCTTGCGGCAACTCCCATCAATCTACTCCGATCGTTCTCACCCGCGCCACCGTTCGACCTTTTTCTCCGATTACATTTCCGATCAAGGTACTGATTCGAACCATTCTAGCAGTTTCGAAATTTTTTGCCATTGTTGGGGTTTTAGGGCTTTGAAGTTCCCATTTTTTGTGCTTGATTTTTCGTATCTGCATAAGCAGGTTTTAGAAAAAATCTAGTTATTCCTCCTTATATGCTTGGTACCCCACATGTAACGACCCGAAAACCCGCCTCTATTTTTCTTAGTGATAATTATTAAATTATTTATTTATGGGTTATTTATTCATTTAAGTTATTTATTTATTTAAATAATATTGTGTGCATTTTGTGGGTTAATGTTTTATAACTAGCATTTAATTTGTTATTTGTGCTAGTGTAGAATAGTTGGGTCTTAATTGGTAGTGGGGAGTATAAGAATTGGTGAGTAGTAGGGGAGGGGCCCTAAGTGTAACTTGTTAAAAACCATCTTACTTACTCTCTCATCCTCCCTCCCTCACCTCCCCCACTCTCATTTCCCTGCACCCTCCATCCCTTTCTCTCTCTTCCATTGCCAAAGAAAGGTAAGTTTCTCTCCTCCTTCTCTCTTCTTTTTAGTCATCTTCATCCCATTATTTCTCATTTCTCATTTTATGAAAAATGTTTAGATCGTCAATAGGATCGTGTAGAGCAAAGAAATTTCGAATTCCGTTAACTTTGATAAAATCCGGGTAAGTTACTTTTCCCCCATTTATGCTAAAAATGTTCATCCTATGCTTAGATGATACTATGATTTCTATTTATTGCTTCCTTGGTTGATTTTGAGATGATTTGCATTTTATTCCATTTTGTGAAGTTTTGATGTTTGAATCATCCATTGAATTGAGTGGTTTAAATGATGTTTTATGAGTTGTTTGGGTATATAGGATGTTTGGGTACCTTAGTATACCTATGGGAAGCTTTGGGTTTGAGTTATGTGGTTTGGGAAAGATTTATGAGAGGAACCCAGTTGGTTCTTGCCATTTTCCGGCGACCTGGGTGCGTGGGCGACCGCCCATGGGTGGTTCGGGCGACCGCCCATGAGATCAGTTGATCCGGAGAATTTGAGTAAAAGTGAGTGGGAGACCGCCCACTTTTGGGTTGGGCGACCGCCCATGAAGTCAGTTGGTTTTGGGCTTGAGTTTGGGTTTTGGGCGACCGCCCGGACTGGCTATGGGCGACCGCCCATACCAGCTGTCCTGAGTACCTTTGTTTTCGAATTGTTTTATGGTTCAAGCCCGATCTAGGCTCAAAGTATCACCCTAGTTGACTTAAGTTAATGTTTTGGAACACTTTCGTATTCGAGAATGATCCCTTTGTGATCGATTGTGTTATGGATCGAGCTCCACAATGGTGGGGAGGTATAAGGGTTGTTATATCAAGATTTAGGACAAAAGGAGTGAAATTCGGGTGTATTTTCTGGTCTGGGCGATCGTCCACTTAGTTTTGGGCGACCTCCCACTAATTCAGCCTCATTTAGCTTGGTAACAGGGTTCCGGGAGACCGCCCACTCAATTCCGGGCTCCCGCCCACTTTTTCCAGAATTTAGGTCGATCTTTCGGAAGCCATAACTTCTTCGTCCGGACTCCGTTTTGGACGTGTAAACTATCGTTGGAAAGCTCTTTTTGAGTTATATGAAATGGTTCTATTGGCCACATGGTTACAGATTAGAATGGTTGTCTTTTCGTTGAGTTTTAAGATCAAGGTGTAGTCTCGGTCTAGGTTCCGTAGTACTATTCTAGTTGACTTAGTTGGGAACCGTGGAGCACTTTAGTAATTAAAATTGGTTCATTTGTGAACAATGGTGTTATGTAATTTGATCAAGTATTGTTTGGGAATGTTTGGGCATCTTATGATGTGTTCGTGATTGTTCCAATCGAATTGATTTTCGAGTAAGACTTGGTCTAGGTTTTAGGCGATGTCCTATAGTACCTAGAGGGTTGTTATTGAACACCAAAGTGTAGAGTTTAGTCCGGTCGTGATCATGTTCTAATAAGTGTAACCTTTTGGATTCGTTTGGGGTGTTTAGAATTGGTTCGTTATGAACGGAGTTAAAGCGTGAATTGGCAATTGGGTACTTACGGTTTGATTAACCTTAAGGTGTATTCATTCTGATTTCCCACTTTGGAATTCCAGGTGTGATGAGATGGTTGAGTTCATAGTCCTAGTATATCTTAATGAGTAAATGTTTAGGGTCATTTTGGTAATAGTCATTGTGCCATTTGTGAGCGGCCGTTTGGGTTGTGCTCTTTTTGATTAACTTGTGGGTATCATATTTAGGATGTATTTGGTACGTGTCTTATCTTGGAATCATTATGTTTTAATGGTCAATGTTGTTGGACTCTTTTATGAGAAACTCCTTGTGTTTATCGTTGTTGAACTCTCCTTGAGTAATCGTTGCATCTTTTATGGTGATTAATTGGTATGGTTCCCTACTTTGGAATCTTTAGTTGTTTATCGTGCTAGTATTTCATTACTTAGCCTTTACTCGAAAGTCCAGTTGGTTATTTGTGTATCGAGTCAGGCAATGGATAATGCTATAATGGCACAAGCCAAGTCCAGTATAGCATCTCCCATTGGTCCTTGTTTCCTTATCCAGATTGGCCTTGGATGGGATGAGCTAGCTCCTTTTGTGAGTATTCTAGCTACACGTTTTGGAGCATGACTTTGTGGCATGGCTCCCGCCCTTTGTGGCATGTTACTTTGTTATTGGTTCCGGTACCGGGGGTTTTCTCTTCAGCTATTATGCTACTACGAAGATGGTTCGATGGGTTGATTGACTGATGGGTCGGTTCTGACCGGGGCTCTCTTCAGCTGTTATGCTGCTATTGTTGACTGGTTTATCGGTTGAAGCTGCGCAGCGATTGTTCTATTGGTTTTGTGAAACCTTGGCTCAGTATCCTTTGTAACGTGTTTATTTCAGTCTTATGTGCTGCATGATGAGTTAGTCGTTATTTCCAACTGGTATGGGACGGTTGGTGATAGGGAGCTTTCTCATTTGTTGTTATATGATTTACTTGATCAGTTATATAATTGATTTGCATGATATTATGCCTTGTAGATGCATTTAGTAACTTACTGAGATTTTATCTCACCCCGTTTCTTGTTTCAAATTGTTTTTCCTTAACCCCCCCCCCCCAGGAAAGCAAGTGGTATCGTTTGAGGTCCGTTGTATCGGGAGTCTTCTGAGCAGGTTGATCGCCTTTGGGGTAGTTGCTCTTCAGAGCCTCTCTGTATATGGTTGAAAGGTCGTGGTCGTCCAAGGTTATGTATATACTGTTGTCCTTTGGGAATTTATATTATTAACAGTTGTTCTTGCTTCCGCGTTTGTTTCTAGTCTCCGAGTTATAATCTCGTTGAGGTATTGTTTGTTGGTATTGGTTTATAGTTGAATTCACGCGCCCGGTTTGGTATTTTGCATTTTGGAGATGTACATTATGTAAAATTTATGTTAATGGATTTTTGGAATTTCCGGAGCGGGACAGTTGGTATCAGAGCAATAGTTTTAGATCTTGAAGGAGAATAAGAACTCTGATATTGAATAGGTTTCAATACTTGGGTGTTATGATTTTGAGTGGTTTAAAAACTAAGTTTTTTCGAAAGATGAGGTTAAGGTAGAAGTGGGTTGAGTTATGAGTCGTGATATTGACGTCAAGTGTTTCTTCTCTTGTGGTATATCAAGTATAGGATTGGTGTCAATAGTGTTGGTTCCATTGGGGTTAGTTGGCTTGGGAATCGAGAGTGCGAGTTTTGAAGGCTTGGACGTACCTATTTCGTAAAGTGGAAATTTCTTGTGCTATATTCATATGTTTGTTCTCATTAAGTGATTTATGTTGAGGTGTATTCTCGAGTATAAAATTTCGTGATTGCTACTGATAGAGGTATGGTGATTTGGTTATGTCACCTATACAGGATATTGACGAGTTAAGTAGTATGGCCTAGCTTTCAATGTGTCTCGAATTTCTTGTGTGCCATCGATAGGTGGTGAATAATTATATATTAGTGTGTTTGACTTGTTTAGGAGCATACTAAGTATATATATATATAATGTTCAGGTTCTATATTGGAAATAAGAAAATCTTTATTATAAGGTTGTGCTGGGAATTTAGCTTATTCAGTTGGCAATACTAATGTTGAAGTCTTGAGTATAATTTATACTGGGTGCGATATATCGCTTGACCGATAGGGAACTTGGGTTATATGATGAGTTGATATGGGCTATAATACTGATAGGTAAATCGGTGAACATATAGTATCGGTTGGGTTAAAAGAGTTTAAGATTCAATTTGAGAATTTCTCAATAAGAGATTTTTCTTTACTTTTGGTACATCTTTGTGAGTGCATCAGAATTGTTTAGTATGAGGAAATACTTAACTTGTTTGGGATCATTTTAGTACATGATTGGAGTTGAGTTAAAGTAAAATGAGTTATGAGTATATTGTGGAAGTTATAATCATTTTTTTTATGGTAAGCACGGATTATTAATTTAAATGGGAGTTAGAGGAAATCTTTTGAAGATAAAATTTGTGTTGTTTGCAGACTACTGAGTATGTGGAATTGTATTAGGCTTTCCAGAATGGGAGTAATGTATTGATGGTAGTTTAACGTGGATTTAAGTGGACATTTTGTGTTAAGAATTTTGGGCTTATATTGTACCTTTAGTTTAAGGTGTTAATTAGAGTGAAAGCACTATAGTGGTAATCCTTGAAGATATAGCCACTACGGTGAAAATTTTGGGGATGGAAAATTTCTTTAGCCTTGTATAGTAAGAAGTTGATTAAGCTCGAGATTGTTTAAATATTTTGAATTTCTGAGGAGTAATCCTAAATATCCGATCTAATGGAGTATCCTTGCAGTGCAATTAAGGTCATGGGTAAGTCGAGTCTATAGTATCTCGAGAATTGTGTTTAGGAGTAATCTGGATTCTGCGATTTGGGGTGATAAAGTATTTGCATATATTTTGAGGATTAACGCTTGATAAGTGGAACTATTTGTGACTTGGAATTGGTTGTGATTTTAGTGACTTTACCTTAGCGGGTTATATTATATTTTATTTTGGGACCAAGTTGAAACGTTATGATAACGGACTATCAAAAGTTGATGGATATATTTCCTTAGAAAACTTAGTATGAGGTAATGCTAGTAGTTGAGAAATTCAAAGGTTATGACTGTATTATGTTTTATCTTATAAGGAAAGTGAGTGTGGTAGTGGAATCGCATTTGACCGGATAGTTGATAATAGTAGATTTTTGATTATATCATTTAGTTATTGGGTGACAGTAATCGTTAGCCCTATTCCTTCTCTTATATATTCGGGTAGTAGTATGATTACGTGGGTTGATGTATAGATCATCAATGCGTGCGGATGAACCGAAAAAGTAAAACTTATGGATGTTGATGATTTAAGGGTTGATGAAGAACGTAATGCTAATCAGGATCGAATCAGCTATGTCTTAGAATTGGTGAACAAGTGAGAGTCTTGAGAATTTGAAATTCGGGATGAAAGAGGAAGTTAACTTTAGAATATTTGATACGAGTATACTTGAGATGCGTATGTGTTCAAATGTGTTGGTTTAGTTTATTTGAGTCGTGGGGACGATGTATGAAATATTTACTTGGTACTTGATAGAGGTTATGAGTGCTTTATGCGAATTGATATTTTGTCGCCTCAATATGACCGCGCGTTGTGATTTTGATGAGTGAATTCGCGGGCGAATTCTTTCTAAGGAGGGTAGATTGTAATTACCCGAAAACCCGCCTCTATTTTTCTTAGTGATAATTATTTAATTATTTATTTATGGGTTATTTATTCATTTAAGTTATTTATTTATTTAAATAATATTGTGTGCATTTTGTGGGTTAATGTTTTATGACTAGCATTTAATTTGTTATTTGTGCTAGTGTAGAATAGTTGGGTCTTAATTGTTAGTGAGGAGTATAAGAATTGGTGAGTAGTAGGGGAGGGGCCCTAAGTGTAACTTGTTAAAAACCATCTTACTTACTCTCTCATCCTCCCTCCCTCACTCTCATTTCCCTGCACCCTCCATCCCTCTCTCTCTCTTCCATTGCCAAAGAAAGGTAAGTTTCTCTCCTCATTCTCTCTTCTTTTTAGTCGTCTTCATCCCATTATTTCTCATTTCTCATTTTATGAAAAATGTTTAGATCGTCGATAGG
This sequence comes from Campanula takesimana, assembly GCA_026119855.1. Classification (NCBI taxonomy): domain Eukaryota; kingdom Viridiplantae; phylum Streptophyta; class Magnoliopsida; order Asterales; family Campanulaceae; genus Campanula; species Campanula takesimana. Next base: position 813,967 of record JAOWBW010000280.1, read on the forward strand.
ATCGTGTAGAGCAAAGAAATTTCAAATTCCGTCAACTTTGATAAAATCCGGGGAAGTTACTTTTCCCCCATTTATGCTAAAAATGTTCATCCTATGCTTAGATGATACTATGATTTCTATTTATTGCTTCCTTGGTTGATTTTGAGATGATTTGCATTTTATTCCATTTTGTGAAGTTTTGATGTTTGAATCATCCATTGAATTGAGTGGTTTAAATGATGTTTTATGAGTTGTTTGGGTATATAGGGTGTTTGGGTACCTTAGTATACCTATGGGAAGCTTTGGGTTTGAGTTATGTGGTTTGGGTAAGATTTATGAGAGGAACCCAGTTGGTTCTTGCCGTTTTCCGGCGACCTGGGTGCGTGGGCGACCGCCCATGGGTGGTTCGGGCGACCGCCCATGAGATCAGTTGATCCGGAGAATTTGAGTAAAAGTGAGTGGGCGACCGCCCACTTTTGGGTTGGGCGACCGCCCATGAAGTCAGTTGGTTTTGGGCTTGGGTTTGGGTTTTGGGCGACCGCCCGGACTGGCTATGGGCGACCGCCCATACCAGCTGTCCTGAGTACCTTTGTTTTCGAATTGTTTTATGGTTCAAGCCCGATCTAGGCTCGAAGTATCACCCAATTGACTTAAGTTAATGTTGTGGAACACTTTCTTATTCGAGAATGATCCCTTTGTGATCGATTGTGTTATGGATCGAGCTCCACAATGGTGGGGAGGTATAAGGGTTGTTATATCAAGATTTAGGACAAAAGGAGTGAAATTCGGGTGTATTTTCGGGTCTGGGCGATCGTCCACTTAGTTTTGGGTGACCTCCCACTAATTCAGCCTCATTTAGCTTGGTAACAGGGTTCCGGGTGACCGCCCACTCAATTCCGGGCGCCCGCCCACTTTTTCCAGAATTTAGGTCGATCTTTCGGAGGCCATAACTTCTTCGTCCGGACTCCGTTTTGGACGTGTAAACTATCGTTGGAAAGATATTTTTGAGTACTATGAAATGGTTCTATTGGACACATGGTTCCAGATTAGAATGGTTTTCTTTTCGTTGAGTTTTAAGATCAAGGTGTAGTCTCGGTCTAGGTTCCGTAGTGCTATTCTAGTTGACTTAGTTGGGCACCGTGGAGCACTTTAGTAATTAAATTTGGTTCATTTGTGAACAATGGTGTTATGTAATTTGATCAAGTATTGTTTGGGAATGTTTGGGCATCTTATGATGTGTTCGTGATTGTTCCAATCGAATTGATTTTCGAGTAAGACTTGGTCTAGGTTTTAGGCGATGTCCTATAGTACCTAGAGGGTTGTTATTGAACACCAAAGTGTATAGTTTAGTCCGGTCGTGATCATGTTCTAATAAGTGTAACCTTTTGGATTCGTTTGGGGTGTTTAGAATTGGTTCGTTATGAACGGAGGTAAAGCGTGAATTGGCAATTGGGTACTTACGGAGAGCCGTCAGGGTTGGGAGTTTTTAGGTCCTGATAGAGACCCAGTTAAGCCTTCAGCAGTCCACCGTCCCGATTGGAGCGCTGCTTTGATAAAAAGACTAGAAGAATTTTCCGTCGTTGCTACATTGGATTGGTCTAAGACTGAGATCGACTTCAGATTCCACGTCCAGGCTGGTCTGATGAGGGGGCCTATCGCGGGCGTTCTCCCAGTGGTGGAGGTCGAGAGAGGAAGTCAGTTCCCGGACTGGGTGATTCATCCAAACTTGGTCTTTCATTCCGACTGCCTAGTGTGCAAAAGGGAGGCCGACAGATGCCTCAAAGCCCAGGACATTATAGGATGTAACTTCCTTTTCATATTTATCATTTCCGCACCTTCCTAGTTTTACCTTGTTTCAATGGCGCTCATGAACCCTCCTTTTCATCCAGATCTTTCAATGGAGGATATCCAATTTATTGATGAAGAGGAATTCGACCCCGCGATGACGGCTAGAAGGAAGAAACAGTTATCGCGTACCCGCGGCGTAGAGAAGCGTCATTCTGACATGGCGGCCAGGCAATTGGGGTTGCAGTAAAAGGGAGGTGCTGTTATTCCTACCGGTCCTCCGGTTGTCCAAGTTGAAGCTGGTGAAGAAGGAGACGAGATTGAGGTTGTGGATAAGGAGGCCGAGGTAGATGTTAATCCTACGCTGGGCCAAAGTCTGGGCCAGCACATCAAGATAGAGGTGGACCAGGGAGGCCATCGAGGGAAGAGGCCGTTGGAAGAGGTTGGGGATGTTACGGAGCCTCCTTCTAAGAGGACCCCTTCGACCCGCGGTTCGGCTTCGGCCTTGGTCCCTACTGAAGCTGACATCAACGATCTGGCCAATGCCCTTGGAAATGTGGTGATAATACCGGATATTGACAATTCCATTCGCTCCGGTCCTGGCCTTAGGCTTGGCGCTACCGTCATCAAGAAAGTCATGAACCAGCGAACTATTCAAAGGTTGGTGGACACCAGGCCGACCTCCACACAACTCAGAAACCGCAAGGGCTTACTCATTAGCGAGGTACTTTGTGCTTCATTAACTGCCCCATGATTTTTGACAACTTTTGACGTTTCGCTTTTCTTTCTGTAGCTTGCTTCTATAGCCCAGCACGAGTGATGCAACTTGCTATAAGCAACGCCAGGAAGTTGGAGGACGAAGTCGGGCCTCTCCGTGCTTCTAATGCCGAGTTGAAGGATAGAGTGGAGATTCTTGAGAGGGAGAAGCTTTCATTTGAGTCTGAGATAAAGAAGGCGGCGGACAAGTCGGCGGACGCCGATGAGAAGGTCCGGAAAGCTGAGGCAGTGGTCCAGGCAGCGAAGGGGGAGACTGATGCGGCGAAGGACGACCTTGAAAGGGAGCATCTTCGAGCGGAGGATCTTGTGTTGGGGGAGACTGATGCGGCGAAGGACGACCTTGAAAGGGAGCATCTTCGAGCGGAGGATCTTGTGTTGGAGAAAAACACTGCTGAAGAGAGGCTCTCCCTACTGGAAGAAAGCATTCCAAGCCGAGAGAAGCAAGCAGTAGAGGCTTTTAAGAGCGGACCAGCAATGAAGGCGGCGGTCCTGGATGAGGTCGGCACTACCTACAATGATGCCTGGTCTAATTTATCTCGTCTTCTCTGGATCGACCCCGAAGTGGACATAACCTTGGATAAGCTTGCCCGTCTTTATAATCAGGATGCATATGGGGTTGAGGCTCGAGCTGCTCATTCTCTGATCCCTTATTCTGACAAGGGTCTTAGGGTGATTCAGAGCCAAGATCGCAAGGCAGGTAATCCGCCGTGGGTCCCTCCGCCGGTTGAAGCAGGGAACCTTGATGATCTGATTGCCCAAGTTGAGGAGGAAGCCGATGCTGGTATTGATTAGTTAAACTTTGGAATGTCCTTGTAAGCCGGGTAGGCTAAAACAATTTTTTCTTGTTTTAAGTATTTATGTGACTCGGCCCAGAGTGCTTGGGGGAGTTTAAACACTTAAAAATTTTGGTTAGTATTTGCATTCCTGGGGCCCAGTATTATCTGGGGGGGGGGGCGTAAACACTTATTATTTGTAGGGATTTGTATACCTCGGTTTGAGGTGTTTATCCCGTTTCCATAGCTCGTTGCGCAAGTGTTATCTTGTTATTTGTTTATGTCACTTTATCTTCGTTTGAGATGTCTTAACAGTCTGAAGCAACGAGATATGCCAGCTGGTTTAGGCTATGCTGTAGGCCGTGGTCGATCACCGTTATGGGCCGCGACGAGCGTTAGGAGCTCGATTTGTAAGAACTAACCCGTGGTTAGTCTCAAATTGTCATGGGAACTAGATGTATTAATCTTAACCCAAATTTGAGAGCACTAACGGACAGAATTAGGTTTTGAATGTAGCCGAGTTAGGCCATGTTCGTAGGCCGTGGTCGTTCACCGTTATGGCCGTGACGAGCGTTAGGAGCTCGGTTTGTAAAAACTAATTCGTGGTTAGTCTCAAATTGTCGTGGGAACTAGATGTATTAATCTTAACCCAATTTGAGAGCACTAACGGACATAATTAGGTTTTGAATATAGCCGAGTTAGGCTATGTTCGTAGGCCGTGGTCGTTCACCGTTATGGCTGTGACGAGCGTTAGAAGCTCGGTTTGTAAGAACTAATTCGTGGTTAGTCTCAAATTGTCGTGGGAACTAGATGTATTAATCTTAACCCAAATTTGAGAGCACTAACGTACGGAATTATGTTTAGATTGTCTTGAGTCGTGACGTTTACGTCTTAACTCGGAATGACGATCTCGGCATTGCTAAGTAATGCTTGGACCGTGCTCAAGAATCAGTTGTAAAAAGGAAAACTTTTATTAATAATAATAAAGGAATATCTAATTTGATAAATGCTATGAACTAAAGACTGAAAATCTAATCTAGAAAGCCAAAAGATAGATAGGGTGCCAAGGAGTTACTGATAGTATTTCCTCAGGTGCTCTGAATGCCATGGGTGCTTAAGCTCTTTTCCTTCCGGAGTTTTGAGCATGTAGGTTCCCTATATGATAACGTGAGTAACAATCTAGGGACCTTCCCAATTTGGGGAGAGTTTATTTTGCTGAGCCTTCAAGTGTGTTGACTCGACTTTTCTGAGTACCCAGTCACCGACTTCAAAAACTCTTTTCTTTACCTTACTGTCATGGTAGGCCTTGGTCCTCTGCTTATAATTTATCATTCTGAGTTGAGCCGTCAGCATTTTTGCTTCAACTAGGTCTAGGTCTAGGAGTCGGTTGTATTCATTGACCACCTCGTCATAATTGGACACCCTGAAGGTAGGTAAAGCCATCTCGGCTGGAGCCATAGCTTCTGACCCGTAAGTTAATGCAAAGGGAGTCTCCCCGATTGGCCCCCGAGTGGTTGTACGAACTGCCCATAAAGCAAGGGGAAGGTCGTCCAGCCACTTTCCTTGACTTCCTTCTAAACTCTTGGTCAGGGCTTTCAGTATTAATTTGTTTGCTGCCTCGGCTTGGCCGTTTCCCTGAGGATGACTGACTGATGACTTTCTGTGTTTGACCCCTAGTCTGTTTAATTCTTCGGTGAAGGCGTCAGAGAACTGGAGTCCGTTGTCGGTCACGATGGAATGTGGGACGCCGAACCGACACTATATATATTCATGGATGAAGTTGCTCCTCTGTGATTTTAGCCAAGGGCTTAGCCTCCACCCACTTGGTGAACTAGTCTACCGCTACAATTACGAACTTGTTGCTTCCCTTTGCCAGGGGGAATGGTCCAATGATATCGACTCCCCACATGTCAAACGGCCATGTCGGTATGATAAGACTTTGTTCTACAGGTGGCATCTTTGGCAGGTCCGAGAAGCACTGGCATTTGTCGCACTTCTTTACGTAGGATTGGGCTTCTACTCTTAAGTTAGGCCAGTAGTAACCAAGTGTGATTACTTTATCAGTAAGGGTTCTGGCCCCTGGTGTCCTCCGCAAACTCCTTCATGTACCTCAGCCAGAAGTTTCTCGGTATCTTTAGGGGAAACACATCTTAGGAGAGGCCTGGAGAATGACCTTCGATATAGAATGTCGTTCCAGACTGTGTACCTGGCCGTCTTCTTCTTTATCGTTTTGGCCTCTAACTCGTCTTCCGGTAGTCTGCCCTTCTCGATGTAATCCTTGTAATCGTCAATCCAGGTTCTCTCTTCGTCATCTAGAATTAGGATTTCTAGTCTTTCGTAAGCTGGTTGGTCGGCATAGATGATAAGGGGATTGATTTCTTCTGATGTGGCCATCTTCGACAACAAGTCGGCCTCCAGGTTGTGTTCCCGTCCTACTTGCCTTATTTCCCAGAACTCCAAATTCTTAGTGATATTCAGGACGAGATCTCTATATTTAGTCAGCATGTGGTTCTCAGTGTTGTACTCGCCCTTTACTTGGTTTACCACTAGTTGGGAGTCACTGTAGGCCACCAGTTTGATCACACCAAAGAACTTAGCCCTTTCTATTCCTAAGATCAAGGCTTCGTATTCCTCCTTGTTGTTTGAGGCTGGGAATTTAAATCTGATGAAGTCACGGGCCACATGTTCGCCGCCTGGACTTGTTAAATATACCCCGACTCCACTTCTTCCTTTTGTTGTTGATCCATCTGAGTACAAGATCCAACAGTCTTCAGGTAATTCTTCTAAGGGCTCTCTGTCCATGGGAAACTTCCTTTTCCTTGTTGTCGGTGTATGCTCACTGGAGAACGCGGTCTCAACTAGGAAATCAACCAAAGGCTGCGCCATCAATGTCTTCCTCGGCTTGTAAGTGATGTCGAATTCAGTTAACTCAATGGACCAGTTCCGCAATCTGCCCGAGCTGTCCATCTTATGGAGTATCTTTCTGAGCGGCGTGTCGGTATAAACCGTGATGGGGTGAGCGGAGAAGTATACACGTAGTTTTTGGGAAGCAATAACCAAGGCATATGATATCTTCTCGGCATTATAGTACCTGCTCTCGGTATCTGACAATGCTTTACTTACATAGTACACCAGCTTCTGAATTCCATTATCTTCTCGTACTAATACGGCCGCCACGGCTCTGTCCGTTGCCGCAAGGAACACGGAGAGTGTTTCTCCCATAATCGGACTGCTAAGTAATGGGGGTGAACCCAAGTATTCTTTTATTCGCTGGAATGACGCTGAGCATTCTGGGGTCCACTCGAAGTCCTTTGTTCCTTTCAGGGCTTTGAAGAAGGGTAACGACTTTTCTGCCGACTTGGCGATAAATCTTCCCAGGGCGGCCACTCTGCCATTCAACCTCTGAACCTCTTTTACACACGTCGGCTCTTTCATGTCGACCAAGGCCTGTATCTTCTCTGGGTTTACCTCGATGCCTCGTTGGGAAACCATGAAACCGAGGAACTTGCCCGCCGTGACCCCGATAACACATTTACTTGGGTTGAGCTTCATGTCGTTTTCTTTCAGATTTTTTATAGTCTCCGCCAGGTTCGGGACATGGCTTCCTGACTTTGTTTTTATTACCATGTCGTCAATATAGGCTTCCATGTTCCGGCCGATCTGGGATTTGAACACCTTGTTCACCATCCTCTGATAAGTTGCACCGGCATTCTTGAGGCCAAAAGGCATCATCACATAACAATAGATCCCTCCTGCTACTTGGAAGGCGGTCTTTTCAATATCGTCTTCGGCCATTTTGACCTGGTGATAACCAGAATAAGCGTCTAGGAAGCTCAAGGTTTGGTGTCCAGCTATGGAGTCGACCAACTTGTCTATTCTGGGTAGGGGGTAGCTATCCTTGGGGCATGCTTTGTTGAGATCTGTGAAATCGACACACATTCTCCACTTGCCGTTCTGTTTTTTCACCATTACGACATTAGCCAGCCACTCGGGGTATGTCGCTTCTCGGATGATCTCGGCCTTCATCAATTTATCCACCTCGGTCTGGATTGCCTGTTCTTTTTCTATAGAAAAGACCCTTCGTCCTTGCTTGACGGGTTTGAAAAAACTGTCCACCTCTAGTTTCTGGAGAGCAATGGCTTCTTTAACACCAACCATGTCTTCAACTTTCCAAGCAAACACGTCTAGGTTGTCTTTTAGCAGATTGATGATTTCTTCTCTCTCTTCCGGGGGGAGTTGTTTCCCAATTCGTACCTTCTGTTCTGGGTAGTCGGGGTTGATAACGACCTCATCCAACTGGTCGACTGGTCTTAGCTCGGGACCGTCCCTGAACTCCAGGGTTTCCACGATGATTTGCTTTACTTTTTCCTTGTCTTTGCCTTCTAGGCTCAAATTCTCCATATCTAGAAGTCTGTCAATCTCGGCATCCATGTGGGCGGGTATTATGGCCCCCGAGCTTGGGACGAGGGTGAGGCCAGAGTCACTCGGCTCGTCCGAAGCTGTGTTGAGATACAACCATATCCTTCCAACCCGTAGGTCACCTCGGTTTCTTTCATTGCATTTTCAGCATCCAGTACGACCCATTCCTCAGGTATGTCTACTGTTATCACGCCGATGTTAGGGGCTGATGTAGTGACCGTGGTCGACTTCGATATAGTAACATTTATTTCTAGGGTATCAATTTCCATCTTGGTTTTCGCCTTTCTTGACCTCATCACGTGCTCTAAGGAGTGTTTGGGGTTGCCGAGGACGCAGCCTACGCCTTCTGGGGTTGGGAATTTCACCCTTTGGTGAGGGAGGGAGGCAACCATTCCCAGTTTTCCCTGACTAGGGGAGCCGGGGATTGCATGGTAGTCACTTGCCAAATCCATAACGATGAAGGTAATCGTTGCCGATGTTTTATAGGGGAATTCGCCGACTTCTAGCACCAAGTCTACGGTTCCCATAGCCTCGGCTTTGTGGTTTGTAAATCCTTCTAGTCTCCCATTGTAAGGGGTCAGCATGGTATCTGGCCACTCCATTTCTTTGAAGGTTCTGTAATAGAGCACGTCTTTAGGGGCCCCAGAATCTATTAAGAGCCTTTCCGATTCGCAGTTGTCGATTCGGCCTGTGATGACCAACGGCTCTTCTCTCATGGCCCTGTTTCCGGCCAGCTCGTTAGGGGAGAAACTAATCACCTCCTACCCTTTATGAATCCAAGGGGGGATATGGTAAACCTTGCTTAGCTCATAGATCTACTCTTTTAACTTGGTGTTGGAAGGGATTTCCTCCCTAATTACACCAATCAGTTTTGCCCGAGGTGGCCTGTCTTCGCGATCATCCATTTTCGCATCCTCTCTCGGACGTTTGTTGTCTTTCTTTTCTAAGTATTCATTTAGTTTCCCCTGATCGGCCCACCTCTGTAGTATTTTCTTTAGGGCAAAGCAGTTATCCGTCTCGTGCCCGTTATCTCGGTGGTAGGCACAGTACTTGCTGGTGTCTCGTGAGAACTTCGGGTTATCTTTAAGGGGTTTTGGATTTGGGAGATTCACCAGGTTCATGATCTCGGAAATCGGCTTGGTAAGAGGGGTAAAGACCTCAGTCGGTCTCGTTCTGTTCATCCCTCGGTTACCACTTCCACTGGTACCCTGGACCGAGTTAGGAGTGAGTGGCCTACGTTCCCCTTCTCGGTCTCGATCTCTGTATCCGGACATCAGTTTCTTTTTTTCCTCAGCAGTGGCTGTCGCGTAGGCCATCTGGTACAGCTCAGACTTTGTAAGAGGTTATCTTACCGACAATTCATAGGTGAGCTCGTCTGATCTCTGCCCATTATAGAAGCACATTATGATTTCCCTGTCTTTAAGTCTCTCTTCTATTGAGTCAGCCAAGTCTCTGAATCTATTGTAAAAATCCATAGTCGACTCGCTCTTTCCCTGAACTATGTTTGCCAGATCCCACAATCTTTTCTTTCTAGCCCCGGCAGTGGCGAAATAGTCTAGAAAACTTGACTTCAATTTGGAAAATGAGTTGATGCTTCTTCTCTCCAAGTCCATAAACCAACACCTAGCCGCTCCAACTAACGTACTAGCAAAGGCCTTGCAAAGTACGTCGTCTTTGTTGGAAACCAAGGCCATCATTCCTTCGAAAGATTGTAGGTGGTCCATGGCGTCTGTACTGCCAGAATACTTGTCCAGGTGGGGAAGCTTCAACTGGGGATTGGGTGGAGAATCCTTTATCCACTGAGAAAACGGACGCATTGCGTCGTAGTCGGTTTTCGGTTTCCTCTGCCCCTGGTTCATCTCTATATTGTCCATCCTCTCCTGCAGATCCAATATGATCTGCTCACTAAACCCTGAGGTGCGATGGGAGTTTCTCGGCCTGTCTCTTTCTCTGTCTCGGCCCCTTCCAACAACACGACTTGTGTCTGGATCATCACGAGGTCGTCTTGGAGGAGTATGACGAGGTGGCTCCTGTCTAGGCGGGACTTGATCTTGATTTTTCCATCGCCGCCTTTCTCCTAGAAATCTCACATCGGGAGATTCTGCCTCCTCCTCTCTCCTACGGTTTATTTGATCCCTTAGATCTCTTCCATCGGGATTAATTGGGCCAAGTCGACCTTCTAGACGGCTTGGTGGAGCAGCTCGATTTCCTGGGGGGGGGGGGGGGCGTCACGCGGTTCCTGATGACGTCTGTCCTCAGTGTGTGTGTTCCCCCTTCGGTCACTTCTTTCTCCGCCTCCCAAAGCTCCTCTCGTGCCAGAGGGCTGGGCGAAGTGTGCCAAGGAGTGGTCAGGATCAAATTCTAAAAGAGCTCTCTGAGCATCAGCTAATTGCTGAAGGGTTGAGAGATTCTGATGTAACAATGCCCTTCGGTCAATTGGTGCTGGTCTAGAAGGGCCAGCCTCGGTAAGTTGAGGACGTGAAGTCGTCCGTCTCCGCCGTCCATACTGGTGAGCAATTTCAGGCGCCTGCCCTCTGGAACGGGTGTGCATCCCGCCTCCCTGAGGTGGAGGAGGGAGGCCTTGATTCAGAACATTGTCATTTGTCACGTTAGGAGGTGGTGGATTGAGATTAGCGTCTAGTGTAACCCTAGCTTCCCGACCATCGGCGTGAGTTCTAGACATGGGGAAATTTGTGGTTTTCCGAACAGAGATTCTCCAACGACGTTTCCCGGCAATGGAACCAAACTGATGCTGCCAAAAACGTGTCAGATCAGCCCTCCGTCTAGCGGTTCGGATAAATCCAGCAATGAGATCTTCCCCGTTCGGATCTGCGCACAATGAACAAACGTAAACTGCACCGGGGCTTCACCGGCAAAGGCCCTCCGGCGTGAGAGTAAGAATACGGGTGATATGAAAGAGAAATCAATTGACTAGTTTAGAGCCAAAGAGTTCATTACCCCTCTCCTGTTGTGAGGACCTGTTTATATAGGCGTGGGTGAATGAGTCCTGACTTGTTAGGAAAGCCAGGGAGCCCGTATTACTGTGGGACTCGTATTCCTTGGAGATAGACTCCGGATAAGGATGATTAGTATCCCAGTTGCCTTGTAGAAGAGATATCCTTGTTCAGATAAGGATCTCCACTGTTAGAGTTGTAATCAAACTCTGTAAGTGGACTCCCTGTGACAATGGGAGGTTTTTGATATAACTCAGCCCGTTATCCAGCTCGGCTCGTCCTGGAGGCCGGCTAGGGATTAGGCCTCTTGAACTCGGCCTAGGCAAAACTCGGCCTAGGCAAGGGCTGCCTGTTCGGCCTGATGTATGTCGGCATATAAGATTGTGGGCCTCTTTGGATGTGCCTTATGGTATGTGAGCCCAGAGTTTATGGGTCCCCTTTAACCAAATTGGTTTATGTCGTTCAGCCGGGTCTACTATCGATGTAGTTAATGAAATATCGTCACCACATCGTGTATCTTTCATTTTGTAAACTTTTTTTTTATAAGCTTAACATTACCCATTTGGAATTGCCATTGGATAAGATTTCCTCCTACGCAAATGTGAACGGCTCAACTCATAAACGTCCCCTGATGATAGGGACGATCATAATTAATTTAATGAAAGTTGAGCACATATTAATTATGTTAAATTAAATTAGTATGAAAATAAAATATGTGAGGGAATCAAAATTGTCTTTCCGTTTGGCTAATTTGAAAAGGAGTATATTTTCACGTGTCATATGGTCTTTTGGAAGTACTACCGGAGATTAGTTGAGTGGAAATAAAAATCAGACATGTGACACAGCATGTCTCTGTGTCCAAACAAAAATACTCCCTAGTGTCATGAATGTCCCAGGAAGTTTCCTACTAAAATTAACAATTATAGATCCTCTTTTAAGTTTAAGTAATGCTAGGGGCACAAAATAAGTTTATAAAATCTTGCTCACAAAATGAAGTGATGATATTTTATTGGGTGAATAGATAATGGACATGCCACACTTTATTTAAAAACATCAATAACATCATTACACTTAAGATTTTGTGAGCAAGTTTTTGTGACTTTTTTATGCCCCTAGTATTATTCTTTAAGTTTTTAGCCGCGGTACAGTCCATTTTTACATGTACGGTTATTTTTATTTTCCATTTTACAAACTAGTTTTGTTTTCATTTTAATGATCAATAAGTAAATTTTTAAAAACAATACTCCCTCCCTCCCAGACTAATGAGCACATTTGGACTTTTTTTGTCAACTGAGTTAATCCTTAACCATAATTTTATGAATATCTAGATATTTCTATACAATTCTAAAAATTGTTAATGATAGTATTTCTACCAGTGAAACAATAACAATTTTTAGAATTTCATAAAAATATTTAAATATTTATAAAATTATGGTCAAAGATTGAATTAGTTGACAAAAAAGCCAAACTGTGTCCATTGATCTGGGACAGATGGAGTATATAATAATATAATAATTTAATAAAACTTAAAAAATAGTAATTCAAAGTACTGTTAACGGTGCATTAATAAAATTTCATATAATTATCATCCTTTCATATATGTTAATTAAATTTCTCTTAACTAAATCATCACAAATAATACGATTCTGTCTGGAATTGGAATGAAATCAGTATTTTACTTTTATAAGAGAGATTTGGAACTTTTTACAGTGTTCGAGCGTAGGCAACCCTTAACTTGCATTGAGGGCTGTTGGAACAATTTTAATCCCTGAATGCCACACTCACTTTAGAATAGGATTGAGGAAGAGATGAAGCGGAAGCGTTAAGAACAAATACCTGTTGAATCCATTATGAAGTAGGGAGAAATGAAGATGAAGAACAAGTAGGAGAATGATCTTCTAAATGATGAATGTCTTTCCTCTTTTACTTCTTTAACACTTAATGAAGATTTATGGAGAGAGTACTAATGAAAAAATGGAGTAGTCTTAAGGGTTGATGGAATGCCCTTTATATAGTAGACTTGGTGACATTTCATTTAGGGACCACACCCTTTCAAGATTTATGATAATAAATTACCCTTTTGCCCATCACAATTAGGTAATATATATCCAGGAATTCTACACATTTTATTATCAACTATACTTTATAATTTAATATTATAATCATAACTTTATGAATGGAAGTCTAAATGACTTGTGTTGCAAGCCATGTCCTTACAATCTCCCACTTGGGTTGCAAAACAAAGTCCTTCCTTTAATTTATGATCATAACATAAATGACAACCCTTATGTGCGCACTTTATTGTCATTTATAACAATCTCGTCCATTAGCCATACAAGTATAGGACTAAAGGGGCAGTCGTTGTAATTGATTCGCAACTAAACCCACAATAATCACGTATACAAATCCAACTAAATGACATAGATCAAAAGTATAGATGTGTAGCATGGAATCATAATGAATATATACATATTCTTCCAACTAGTCCAACTTAACCAAATGAGATCAAAACTTTAAATAATAGAACAACTAATGAAAGAACAACACAAACTCCCACTATACTAAATGTTATCAAAAGTTGTTACACCCATATGAGCAACATGCTCGTGAAACACTGAAGATGATAACCTTTTCATAAATGGATCCTTTAAATAGAGTTTGTTTCTATAAGTTGTATCACTTTCGTTCATTTTGTACTCTTTTCTTTATAACAAGATAATTAATGTCTAAATCCATAAACTCTTGTTAGAGTACAGAACTGCTACCTGATAGTCATTTCTTAATTGGTCTTTCGACACTTGTTTTGACAAATTACAGTCCATTAAAACATATGCAGCCATATATTTAACTAATGTCGGAATACCTAATGATCTCAAGATGATCCGACTTTAAAACATAGGCATGTAGTTCTTTAGTGGTTTTGTAAATACTTCTATCATTCTTTTGGCTGCTACTTAATGTTCTTTCCGGATTGCTTTGGTATTGACAAAGCATCCCAACGTTAAATGTAAGATTTACGTATACATTAAGCTTCCTACTGCTGATGCAAAGAGGGAATTTTTCATATACTTGGATTCAAAATTTACCTTTAGGACACTGTTTGAGACTAAGAATGTCTCCTTTAAAATTAGGGGTGTCACGTGGTTTACATTTTTGCATGCTAAACCTTTTGTAATACATTTCCATATGGCCTTTTGTGATAATCCTAAAACATTTCGTGAGCGATCACGGTGAATTTGGATTCTTAATACAAAGATGCCTTACCAAGATTTTTCATTTCAAATAAGAAATTTCTTAGTTTCCTTAATAAGGTTCATATCATTACTAGCAAGCAAAATATCATCCACATATAAGACCAAAATTATAAATTTACTCCCACTGAACTTATGGTATACTTAATATTTACCAAGATTAATTTCAAAACAAATGAAAGAATAACTTGGTTAAATTCTAAATACCATTAATGAGAAGTTTTACTTAAGTTCATAAATGAATTTCTCCATATAGATAGTTTCCTTAATGTCTCCATTAAGAAAAGTTTTCTCTAATATCCATTTAATGAAGCTTAAGATCAAAGGTGCTATTAGTGCCATAATGATCCTAAGAAGCTTTTAGAAGATACCGGAAAAGTGTTTCTTTCTTTATAATCAATACCTTTTTTTTTTATGAGTTAAAATCTTTAGCAACTGGATGGGATTTATATCTTTCAACATTACTTTGTGAATCCTTTTAGGTCTTAGAGACCCATTTATAGGTTTCACATCCTTATGTAATGAAATAAGATCTCAAACGTTGTTCTCTTTCAAAAGATTGTAACTCTTTATTAATGGCATTAATCTTCTTATGAGAATTAGGACTATTGATGGTTTTATGGAAGATAAATAGATTATCTCCCACTATACCTAAGTGTCCTTTATTCTCGACAAGATACACTTAATGAATATCCGGAATTGCATTCCTTCTTACTATATTTGATCTCTATAAGGGCACCGGTTCTTACTAATTTTGAGGTTGTGAATTTCCTTATAGGGAAATCATATTTATTTTGAATTATATGTTCTTCTTGAATGTCAAGTTCAAAACTTGATATCCAATTGGAACTATGGGAAGTGGTATATAAATGGATTCCATACAAATGAATTCCTCTTCCTTTTCAAATTCAAAATATTACTCCAAATTCTCCCACTAAATTCAACATCCTTAAAAGAACCTAGCAATTCTCGTTTTTCAAAACGTTCTAACTTTCGGGTTGTAAAATTTATATATCCCCTAGTTCTCTCGGCTTACCCCATGAATAACTACTAATAATCTTATATCTAACTTGCCCTTAGTAGACTTATAAAGTCTATCCTTATGCTAGACAACCCCATAAATGAATATGATTTAAGGACGAATAAGGAACGCGTCCTTAAATCATTAAGGGTTTATATTAGTAGCCTTAGAGGGAGCTTTAATGAGAATAAAGGTTGCGGTTTTAGCGTATCGCCCATAATGAGTGAG
Source organism: Campanula takesimana (assembly GCA_026119855.1). Lineage (NCBI taxonomy): Eukaryota > Viridiplantae > Streptophyta > Magnoliopsida > Asterales > Campanulaceae > Campanula > Campanula takesimana. Next base: position 829,154 of record JAOWBW010000280.1, read on the forward strand.
GTAAGAGAAGTATAAAACATACTTATTACCATATCCTTAAGGATTTCAATATGTCTCTATTACAATATTCATGCTAGGCGTACCCGGCTCAATGTAGAGAGAGACAATCCCACACTCTTTCAAAATAGCGAGTAAAAATGACCTAGACGTTGTTCCCTTTAACAATTAATCCAACTATGATATACACTATCATGATTGGACCTAATGTTCTTAATAGTCTTTCAAAGTTGATTTCCAACTTTGACCTTATAAGACTTGAAAAACGTCCAAAACTTAAAACTTTTATGAAGTAATAAATGTATCCATATTGAGAGTAATCATCTATGAACGTAATAACTATTGTTGACCTTTTCCACGAAGGAATAATGAATGGCCCACAAAATTCAAATGTATTAGTTCTTTGAGACAATTGATGCTCTCGAAAATATTATTCTTTTAATGTTTGTAAATTTCTTTTAAGGCATTTAATGCAAAAGTATTTTCCAAAATATCAAGTTTGTTTAAGATTTCTTTTAACATAAGCTTATCAATTTTCCTCTTGGAAATATGACCCAAATGCCTATGTCTTAATGAAATAAAATTTACTTGATAACTTTTGCTTTCTAGTTTTGATTTCATCATTAAGGGACACATTTATTGTTTGAATAATGTCAAGTAAATAAAGAACACTTGACAAAGTACTAGTACCAACAACCTTGGAATTTAAAATAAAGGTCACAAAAAATGAACAAAATAACCTTCTTTATTCAATATTGTGATATATATATTAAATTCCGTTCAAATGATGGTACAATGAATGTATTAATACAAATAATACTTAGTACTTTAACAATAACCTAAAGGATCCTTATGCCTATAACTTCAACCGGATTCCTAGTTTCCATATAGATGAATTTCTTCATCTTTACTTAGGTCTTCGGTAATTTAGGCAATCCTACTTAAACATCTTTATGTGAGTGGTCGCACCAAAATCCAATCACCATGTATATGTAGGAATTGAAACCAAATTAGCCTCAATACAATACAAACAAGACCAAATGATATACCTTTCACGCCAAGCGTGATACTTAGGGTAATCGAACTTCATATTAGTAAGGTCCTTGCAAAAGAAGCATTTCTTTATGATCATTAGATGATCCTTTAGACTTCTCATTACTTGCAACCACAGTTTCTTTCCCTCTTCTCTTGTCCCATGAGAAAAGATAGATGCTAAATGAACACATTTAGTTCTAAATCACTTTTAACCTATCTTCCTCTTGTATCATAAGTGAAAATAATTCATTAATATTTCACTTATCATTTGACAATTATAGGTCACCTAAAAGTGACCAAACTGAGAAGGAAGAAAGATCAAAACTAAAAGCATAAGAATATCTTTGGATATCCCGGACTTAAGTGCTTTTAGTTTTGTCGATAGGTGATCTCTTTCTAAATGTACTCCCTTAAATTTCCGGTACCCTTATTCCTTAAGAAAACAAGCTTCTTTAAGGGTATCAAGGAACGTTTCAGCATCAACATCCTCGGAGACTCTATCCAAAATGTCTCCGGGACAACATTATTTATTATCATTAGGCTCACGCGGTTAGATTATTTTCACTTCTCAACACTTAAGCAATAAGAAGAGAAAACGAATCCCTTAATGCGAGTTCTAGGTCCATATAGCCTAAGATTATAATCATTTTATTTTTCCAAGTTTTAAAATTAGTTCCATTAAGCATCGATAAAGTACTCATAGCAGTAATCACGGATGAAGCAATAAGTAAATCTGTTGGGTTTTGAGAACAAAAAAGGAATGAAAACAAAAACATGAATAAGAAACTACAAATGAAAAATGATTAATTATATCAACGAAATCCATCAATAAGACAATCAACATGACATCAAAACTAATCTTTGGATTGCGAGTTAACTCATAAATGATTGCCTTAGGTAACAAGCAATTTGAACTTACATTTTAATAAATACTTAATCTTCCTTTGGGCCGACATAAGTACCTAAGAAAATATCCTAATGTTCATTTTATTTGTTACCACATGAATGCCTAAGTTTAGTCAAATGTCAAGATCTTCTTTGGAAAATTCAAGTCATTCACATATTAACTTAAACATTCAACACTTTAATAATTTTGCATTTAAATAACGTTAATCACTTGGGTGATAATATTATTTAAACAATGAATAAAATTATTTAAGCATATAATTAATCAGGGCTTTAAGGTTTGAAAAAATGTATGTTTTGTTCAAGAGGAAAACAAAATTGTGCAAAATTCAATTCTGATGAACAGTAGCTGCACGGTCGAGCATAGAAAGCTGCACGACCGTGCAACAATTTACAGAAATGCATGTTCTCGCGGCACATTTTGCACGACCGTGCTAAAAAATGATGTACGACCGTGCCAAAATTATCAGACAAAGCATGTTCTCACGGTACAATGAGCACGGCCGTGCCAAACAAAGGACACGACCGTGCCAAACGAACCGATCCGACCGGTTCAAACAAGACACCCGTCCGGACCAGCACTATTCATACGCACCGGTTCAAGGTAATTGAGGCGCACGGCCGTGCCAAACAAAAGAGCACGACCGTGCCAAACAATCTGCACTTCTGAATTTTTGTCTAAATTTTCCTCAAAATCAAATGAATTGCAAGTAGATCCGCATGGTATGTACTTAAAACATAAAACCATGTTATTTAGGATAATCTTGCCTTTTAAAATTAATGGAATCAAGTGAGTAGATCCACATGGTATGCACAAAAAAAAACATAAACCATGTTATGAAGGGATAGTCTCACTTGAACCTTTTAATGAACAAAACTTTCAAACCATTTTCTTAATTTTAGATGAAGATCATCAGTACTTTATAAGAGTCCCTTAATCAACATCAAAACCTTATGATTCAACAGGGAAAATGAATCAAAGTGAATGCACAAACTTTCCTAAAAAGAACTCAAACTTAAACCAAAGATGAGCGGGGCTCTGATACCAATTGTTGGAACAATTTTAATCCCTGAATGCCACACTCACTTTAGAATAGGATTGAGGAAGAGATGAAGCGGAAGCGTTAAGAACAAATACCTGTTGAATCCATTATGAAGTAGGGAGAAATGAAGATGAAGAACAAGTAGGAGAATGATCTTCTAAATGATGAATGTCTTTCCTCTTTTACTTCTTTAACACTTAATGAAGATTTATGGAGAGAGTACTAATGAAAAAATGGAGTAGTCTTAAGGGTTGATGGAATGCCCTTTATATAGTAGACTTGGTGACATTTCATTTAGGGACCACACCCTTTCAAGATTTATGATAATAAATTACCTTTTTGCCCATCACAATTAGGTAATATATATCCAGGAATTCTACACATTTTATTATCAACTATACTTTATAATTTAATATTATAATCATAACTTTATGAATGGAAGTCTAAATGACTTGTGTTGCAAGCCATGTCCTTACAATGTCCTTACAAGGGCTACTCGACTTTAATGGATTTGATCATACACAGTCAGTAGTATTAGCTTACTACTCCCACTTTCTCCCTCTCATATTAAATACTCCCTCCGTCCCGATTTAAGATTTTTAGTTTGACTTTGCACGCTAATTAAGAAAATTAAGTGAAAAACAAAGAAAAATGGGTCAATAAAAGTAGGGTGGTTAGGATATAATTGTCCAAAACTATTTATAAAGCAAATGAGTGAAGTAAGGTATGTAAGTAATGATTTTTATTTTTTTTTTTGTAATTTAATGAACTGTTTGAGGGTAAGATTCTTCAAAGCACTATTCATATTTTGTTATTTTAGGAATAAAGCAACTAAGAACCTTAAACTGGGACACACCAAAAAGGAAACTAAGAACCTTAAACTGGGACGAAGGGAGTACTACTCTTTACGTCTCAGTAATTTTTTATTTGCGTTTTTCATTGACAAGTATATTTTTTTTCATTTTTTTTAGTTTGACCTTAAAAGTAAATAAATAAACATGACTAAAAAAGAAAGTATTTATATTCTTAAAAAGTTTAAATTGTCAAATGGAAAAATCGTTTTCTTACAGAAAAAGTATAATTCATCGCATTACAATATGTAGTTAGTCGTCTATTATAACCAGTGTTCTAAAATACCCCCGTCTAGGCCGCTTAGGCCCCGCCTAGGCGCTAGGCGTTCATGAAACGCCTAGGTCCCGTCTAGGATATTATAGTTATTTCTGAATTCTCGGCCCCGCCTAGATCCCGCCTAGGCGCTAGGCACCCTTGCGGCGCCTAGCGACCGCCTATCGTTTTTTAGAACCTTGATTATAACAATGTAATTCGTATTGAATTAGTTAAAACTTCTTCATCCTTTTACGGTCTCTCTGTCCCAAAATGATCTTCACTATTACTATAAAGGAATTTTGAGTAATAATTTTAGGTTGATTTAATCTTACTAATATTTTTTTTATATTGATACACCATCAATAATACTATTAATAACAAGTTTTAAATATGGATAATCAATCAATCTAAAATTATTTCTCAAATTTCCTTCATAATAATAATGGTAGAAAAAATGTGAAGAACATTTTGAGACGGTGATAGTAAAAATGATCTAATGCTTCTTTTCGCTGTTAGTGCATAGGAACTTTGAGCAATAATTTTAGGTTAATTTAATTATCTAAGTAAAAATCTAAAACTAGTTATTGATACATTACTAACGATACTATCAATAACAAGTTATAGATTTCATTAAGACGATTAAATCAATCTAAAATTATTTTTAAAAGTTTTTTCCCAATAAAATCAAATACCATATAAAAAACATATTAGAATGGAGGTAGTATTTATTATCCATGTCTCGGAATAAATATTCTAATTTTCATATTCATTTGTCCCAAAATAAATGTTGTCTTATTAAAAATAGATTATGAACTTTGGTGATCTTCCTATCTACTCATTCTAATATGCACGAGTATTGTAATGTTATACGAGGAGTTACTCTACATATACAAGTAGATTGGAGGAATTAAAAAAATATAACTAAAATCTTAAAAATTTTAATTCGTCAATTATAAATTTATTTACAATAAATGATTTTTTTTTTGTCTAAATTCGTGGGCTCAATAAAGATTGCACATCTGTTTCAAAAAAAAAACACATCTGGAGTGACCACGTGGCAAACATTTCACGATGGTTTAGGTAGTAGAAAAAGTTAGTACTCCTTCCGACCCAAAATAATTTTCTCATTTGTTATTTTTTATTGTCCTAAAAAGTTCTTTTAATTTCTATAATTTGGGCTTAAAAGTGCATAAACAAAGGAAGGCTAGTGAAACAAAAGTTCGTATTCTTAAAAAGATTGAATAGTCAAACGCGAAGATCATTTTGGAACGGAGGGAGTACGTGATTGTGGGCAGAGAAAGAGGAAAATCCAGGAAAGAGAGGAAAAGATATGGATAGTAAGAAAAAGATGACAAAATTGAAAATGTGATGTGGGCGGTGGTGGGTGGCCTCTAGCTTAGCTTGTCCTTATACTTTACTTACCTACTTTTGCTGATGGATGGATGATTGTAAGGTTTCTTTCGCTACGGCTACTTTAGAACGGGGAAAGTGCATGCAGGTTATTGCCATTCTTTTCAAACATATTTTTATAACGGCCAAATTACAATTTAGTACTCCCTCTGTCCCTAAATGAGTGTCCATTTTCAAAAAATCTTTGTCCTTAAATGAGTGTCTTTTTTTAACATAACTTTCTCCCTAGATGTTTTTTTTCGAAAAATTTTTCACCGGTTTCTTTATACGTGCAAAACTAAAGGTTTGGAAAGGAGATTACAAGATTATATATGAATCGTTGTTACCAAATTGTTCAAAAAGTTGAGATTTTCAGTTTCCCTTAAAATGAAATTTGGACACTCATTTAGGGACAGAGGTAGTAACTTAAGTTTTACACATTAGTTGCAGTACATCACTCACTGAAAAATAAATATTTTAAATAGATAATCTGAGTTTTTTATTTTTTTGTAATATCCATAAAAGTGTATAAAAACTAACAAAGTCGTTAAAATATTGACGGACTGAAAACTATGTGCCATTCACCGCCAGGATTTTTTTTTAATGGGGGCAAAGTTACACTACAATAAAATTTCAACTGTATTTTTATCAATGGGGGCAAAAAAAAAAATCTAGTGTACTAATACTTTCATCTCAAAGGGGGCAAATTTCAAAAAACTATACTAAGGGCATTCGGCAAATGGCAAATTTGCCACACATGAATAGTAAGTGGCAAATTTGCCACCTCACTATTCATGTGAGGTAAATCTCTTTTGTGTATTTTTAATGTGTTTTTTTTGGTTAATGTAATAATAAACTATTTTAGTTATATATTATGTGATATATTTTTATGTGATATATTTTTTTGTGATATATTTTTTTTATGAGATACTTTTTTGTGATATATTTTTTAGTTATTACGAATTTTAATAAAAAATGCAAAATACAAAAATATAAATTGAACATTAATACCACAATTTTAATACAAAATATCAATTATAATTTTAATTATATACAAATATAAAAAAATTAAATGGTTATATGATTAAATTGAGAATATTCTAAGAGAATATTCTTTTTGAGTAAGGATTTGAGGTTGATGGTTGGGGATGGTTTTATTATGGGAGGCAAATTTGGTGGCAAATTTGGGGGTAGAAGGCAAATTTGCCGACCCACCGTTGGGAATGCTCTAAACCTCAGAATTTTTGTAAATTTTGCACTAGTAAATTTTTGTTTTCTAAAAATCAATGGGGGCAATTGCCCCCTTTCCCTTAAGGGTAGCTCCGCCTCTGATTCACATGACTATTTAAAGGGTATTAAAGCCATTCTCGAACAAATCTTAAATGCATAAATGTCATTTAATCATTATGAAACTAAAAAACAAACCTCCTGGATATGATTTCTTTGAGTTGAACGGAAGTCATTCTTCTGGCCTATTTAGAGTCCATAAATCCGAAGAAATTAGGGTTTGGCTTTTGAATTTAGGAGAAATTGAAAAAAAATAAGGTTTGAGAATTTGGGGGTTTTCAGGTTTGGGGGTTCAATGAAATTGCAAAAAAAAGAGCAGTGGGATGGCGAGGCGGATGGATTTCATTTATTGAGATTATAAAGTAGAGGGAGGGTTTCGACTTTCTTTTTAAGTCACAACTTTTGATTTCTAGGTTGTGAGGGGAGAGAGAGAGGAGGAAAGCATATAGAAAGGAAGAGAGGAAGAGAGAAAGATAAAAAAGGAAAGTGGGGATGGCTGGACTTTGATCGCCGACAGATGTTGACAATGGCAGCGCTGTTGAACGAGAATCGAGATAGACGATGAGTCGGACTAGGAGGTTATTATGAAGGGAAGGGGTTATTTGTAAATTTATATATTTCCCTTAAGCCCTTTTAACTATAAGAATCAGTTTTTATATCTTTAATTTAATATTGTATACTTCAAATGATGAAATTAACCTTTAAAATGATATGTGAATGGCACATGGCTTCTACCCCGTTAATAATTAAACGATTTCGTTATTCTTTATATTGGCTTGCAAGAAATATACACTTGAACACAATTCTGCTTAAAAAAAAAATACAAACTTAGGGCACAAATTTATGAATTTAACTCTTAAGTGACGTATTATAACTATGTGTAAAATTTAAGTTACCAAATTGTAATTTGTGTTTTTAATAATATACTCCATCCGTTTCATGTGACTTGAGACTTAATTCCCTTTTCGTCCGTTTCACATTACTTGAGACTGCCCAAAATGGTAAAGAATCTTTACTATTCATCTCACTCATTCTCTCTCCTATTTTACTTTTACACTCACAACACCAATTAACTTACTATTCAGAGGCGGAGCTACATGCAAGCTAAAGGGGGCAATTGCCCCCATTGGTTTTTAAAAAATAAAAATTTATTAGTGCAAAATTTACAATATTTTTGGGGTTTAGTGCAATGTGTTGAAATTTGCCCCCTTTAAGAGACAAATAATAATACATTAGATTTTTTTTTTGCCCCCATTGACTAACATACAGTTAAAATATTAATTGTTAGAATAATAGATAATTATATTCTTAGGTAAATAATTATTGTGGATATTCTGTATATAGTTTCAGTATTATCTTATTATCTTCTCATATTTTGAATGTAGTTTGTTACTGTAGATAGGAGATATGCATAGCATAATTCTAGGATCATTAGCATAAGTTTAGGGATTTATGATTCTTTGTATTTGTATTTAAGCAACAGACTATCAATAGAAAAGGCACGGATTAGAATTCTTTGATAGTATCACGAGATTTCGGTTTTTAGGTTTTCCTCTCCTTCTTCCGCTGCGCCTCCAAACCCTAATTTTTTTGTGTCTTCTATTCCTGCTGTGAGTATGCCTGGCTCACGCTCTTCTTCTTTTCACCCTGCCTTAGCTGTCTCTAACATTCGAAACCACATCTCGGTCACCCTAGAGTTGGAAAATGTTCAATACGCCACTTGGGCGGAGTTGTTTCGAGTTCATGCCAAATCTACTCGAGTCCTTCATCACATAATTACTTCGGCTAAGGGCAAAGAACAAACTCCCACGACTGATGAGGAGATAGAAATGTGGGAAACTCTCGATTCAACCGTGTTGGGATGGATTTACACAACCATTTCCAATGATTTGCTTAACACCATCCTTGAACCCGGATGTACTGCCAAAGCTGCGTGGGATAGATTGGCGGACATCTTCCAGGATAACAAGAACTCTCGGGCGGTGACCCTTGAACAAGAGTTCTCTCGGACTCTTATGGAGTCTTTCCCTTCCGCCTCGGCCTACTGTCAACACCTCAAACAGTTGGCGGATCAACTGAAGAATGTCGGCTCTCCGGTCTCGAATGACTGCCTCATTCTTCAAATGGTTGCTGGTCTCACCGAGGCTTACAACGGGGTTGCCACTCTCCTTCGCCAGAGTTCTCCACTTCCTCAGTTTTACCAAGCACGCTCAATGCTTACTTTGGAGGAAGGGGGTTTGCAGAAGAAAGCGGCTATGGGGTCCGGGGCTGCGTTGATTGCAAGGGGTGATTTGGGACAATGTATGCCTTCTTTCCAGTGATGACAGCCCCACAGAATGGCGGTTCCAAATCTCCCAGTCAACGCAACAATGGTTCTTCGCCGCCTGGTAATGGAAAAAATGGAGGTAAGAAAAATGGGAAAAACGAAAACAAGTCTGGTAGCCGTGGAGGTGTCCCTGCCGTTTCTTCTCAGACTTGGGTTCCGGCTTATCCTCCTACTGGACAGAAACAATGGGGTGGGGGTTGGAACTGGCCGTGGGCTATACCTCCTTGCCCATATCCAAACATTCCAGCCTCCATGTGGCCGCGTCAATCTGGTCCGACAACACTGACAGCAGACTGGTGTCCTTGGCCCACGTCCACATCATTCTTATGCCGCTTCTGATACTGCGCAGCCGACAGACATCGAGGCTGCAATGCACACCCTTAGTCTCACGCCTCCAGCACCTAACTGGCTCATGGAAACTGGGGCCACTTCTCATATGACTTCTTCATCAGGTAACCTCCAGTCCTATTTCAATTCAAACATTACTCATAATATTGTAGTTGGTAATGGTCATTTGATTCCGATACGTGGTTATGGTCACACCAAGTTAGAGTCACCCCATCCACCATTATCTCTCAATAATGTGTTACATGCCCCTCGTCTTATTCAAAATCTTGTGTCCGTTCGTAAATTTACAAAAGACAATTCGGTTTCTGTTGAATTTGATTCGTTTGGATTTTCTGTGAAGGATTTTCGGACGGGGAAGCAACTCATGAGATGTGATAGTCAGGGAGATCTCTACCCAATCACATCATCTATCCATGTCCGTCCACATTCTACTTTTGCTGCTTTGTCGTCCTCCGTTTGGCATGATCGCTTGGGACATCCCGGTGCTCCTGTGATGGATTTTCTTCAGAAAAATAAAGTGATCAAGTGTGGCACTTTGAGACTTTCTCATATTTGTCATGCTTGTTCTTTAGGAAAACATGTTAGGCTTCCTTTTATTTCTTCGAATTCTTGTACTCGATTTCCGTTTGACATTATTCATAGTGATTTGTGGACGTCTCCTGTTTTGAGCTCTTTGGGCCATCGTTATTATGTTTTGTTTTTGGATAATTATTCTAAATATTTATGGACTTTTTCTTTAGCTCATAAATCAGAGGTCTTCTCTAAATTTTTAGAATTTCAAAATCACATTCAAACTCAATTTGAACGTAACGTCAAAAATATTCAATGCGACAATGGTCGGGAATTTGACAACAATCAATTTTGGGAATTTGGCAAAAAGCATGGTTTCTCTTTTCGGTTATCTTGTCCCCATACGTCCTCTCAAAATGGGGCTGCTGAAAGAAAAATTCGTACTATCAATAACATGGTCCGTTCCCTTCTTGCTCATGCATCTCTACCTCCTAATTTTTGGCATCATGCACTCCAAATGGCCACATACCTCCTTAACATACTGCCAAACAAGAGTCTTAACTTTACTTCTCCTCTGCAAGTTCTATACAAAACAAATCCTACGTACTCTCATCTCCATGTGTTTGGTTGTCTATGTTATCCTCTTTTTCCTTCTGGCACGATAAATAAACTTCAACCTCGTTCTACACCTTGTGTATTTTTAGGTTACCCGTTACATCATCGTGGTTACAAATGCTATGATTTATCATCTCGAAAAATCATTATAAATCATCATGTCCTGTTTGATGAGACCAAATTTCCTTTTGCTTCTCTAAACACACACTCGATTTCTCCTTCTTCTTATTCTTTTCTGGATGATGGGCTTCATCCCTATATTGTGGCCCAATGGCATGAGGCAGCCCACACTCCTCTTACCACTCCGACTCCAACCATGGCCCCTTCTCTACCCAGTTCGGGTACCACAGCCCAGCCGAGTGCATCTTCTGATGTTTTCTCTGACAATGGGCCTCCTCCCAATATCCAGTCCATTACTTCCACACCTATTGTCTCTCATCGTCCAACTACTCGGAGTCAAAGTGGGATTTACAAGCCTAAAACCCAATTTAACCTCAGCAACTGTGTGTCCAAATCCCCTTTACCCCGTAATCCAATTTCCGCCTTAAATGACCCAAATTGGAAGATGGCTATGATCGATGAATTTAATGCTTTGATTGATAATAGGACGTGGGAGTTGGTGCCCCGTCCACCTGGTACTAATGTGATTCGGTCTATGTGGATTTTTACTCATAAGCACTGGGCAGATGGCACTTTTGAGCGACATAAAGCAAGACTTGTTGGAGATGGGAAAACTCAATGTGTGGGTATTGATTGTGGGGATACTTTCAGTCCAGTGGTGAAACCCGCTACTATTCGCACAGTTCTGAGTTTATCTGTCTCGAAAAAGTGGCCTATTCATCTGTTAGATGTGAAGAATGCTTTTCTTCATGGAACTCTAAATGAGACTGTTTATATGTATCAACCGCTGGGATTTCGCGATAAGAGTTTTCCGGATCATGTTTGCCTTTTAAAAAAATCTCTCTACGGGCTCAAGCAAGCTCCACGTGCGTGGTATACCTGATTTGCGGATTTTGTTACATCTATCGGATTTACTCAAAGTAAGTATGACAACTCACTATTTATTTTGCGAAACGGTGATTCCTTGGCATATCTCCTGTTATATGTCGATGATATTATCCTAACTGCATCCAGTGAGTCTCTCCGCCTATCTATCATCTCCCAACTCAGTTTGGAGTTTGCAATGAAAGATTTAGGCCCCTTAAGCTCTTTTCTTGGTATTAGTGTACAACACCATGGTGCATCTTTATTCTTGTCTCAACACAAGTATGCCACCGAGATCATTGATCGTGCTGGTATGTCGTCGTGCAAGTCCTCTCCGACACCTGTTGACACGAAACCAAAGTTGAGTGCCTCGGTTTCCAAGCCTTTTTCCGACCCAGCACTATACCGAAGCCTCGCACGTGCACTTCAGTATCTTACATTCACACGCCCGGATATCACTTATGCCGTTCAACAGATATGCTTGTTTATGCATGCTCCACGCGATGAACACATGTTGGCATTGAAACACATCATCCGGTATATTCAGGGGACAACCACTCACGGCATCTTCTTGCATCCATCCTCTACCTCATCGTTGTTTGCTTACACGGATGCCGATTGGGGCGGGTGCCCCGACACTCGACGGTCCACCTCTGGGTATTGTGTGTTTCTTGGAGATAACTTGGTATCGTGGTCCGCGAAACGACAACCTACAATTTCACGGTCAAGTGCCGAGGCTGAGTATTGAGGGGTTGCCAATGTTGTCTCCGAGTCCCGTTGGCTTCGCAATTTACTCTTAGAGCTACACTCTCCGATCCCGAAAGCCACGCTTTTTTATTGTGACAACATTAGTGCGGTTTATCTTTCGGGCAACCCGGTCCACCATCAGCGCACCAAACATATAGAAATGGACATTTTGTTCGTTCGTGAAAAGGTTGCTCGGGGTGAGGTCCGTGTCACTCATGTTCCTTCTCGACATCAACTTGCGGATATCTTCACAAAGGGCCTTCCATTGGTACTCTTTGAAGATTTTCGAGACAGTCTCAGCATCCGCCCACCTACGGTTTCGACTGCGGGGGAGTGTTAGAATAATAGATAATTATATTCTTAGGTAAATAATTATTGTGGATATTCTGTATATAGTTTCAGTATTATCTTATTATCTTCTCATATTTTGAATGTAGTTTGTTACTGTAGATAGGAGATATGCATAGCATAATTCTAGGATCATTAGCATAAGTTTAGGGATTTATGGTTCTTTGTATTTGTATTTAAGCAACAGACTATCAATAGAAAAGGCACGGATTAGAATTCTTTGATTAATGTTGTGCAATTTTTGCTCCCGTTGAGAAAATTTCCTGGCTTCGCCACTGTTACTATTCCTCCCACTCATTCTCTCTTCTATTTAATTTTTCATACACACAAACACCTCCTTCCACTAGGGGTGGCAAATTGAGTGTTTTGAATTTACCCATTAAAGTTAAAAACTCAAAACACCCAATTTGCCACCCCTACCTTCCACTATTTCTTTCTCTTACTTTTTTTTTTTAATTTGTGTGTCAAAATTTTTGTTTTCATGAACAGGAGTGTACTTTCTTAAGGCACCGACGAGAATATGAAAGACTTCACCATTCTTTTGAAAGCGATTTCTGTCAATTGACATGCTCCAAAGGCCAAACAATAATTATGTGCCCTCCAATTCTTTTCAGAAACACTTTCACTAATTAAAAAGAGGAAAAACAACTTAATGTTTAGGTATTTAAAAAAGCAATGTGTATGATTTTCATTAGTTACACTGATATCCTTAAATTAAGAGAAACTTGGCAACAATAAAAAACATATATACTCCCTTTGTTCTAGAAATATAGTCTTATTTTGATATTTTATGGTCAACAAAAATAAACTTTGACCAAACATTGATTTTAATTTAATGATCAGAATGAAATTCTAAAAATTGTTATAGATAAATCACTTAATGGTTTATCAATTACAAATTTTAGAGTTTCACTACAATGATTAGATCGACACCAAGAACTCGTCAAAGTTCATTTTTGTTAACTATAAAAAGTCAAAATGAGACTATCTTTCTGAGAAAGAGAGAGTATTTTATAAATTAAATGGGTCAGATGGACCCATTATATTGACATGAGGGAGACTTTATAACAAGAGATTATCTAGAAAGTGAGTATTGACGGACCTAAAAATTTAAATTTCATGAAAGGAATATATTTATAAGTGGGTTATATTACACAATACAATTTGGAGGGGTCAACTTCAAAATTCAAAAGGTAAATATTACACATTGATGTGGCGGATTTTGGACTATTTATTTCCCTAGTATTTCCTATGTTTTTCACTTATTTTGATGTACTTAGACTAGATTTGATGTAATTGAGACATTATTTTATCATTTGAGCTTTATTGTAATCCGGGGTAGAATAGTCGTTATTATTTAATTATTTCCCCGGATGTAATTTTTGGTGAGCTTCAACGTCTGTCTCGATGGTCAAGTAGTCAAAGTCAAGTCAAAGTTAACTGGCGGAAGAGTGCAGGGACCAAACTGCAAAGAACTGGGAATTTAGGGGCTGTTTGGACAATTCTGAAACTTGGAGGACTGAACTGACAATATTAAAACTTCAGGGACTGATTTGCAAAAAGTGAAAATTTTCCTCCATGTGTTCCGTACAAACAAAGTGGGCGGCCGTTGGATTTAGGTTTTAGGTTTGTTTTTATTTTATTTTATTATCTTATTATCTTTTTATTTTTAGTTTTTGAATTAGGATTCTTTTTATTAGTTTTTATAATTAGTTTAGAAGGAGGTTATCAGGGGGGATCGACTTTTCTGTGAAACCAAGGAGGACAGTACGTATGCTTTTCTTCTTTTCATCTTGGGTTTTGAGCTTTTTCATGGAGAACTAAAACTCCATTACTTTGGATTTGAGATCTTGATCCGGGTTTTTATTTCTATTGAGGTATTTCTTTTTTCTTTATTAATTCTTGTTCATAATCTTGCTTGTACCGTTTTAGATTAATTTCTAGGGTTTGTAAATCTGGCCAATTTACTTGTCCTCTTTATTGATCTTTGCTAGATTACTCGTTCTGTGCCAGAATTGGGGTTTTCATTGTAGCATCTCCACGAATTGTGTATGTGCCATAGCAATTTGGGGAGTAGGCAAGATTAGACGATTATCTAAATTATTTTTAGAAAGCGTTCTTGATTTTAGTCTCTTAAAACTTCATCAATTAATCTTTAGACCTTTTCTGTGCCAGTTTAGGTTTAATTTTAATTAGGGTTTATAGTGAGTGTGCCACTGCTATAAACTATTCTGAAAGAAGAGACAGAGATTGAAATACATCTCGTAATCAAGTGAATAAGATTAAAGGAGATTAGAATTATCAGTGATATTAGAATTAAAATCCGGTGACAGTATCAAATCTGAAGTGCTTTTTAATCATTGTTTTAATCACAATTAGTTTAATTTCCCGTCTAGGATTTAATCACAATCAAAATCAAACCCCCAATCTGGTCAAGTGACTGTTCGCAAATAATCATCGTTCTTCGTGGATCGACCCTGACTTACCCTAATTACATTATTAGTGGCCGAGTTCAGGTCTAATTTAGTAGGTGTGCGACTGAGCCTACCAAATTTTGGCGCCGCTGCCGGGGAACGGTGTTATTGTTTGCGTTCTTTTTATTTTATTTTCTTTTTTTTTTTTTTTTTTTTCTCTTTTAGTTGTTTAC
This sequence comes from Campanula takesimana, assembly GCA_026119855.1. Lineage (NCBI taxonomy): Eukaryota > Viridiplantae > Streptophyta > Magnoliopsida > Asterales > Campanulaceae > Campanula > Campanula takesimana. The sequence continues at coordinate 844,443 of JAOWBW010000280.1, forward strand.
TTGCTATATTTCTAGTTATCTTTATTGCTTATTATCTTGTAGTGTGGAACCGTGCATGGTCCACACCCGTTCTACTAACGATTTGATTGTACCATTTGATCCAGAAATCGAAAGGTCTTTCAGGAAAGGACGACAGCAAAGTAGGAGATACAAGGCAATTTTGTTGGCTGAAGATATGGCGCAACAAGGTCAGGGTAACGCTGGTGCTGGTGGCGCTGGTGAGAATAATGCCGGTGGCGGTGGTGCTGGTGGAAATAACGCAGGAGGTAGACAAGCAGTACCACCACAGACATTGAGGCAGAGGACTGCACCGAATTGGAATGAGCAACCACATGCCGTCCAATTCCCTGCCTTACCTGCCGGGGTGACGTTTGAGTTGAAGCCGGGGCTACTGAATCAGCTACCGCACTTCACAGGGATGCCCGGAGAGGATCCTAATCAGCACATCTCACAGTTTGTGCAAATCTGTCAGAGTATGAAGCCGGCAGCGCTTCCGATCGAGCACCTATTGTTGAGGGCGTTTTCTTTCACACTGAAAGATAACGCGAATGGATGGTACTATCATTTGCCACCCAACAGCATCACAACATGGCAGCAGATGAAAGAGGTATTCCTTGAAGAGTTTTTCCCTCAGGACCAGATTAATGTGATGAAGAGAGACATCAGTAATATGGAGCAAAAGGCAGATGAGACCCTATATGACTACTACAACCGCTTCCACAAGCTGTGTAGGAGTTGTCCGTATCACGGGTTTACTGATGAGCAGCTGATCGTCTATTTTCATGGGGGATTGACTATTCAGGATAAGAGGCTAGTGGATTCGTGCTGTGGGGGAAGCATTCTGAACAAGACTACCGAGGAAGCTAAGAGTTTGATCGAGGAGCTAGCTAAGAGCACAAGGACCCATGGCAAGAGGTCTAATGTGAGACAGGTCAGTGCAGCAGGTTCGAACAGTGGGGTGTCCAGTAAGTTTGAGACGGATATGGAGGATCTCAAGGGTATGGTAAAGCAGTTGGTTCTAGGACAAACACCGAAGCCTTGTGGGATTTGTTATGACATTACGCACCCTACAGATTCGTGTCCGTCTCTGCAGACGGGCGAGATGGAGGATGTTAATGCAGTTGGGTTTGCGCAGCAGGGACAGAGACCGATGGGTAACACCTATAACCCCAACTGGAAAAATCATCCTAATTTCAGATGGGGTACAGGTCAGCAGCAAAATCAGCCGGGTGGTCAGGGACAGCAGTTTGGTAATCAGCAGGGTTATCAGCAGCAGCAGTACCAGGGTAATCAGTACAACTCTTATAGACCACCATATCAGCAGCAGCAGCAGCCGCCACAGCAACAGCAGCAGCAGCAGAATTCTCCAGGACAGTCTACAGAGGCATTACTGAATTCTTTGGCGCAGAGTGTTAGCACCATGAACCAGAATTTTCAGCAGTATCAGCAGCGCACCGATGCGAGCATTGGTAACTTGGAGAAGCAGATGGGTCAGGTAGCTGATGCAGTGGGACGGATAGAGGCCAGAGATTCGAGGAAGTTGCCATCTCAGACTGAACCGAATCCTAAGCAGAATGCATGTGCGATGACTCTTCGCAATGGTAAGGAGCTGCAGGATAAGGTTGTGGATGAGGAACCGGAGGCAAAGGTTGAGATTACTGAGCCAGTACAGAAGGCACCAGTTCAGACAGAGACTACACCAGAGGTTAAGGCTCCTGTATATGAGCCTGAAGTTCCATTCCCGGAGGCCTTGAAAGAACATCGAAAACCGGAACCTGACAAGGCTATTTACGATACCTTCAAGAGGTTAGAGGTTAATATTCCCTTCTTGGACCTTCTTCAGACTGTCCCGAGGTATGCGAAGTTTTTGAAGGAGTTGTGTACTATGAAGAGGAATCAGAAGGAAAGGAGTAAGAAGAAGGTTAAGGTCAGTGAGCATGTGTCTGCAGTGTATCAGAGGAAAATGCCTAAGAAGTGCAGTGACCCAGGGATGTTCGTGATTCCAGTTACTTTGGGGGATGCTTCTGAGCATAAGGCGATGTTAGACTTGGGGGCTTCAATCAACGTCATGCCCTATGCGTTGTTTGAAACTCTTAAGTTGGGGCCACTGCAGGATACCAGAGTTGTGATACAGTTGGCGGATAGGTCGAATGCCTACCCGAAGGGATTGGTAGAGGATGTTCTGGTTAGAGTGGGGAAAATGATATTTCCCGCGGATTTCTATGTTCTTGAGATGGAGACGGATCCAAAGGCCCCCATACTGTTGGGGAGGCCTTTTATGTCGACTGCTCGGACCAAGCTCGATGTAGCTAACGGTTCACTTACCATGGAGTTTGATGGGCAAGTAATGGAGTTCAACATCTTTGACTCTATGAAATACCCTAAGGACTCAGAGTCTTTGTGTTTCATCGATGTGATCGAGCCATTGGTAGAGGAGGTATTTGAGGTGTCTAATGGAGATGATGATATCAAGACCGCGTTAGAGAACGCTTTGGGGTATGCTAATTTGGAGTTTGACATCTCGGATTCTATGAAGGAAGCAGTCATGGGTCTTACAGAGAGTGCTATGTTTGCTACTGCGCCAGGTCATGGTCAGATAAAGCTAGAGGTTCCGATGGAGAAGCTTGTTCCATCTATAGAGAAGGCACCGGAGCTTGAGTTGAAGGTCCTCCCTGAGCACCTTAAGTATGTATATCTAGGTGAGGGAGAGACGCTTCCGGTGGTGATTTCTAGCAGTTTGACAGCAGATCAAGAGAAGAGGTTGGTGGAGGTGATCCGGGAGCGGAAATCTGCGATTGGTTGGACTATTGCCGATCTCAAGGGCATTAGTCCATCCTTATGTATGCACCGGATCAACCTAGAGGATGATGCGAAGCCGGTGAGACAACCACAGAGGAGGCTTAACCCGCCAATGATGGAGGCGGTGAAGAAGGAGGTCCTGAAGCTACTACAGATGGGGATCATCTATCCCATCTCCGACAGCAAGTGGGTTAGCCCCACACAATGTGTGCCCAAGAGGGGCGGTATCACGGTCTCCCGTAATCAAAAGGGAGAGATGGTTCCAACCCGGGAGCAAACGGGGATTCGTGTGTGCATTGATCTCCGGAGGCTAAATGAGGTAACTCGTAAAGACCACTTCCCTCTCCCCTTTATTGATCAGATGTTGGAAAGGTTAGCCGAAAGGGCGTATTTTTGTTTTCTCGACGGTTTTTCCGGGTATTTTCAAATACCTATTGCCCCGGAAGACCAAGAGAAAACTACATTTACTTGCCCCTTCGGCACCTTTGCCTATCGGAGAATGCCGTTTGGATTGTGTAATGCACCTGGGACTTTTCAAAGGTGCATGATGAGTATTTTCTCCGATTTTGTGGAAAAATTTATGGAAGTTTTCATGGATGACTTCACTGTCCATGGAGACTCGTTTGATGAATGCCTTGCTCATTTAGGACTAGTATTGGATAGATGCATTGAAACCAATTTGGTCTTAAATTTTGAAAAATGTCACTTTATGGTCGAGCAAGGCATTGTTTTGGGTCATGTTGTGTCGAAAAAGGGTATCGAAGTTGACAAAGCTAAGATTGATGTCATTTCTTCACTTCCTTACCCGACCAATGTGCGTGAAGTCCGGTCTTTCCTTGGTCATGCCGGGTTTTACCGGAGGTTTATTAAGGACTTCTCAAAGATTGCTTCACCTCTATGCACCATGTTGCAAAAAGAGGTTGATTTTAATTTTGATGATAATTGTAAGCAATCTTTTAATGAGTTGAAGTCTAGGTTGACAACCACTCCCATTATTCAAGCACCAGATTGGTCTCGTCCCTTTGAGATCATGTGTGATGCTAGTGATTATGCCGTGGGGGCGGTTTTGGGTCAAAAAGTGGAGCGTGCCTCGCATGTGATTTATTATGCGTCTATGACCTTGAATGGGGCACAAAGAAATTACTCCACTACTGAGAAAGAGATGTTGGCGGTGGTTTTTGCACTAGAGAAATTTAGGTCCTACTTGTTGGGCACTAAAATAATTGTTTATACCGACCACGCTGCTCTTAAGTATTTAATGTCTAAAAAAGAGGCTAAACCGAGACTCATTCGGTGGATTCTCTTGTTGAGTGAGTTTGACATAGAGGTTAGGGACAAAAAGGGGGCTGAAAATCTAGTTGCCGACCATTTGAGTCGCCTTGTAATGGAGGAAGACAAACCTTATAAACAAGCCCCAATCCGGGGTGAGTTTCCTGATGAGGTTCTTTGGGCAGTTAATTCAGTGGCCCCTTGGTATGCGGACTTGGTCAATTTTCTTGTCTTGAATAAATTCCCTCCGGGGATGTCAAAATCGAAAAGAGACAAAGTCCGTAGTGATGCCAAATATTATGTGTGGGATGAACCCAACTTGTGGAGGCATTGTGCCGACCAAGTCATTCGGAGGTGTATTCCCGACAGTGAGGTGTCCTCTATTCTCAAATTCTGTCATGAGTATGCGTGTGGTGGTCATTTCGGTGCGAAAAAGACCGCTAGGAAAGTCTTGGATTGTGGCTTCTTTTGGCCAACTTTGTTTCGGGATGCGGTCACTTTTTGTCAGACTTGTGATAGGTGCCAAAGGGTTGGTAATATTGGGCGCCGTGATGAAATGCCACAAACCCTCATTGTGAATTGTGAAATCTTTGATGTGTGGGGGATAGACTTTATGGGTCCGTTCCCTAATTCTTGTGGGTTTGTGTACATTTTACTCGCGGTGGACTATGTGTCCAAATGGGTGGAAGCCATCCCTACCCGCACCGATGATTCAAAAGTAGTGGTCAATTTCCTTAGGAGCAACATTCTGTGTCGGTTTGGGATGCCAAGGGCCATTATTAGTGATAGGGGGACTCATTTTTGCAATAAGACAGTCGAAGCTCTAGTCAAGAGATATCATATCACCCATAAGGTGTCGACTGCTTATCATCCCCAAACAAATGGCCAAGCCGAGGTGTCCAATAGAGAGATAAAATCCATCCTTGAAAAAACTGTGAACCCGAATAGGAAGGATTGGAGTCAAAGGCTTGATGATGTGTTGTGGGCTTACCGGACGGCATATAAGACACCGATTGGTATGTCACCATATCGGTTGGTGTTTGGTAAACCTTGCCATTTACCGGTGGAGCTTGAACACAAAGCCTATTGGGCGGTCAAAAAGTTCAACTTGGACTTAGAGGGTTCCGGTGAGGAGCGAAAATTGCACTTGAGTGAGTTGGATGAGATTAGGAGAGATGCCTATGAGAATAACCTTCTTTACAAGGAGCGAGCGAAGATATGGCATGATAAGATGATAATTAGAAAGGACTTTAAGGTTGGTCAAAAGGTCCTTCTTTTTAATTCCCGTCTTCGTTTGTTTCCGGGCAAGTTAAGGTCTCGGTGGACCGGCCCTTATGTGGTGAGGGAGGTATCCCCGCTTGGGACGGTGGTAATCTCTAGTCCTAATGAGGACAAAGGATTCAAAGTTAATGGTCAACGGTTAAAACCGTATTTTGAGAACGAAGTCGTGAATACCGCGGATTTGGAGGTGGTTGATCTCCAAGACCCGGTATATGTTTGATAGCTTTGGGTCCGAGTCTTGTCAAAGACTTTAAACTTTGATGCATGCCGGGTGCTTTCCCGGCATTTGGTCTAGCTAAAGACGGTAAAGAAGGGCGGCTAACCGGGAGGCAACCCGGAATTTAATTGCTTATTTTATTTGTTATTTGTGTAAATTATGCTTTTAATTTTTATGTTTTTATTCATGTCTAGAATTGGTGCTACTAAGGGTATATTTTTGTTTGTGTGGATGCAGGAAATCATGGCTTGGAGAGGCACACTTGGTCAAACTTGGGCTGGGCATGAATGAAAAAAAAAAAAAAAAAAAAAAAAAAAAAGTTACACGACTCGTGCACACCTACACGAGTCGTGTAGGTGGAGATACTGAAGGGGTCTTTTTGAGCACGACTCGTGCGTCCGTACACAACTCGTGTAAAAGGCTAGATACTGAAGGGGTGTAAATTGACACGACTCGTGTCCACGTACACGACTCGTGTAGATGCTATTGTACAGATGCACGACTCGTGCACTACTACACGACTCGTGTAGATCAGATTTTGCCGCATACACGGCTCTGGACAGCCCTTTCACCCATTGTTCTTTCTTCTTTCTTCTTACCCGACTCCCCCCATCTTCTTCCTCCTCTCAAACCGCCGACCCCCATCCTCTACAACCACCTCCCACCACTAAATCGCCACCCCCGCGCACCAAATCACCTTCTCTCTTCATCTTCTTCCTCACCCAACACCATATCCAACCTCAATTTCTCCATTAACATCACTTGATCAAATTTTCTCACTCTAAACCTTAACCACCCAAAATCATCAAATTGGTTCGATTTCTTCTCCCAAATCACATTCTGAACATCCTTCTCACTTATATTTCACCAATTTCAATCTACCCCATCATCAAAGCTCGAATTCACACTAAATTTCAAGAACCCTAATTTTTCAAAATTGGGGCTTTTTGGATTTCTCTTTCTTGGAGCACTATTGGAGGGACAAGGAGATTGCGTGGGCATACTTGAGCAGTTAGAGGTATAATTTTCTCAATTCCCGCTTTTGAATTGTTGGGATTGGTGCAACTGTTGGGTGAAAATTGTGGTGTTTCGGTTGATATTGTTGGAATTTTTTTTTTATTTTTTTTTTTATTTTTTTTATTGCATTGTGGGTGCATTGAATCGATAGTGTGGTTATTATTATTGTTTCTTGTTGTTGGTGAGCGTATTGGTGAGCGATGCTATAGAGTGATTGCATTGTGGAAGTAGTGTTGTGCCAATTGTGATTGTCGAAAGTAATGGGAAAGAAAGGCGATGGTAGTAGTTCTAGTCGGGCTACCAAAAAGTCTAGAACGTCTGGAATTGTACCACCCCCACCCCCTCCCGAGGATGCCATGTTTATGGGATTGACAAACTTGACTCGAGCTCACAAGACTAAATGGAAGAAGTTAGATAAACAGGGCCGTCATCTTCAAATAACTCGGTTTTTAGATACAACAGTTTTAACAAATCTTGGGTTGAAAACGCCGGTTAAGGAGTTGATGAGAAATGCTGGGCTAGAGGAATTTTTGGGTAAGAGTGCACCTGTTTATAAGAGATACACACTTGAGTTCCTATCGACGTTTGAGCGGGTGGTTAATAGACAGACTGGGCCGGAGATTAGGTTCCATCTCGATGATGAGGAGAGGGTGTTGTCATATGATGATATCCGAAGCATTTGGGGAGTGAGTGGACCGGCTGGGGAGTTTGACGAGGCGGATGCGATGCATGCAACCGTTTTCTTTCGGTTGACCGGGTTCCCATTTTCTCGTCCACATAATGTTGCATCGAATCTCTCTCATCCGGCTTGGAAACTATTTTATAGGGGATTATCTATGACTTTTCTGGGGAAGGGCGAGCCCGCCCAATTGAGTGTATCCGACATGGCCTTGATGAGATCGGGCTTATGTACTGCCCCTTATGTGCCATGTTGGGTAGATGCGTTTATTGCAAGGTGTAAGGGTTATCTTCTTCGGGAAAGTGGCAACATCCCCGTTGGTGGAATGATCACCCTCTTGGCTCAGCATTTTATTCCGGAAGCTTCTGAGGATGCAGGGTTAATGGGTGGACCGAAATTCTTTGATTTTGCATACTTGTGTCAGTATGATTGCTTCGACCCTGTTCCTAATGATTCCAGGTCCCTTTATTTCCATTATGGGAATTCATTCGGGGTACCTTGTTCACGGCATGCGACGTTTTCTTCGGGTGACTTTGCACAAGAATGGAGAATGCCGGGGGTTATTAATCTCGATGAACACCAAATGCCAGTTGAGGAGGATGACGATGACGATATGGATGAGCAGGAGGGAGCCAGAGCTAGACAACCCGATCATCGTGCCGGGTCCGGTTCAATGGGTAATTGGGGAGAGATGAGGTCATTTCTTGATGAGCAACATCAGAGATTTGCCTATGAGGATAGGAGGACCCAGGACAGATATGTTTATGAAGACCAGAGGTTCATGAGTCGGGTAGCTTTTGAGGATAGGCGGTGGGCTGAGTATGGTGATACTTTAGAGGAGATACGGGACAGACAGATTACAATAGACAGCCGCCAGAGACAGATGGAGTCTTGGATGCAGCAGCAGCAGGGTCCTGCCGCATATGTCCCTGTGGCTGATGAGCACTATGCCATTATGTTGTCCCGTACAGAGGCCCGTGAGTTGAGGCGTGCATCGAGACGGATGCCTGCTCCAGATGTGGGTTCTAGTTCGCAGTCACAGTCATTTGATCAGTGGCAGTACCCAGATTGGCAGTGGCAACCGTGGCAATATCCCCCTCAGTGATGGTACATTTTTCCCTTTCTCTTACGCTTTTACTGTCCTTTATTTTGATTGTTGCACACACATTGAGGACACTGTGTGGTTTAAGCGTGGGGGACGGATTTGTAATTGTATAGTATGCATTTTATTTCTAGATAGCTAGTTAGTTTTTCTTTATTAAAAAAAAAAAAAAATAAATAAAAAAAAAAAAAAAAATAAATAAAAAATAAAAAATAAAAAATTGAGAGGCTAAGTGAAAACCCGAAAGGGCGCTTAGGCAAAAGGTGAGATTTTGAGTGATGTTATCTTTTATTCACCGGTGATTGGCGACATAAGGGAGGTTCGGAGTTTCGGGTTAGGATATTTTGATGTTGGAGGTTCGGTTAGTGGGTAATAGGATAGAAATCCTCGTTTTGCTTTTGGAGTTATAAGGGGGTGTTGGTGCTAAACACGAGGTGAGTTTTACGCGGGACCACTACCCGGCCAAAAACTTATTTTTATGAGGGAGACTTGTAGTGCGAGACTAGCGTGGGGGAAATTTAGGATATTTTAGTTCCCCGTGGCTTTTATGAGTGGGCCTTAGTCCGGATACGGTCTTTCACTATCTTGGAGTTTGTATCGGGCTAAGGCCATTGATCTTTATTTGATTTTCTGGAGTTATATGGGGACGGAGTTTCTTATACTCCGAGAGTTGTTTGTGTTTGTTGACTTTTGACTTGGAGGTTTAGAGGAGATTAGGGGTCATTTTCTCCCATGCTACGCTGATTAGACCGGAGTTTAGAGTGGGGTTAGGATGTTACTCAGGGACGAGTAACGGTCTAAGCGTGGGGGAATTTGATGTGGCGGATTTTGGACTATTTATTTCCCTAGTATTTCCTATGTTTTTCACTTATTTTGATGTACTTAGACTAGATTTGATGTAATTGAGACATTATTTTATCATTTGAGCTTTATTGTAATCCGGGGTAGAATAGTCGTTATTATTTAATTATTTCCCCGGATGTAATTTTTGGTGAGCTTCAACGTCTGTCTCGATGGTCAAGTAGTCAAAGTCAAGTCAAAGTTAACTGGCGGAAGAGTGCAGGGACCAAACTGCAAAGAACTGGGAATTTAGGGGCTGTTTGGACAATTCTGAAACTTGGAGGACTGAACTGACAATATTAAAACTTCAGGGACTGATTTGCAAAAAGTGAAAATTTTCCTCCATGTGTTCCGTACAAACAAAGTGGGCGGCCGTTGGATTTAGGTTTTAGGTTTGTTTTTATTTTATTTTATTATCTTATTATCTTTTTATTTTTAGTTTTTGAATTAGGATTCTTTTTATTAGTTTTTATAATTAGTTTAGAAGGAGGTTATCAGGGGGGATCGACTTTTCTGTGAAACCAAGGAGGACAGTACGTATGCTTTTCTTCTTTTCATCTTGGGTTTTGAGCTTTTTCATGGAGAACTAAAACTCCATTACTTTGGATTTGAGATCTTGATCCGGGTTTTTATTTCTATTGAGGTATTTCTTTTTTCTTTATTAATTCTTGTTCATAATCTTGCTTGTACCGTTTTAGATTAATTTCTAGGGTTTGTAAATCTGGCCAATTTACTTGTCCTCTTTATTGATCTTTGCTAGATTACTCGTTCTGTGCCAGAATTGGGGTTTTCATTGTAGCATCTCCACGAATTGTGTATGTGCCATAGCAATTTGGGGAGTAGGCAAGATTAGACGATTATCTAAATTATTTTTAGAAAGCGTTCTTGATTTTAGTCTCTTAAAACTTCATCAATTAATCTTTAGACCTTTTCTGTGCCAGTTTAGGTTTAATTTTAATTAGGGTTTATAGTGAGTGTGCCACTGCTATAAACTATTCTGAAAGAAGAGACAGAGATTGAAATACATCTCGTAATCAAGTGAATAAGATTAAAGGAGATTAGAATTATCAGTGATATTAGAATTAAAATCCGGTGACAGTATCAAATCTGAAGTGCTTTTTAATCATTGTTTTAATCACAATTAGTTTAATTTCCCGTCTAGGATTTAATCACAATCAAAATCAAACCCCCAATCTGGTCAAGTGACTGTTCGCAAATAATCATCGTTCTTCGTGGATCGACCCTGACTTACCCTAATTACATTATTAGTGGCCGAGTTCAGGTCTAATTTAGTAGGTGTGCGACTGAGCCTACCACACATCCATTTTAAAATGATAGTTTTAATCGTCATTTTTTATTTGTATTAAAAAGATTGTCCTGATTTTAAAATTGATAGGCTAAAATCATTAAACTTCCATAATTCCCCAACAAGAATGAAGAGGGAAAAAAAAGAGTAGTGTCCAATGAGAACATTGCCTTGAAGTAATGGAGTAATAATATCACGAATAGTAATTTACATGAACATGAATTATTAAATTTTTTGAAGAACAAAATGGAACTATCATTTTTTTTTTCTATGGAGAATAGGAAGGATGATTTTTTAAAGAATCAAAAGGTGAAACGATTGAGAAAGTGAGAGTTCAAAATGACTCCCCGCCTCTGAAATTGTGGATGAGCTCAATAAGTAATGTGTTCTTGACATCTCTGGGCCTTTTGAATGGATTTGGGCCAGTTTTGGAGCATAAAACCCAATAAGTCATATATTCATTATATTTTGGGCGAGTGTGTTTTGGAGGAAACTAATTCCGCTAAGTTATAAGAAGTCTTGTTTTTAACCCTTAAACCCAACCTAAAACCCTATAAAAACCTGACTTTTTATAAAGTATGAAGAAACTAGTTTCCCTAAAATTTTCCAATTTTGGGCTGCATGTATTCCAAAGTACAAAACAATGCTAAAAATGGCAAAAGTACTTTGTTTGATTAAGATAACTCCAATCAGATTAGTTGGTATTTACTCCCTTCATTTCAAATAATTATTTTTGCTTGTTTCAGAAAGTTAATCTAATTTTCAAAATTAATATATTAAAATTGAACTTTCAAACTTACATTTTAACTTTAAAATGTTTGAACAATCAATTTGAGATGAAAGAAGGTCGTGATCACGAGCCTGGGTTTGCAGGATTTGGACAAGGTGGGACTGCCCACGGCCAATTCTATCCGCCACGCCAATTATGTTGCCCACCCGTACCTCATGTCGGCTGCAAAGAGGGAGACACATCAGGTTCTCGCCCACCCGAGGTACTTCCAGTATGGTTTACCCCCTTTCCCACCAGTCTTCTTACCGTTAATCTTACGGTTCCTTTTGTTCGAATTTCGTGGCACCCTAGTAGCATGAGTTGGAGAGAAAAAGGGAGCTGGAGCAGGCGGGAAAGGAGCTTTGAGTAGCAGTAGCAGTAGCAGTAGCAGTAGCAGTAACAAATTTCTTCTAGAGACCAGCCTCTTCAAGTGTTAGCATCAAACGAGCCTGAAAAACTGGGGAAGGGGATTACTCTGCTAGAGAAGCGTAGCCACGCCATTGTAGGTCTTAGTCAGACCTGAAACTATCTGTCAAACAAGGCATTCATTCGACGTCAGAAAACCCACATTCTTCTGTTGGTCAATATATGCTTAAGACGCTGGCAATAGGCTGAAACTGAGGGGAACAATTCCATCAAGGTGTGAGAGAATTCATGCTTAAGCGTGACTTCCTAAGAATTTTTTGTCTTGGAAAATGTCCACAGGACGATTCCAGGCAGTCATGGCCTAAGGTGCTCGGACTCTTTGGTTGACCTCCCCGGACTCGTGTTGACTACACTAAAATAGGAGTGTCCGACACGGGTACGGCGGGATATGTCGCGACCCCGAACCCCGCGGGCCCGAGACCGCGAGCTGGACGTCGACTTAAAACCAAAACTCTAAAATATAGAAGTTAAAAATTCCATTTTGAACCAAAAGATGATAACACAAGGTTTTACAATCCAAGTTTAAATCAACAAAGTACATCTAACATAAGCTCCACATCTTATGCTCAAAAGAATAAAATATACAATTCTTAATGACGTCAACAATGATAAAACTATCCCCAAAAGGTTATACATTTAAATAATGTAAACCGATCCATAACAACCTGCCCCAAAATCTCAATCCTCTCGACGTCCTCCTTGAACCGCAAATCCTAATCCTTTTCCTCCTGGGGGGGGGGGTTAAGGAAAAACAAAGATGGAAATAAACGGGGTGAGATAAAATCTCAGTAAGTTACTAATGCAACTACATGACATGCTAATATGCAATGACCAATAGCAACTAACATAAGACAGATAGCAGCGTAATAATAAGTGACATACTGACGAACGGTAACATCCAATAATCAATCATATAAATAAACATATAACAACAAATGAGAGGCTCCCTATCGCCAACCGTCCCATACCAGTTGGAAATAACGACCAGCCCATCATGCAACACATAAAGCTGAAATAAACACTCATAAGTGGATACATAGCCAAGGTTTCACCCAACTGAAAGAACCAAATAAAGGTCGCTGCGCAGCTTCAATAATCAACAATCAACATCTTCATAGCAGCATGAAAGCTCGAAGAGAAAACCCCGGTACCGGAACCAATAACCATAAGAGTGTCACAAGGGACAAGGACCATGACACAAAGTCATGCCCGTTAGCTAGATACATTCACAAAGGAACGCTAACTTGACTTTTCCAAGGCCAATCTGGAAAAGGGTATAGTAAGGGCAAAACAATGGTCAACATTATAATGGACTTGGCTTTGCCATTATAATCCTTCCCATCGCCCGATGTAACAAATATGCCAGCTGGGCTTCTAATTAAATGCTAAGTAATAATATTTTAGCATGAATAAACAACTTAAGGTTCCAAAGTAGGGAACCACACCAATTAAATCACCATAAAGATGCAAACGATTACTCAAGAAGAGTTCAACAACAATAGTACAAGAAGTTTCTCATAAAAGAGTCCAACAACATTGACCATTAAAACATAATGATTCAAAGATAAGGCACGTACCAAATACATCCTAAATATGGTACCCACAAGTTAATCACAAAGAGCACAACCCAAACGGTCGCTCACCAATGGCACAATGACTATTACCAAAATGATCATAAACATTTACTCATAAAGATATACTAGGACAATGAACTCAACCATCTCATCACACCTGGAATTCCAAAGTAGGAAATCAGAATGAATACACCTTAAGGTAAATCAAACCGTAGGTACCCAATTGCCAATTCACGCTTTATCTCCGTTCATAACGAACCCATTCTAAACACCCCAAACTAATCCAAAAGGTTACACTTATTAGAACATGATCACGAACACATCATAAGATGCCCAAACATATACCAAATGATCATCACAAAGATAAGTCAAACCAACAATATCTCAATAAGATGTTCCAAATCCCAATTAACACTTAATTAATTTCAAACACAAACTTGATCACAAAGGACCCAATTCTATCACTAGAGTGTACTACAATGATCACTAAGGTCGACTAGAAGGACACCCAAGATTTGGACCAAAACGCATTCTTCAATCACACAAACCAACAAAATGAAAACTTTCAGAGGTTCTGTGCGGCCGCCCAAACTCAACTGTGCGGTCGCCCAAAAAGCCATCAAACAAGAACAAAACCTTTCAGATAGGTGTGCGGTCGCCCAGACATTTTTGGGCGGTCGCCCAATACTCTGGTCTGCCGGAATTCGGGAAGAACTAACTGGGTTCTTCCATTTTTAACCCAAAACAAAACTAAACCAAAATCCAACACTCTTAACTAGCAAACTAAGGTACTAGAGAAACTTATGGGTCTAAGAGAACTCATATAACAACATTTAACAACCAAAATCAAAAATCAAACCCAACATTCATAAATCACCATTTTTGACCCAAATCCAAATAAATTCCAAATAAATTACAACCTCATCCAAACTTCAAATATAACACATTAAACATCATATAAACATGAGATGAACATTTTAGCATCAAAATGGGGGAAAAGTAACTTACTTGGATTTTCTCAAAGTTGATGGATTTCAATTCTTTTTGGCTTCCTACGATCCTATCGACGATCTAAACACATTTCATGTTTTAAGAAATGAGAAATAACAAGAGGAAGATGAAGAAAATGAAGAGAGAAGTGAGAGAGAAAAACTTACCCACAACCTAGAGAGAGAGAGAGATTTTGCTGGGAAGGGAGATGGGAAGAGAGTGAGGGAGGAGGTGAGGGAAGGAGTAGGGAGAAATAATTCAAAAACTTACACTTAGGCCCCCTCTCTCACACTACACACAAATACTTACAATCCCTACTAACAATTAAGACCCAACAATACTACACTAACCCAAACGACTCAATTAAAATGCTAGGCATAAATATTATAACACATAAATATTTAAATAAATAATAATTTAAATAAATAATTAAGCAAATAAATAAATAATAATTATTTATTACTAATAAAATAGAGCCTAGATTTCGGGTCGTGACATTCACTCCTCCTTAAAGAAAATTCGACCCGAATTTTAACGAGACTTACCCGAAAGACCAAATAGCTACGGATACGATAGTTCCTCCATTTCTCAAATTCTTCAATTGTCCAATCTAACCCACTAAAAGGTAACCTTAAGTAATGCTTACGATAACACCACCTTTCGAACCGAATCATTCCATTATTATCTTCATTACTAATCAAAATCCGTACTAAAATCGAAGAATCCAAATTAATTCCACACATAATTCTCGAGGTATCTCAAGCTCGCCTTATTCATAACCTTAACTGCACCGCAAAGATACTTCCATTTGTAAATCGCATACTTAGTATTATTCCCCAGAATTTCAAAACATTACCATCTCGAGCTTGATTAGCTTTTAAAATATAAAAAGGCTAAATGAATTTCTATTTCCACAATATTCATCGAAATGGCTACATCTCTATGGATTACCATTATATTGCTCTCGCTCTAGGTAGCACCTTAAACTAGAGGTGTAATATAAACCCAAAATTTTAATACAAAATGTTCACTTAAATCTACGCCATAATATCATCGTCATAACACTCCACTCCTTGAAAGCCTAAAATAATTACGAATACTCAATAGTCCGAAAATGATTTAAATTTTATCTTCAAAGGATTTCCTCTAGCTCCCTTTTTAGTTAATAATCTGTGCTCATATACCCAAGGAAATCGACAAATCTCAAATCCTCAATAACTAACCCAAGTTAGTCTTTCACGCATACATTTATTAACCTAATGATACTTAGGTTCAATAGTGCTACCATCATAATAAACCAATTAGCTAGCAACGTTCCAACTGACCCAATACCAATTTATGATATTCCTTAATTATGCCCAAGTATTGATAATCAACTTACTTCACATACCCTTGATCCAATTCGGGAAACGCCACCAAGAAGGGATTTAGAACCATAGAACCACTATCTAACCAAAATTTCAAAATGCCTTTAACCTAAATCGAGAAATTATTACTCTCCCAAAATGTACTTAGTCCTTTCTAACTTAACACGCTTACCACCATTAATGATCATAACTCCTGCAACAAACTCATCATCCATAACAAATCGTACACCTCTCCATACTAATCCATTCCGATGCATTCGCGGAGATGTACTAAAAGTGACCAAAATTTTCCTTAAGAGATCCTCATTGAATCCTCAACTCCTATAACCCAACCGATACAATATGGATATTGATCTAAATATTAGCATTACAACCTTGTACCATAACAACTCGATTTAACCCAAGCTTCTCCTCAAACACTGGGTACTATTCGGAAGAAAACGAAAATCTTACGAATGATATATACACCCAACAAATTGACCGAAACTAAATACTCGGATTTCAATTAAGAAAAGATAGGTATAACTCTACCCAAAGGAACGGTCTCAAAC
This sequence comes from Campanula takesimana, assembly GCA_026119855.1. NCBI lineage: Eukaryota > Viridiplantae > Streptophyta > Magnoliopsida > Asterales > Campanulaceae > Campanula > Campanula takesimana. The sequence goes on from JAOWBW010000280.1 coordinate 860,630, forward strand.
AGTTTTTAAAAAAAAATTAGGAATGGAGAATATAACAATCCCTTACAACAATAGATTAAAGCAATAGTAACATCAAAATCTTGTAATAGCAACATGGCTAATTTAGCAGGTGAGACATAACCATACTTAAGCACATCATAAGCACATAAGACTTCATCAGATACCCTAAACTCCTCCATATGAGTAGACACCTACAACACATAAGTCAAAGACTCAGAAGAAATAAATGCAACTAAATGCACAGAAACACATAAATGCGATGATCCTAAAATGCACGCGCTCGCTCTCACGACGCAAAATAATACCTCCTGAAATTATCCGTTACCTGGTGAGTGCTGATTGATTGCAAATACTCTACCCGAAACCTTGGGCTTCCCCGAAGCATCTCTCTTCTGACCCTGTGGTATTCCAGTTCCTGTCCCCGATGACTGAACTCTAAACCTCGGACAATCTTTAACGAAGTGTCCCAACTGACCACACTTCACACATTTTCCTTGCTTCTTCCAACACTTGTCTTCTGAGTGTCCTTTCCTCTGACAGTAGCTGCAGACTTTCCCATTTCGTGTCCCCTTATTAGAACCTTGATTTCCTACTGTTGGTTGCCCTTGAAGTTTCCCTCTGAATCGAGTTTGCACTCCAGAATTACCTCTGTTATCCGAATGTTGCTGTTGTGACTTACTCTGCCCTCCTTGCTTACCCGGGTTAACCATCTCAGTCTTCCTTTTGTGTTCCCCAATGTCCTGCTCAATCAAGTAGGCTCGATCCACCGCATCCTGAAAATGTTGAATTTTTTGGGCTAAAAGTTGAGTCCTAATAGCTGTCTTCAAACCCCTGATCAATCTCATCGCTTTCAGCTCCTCGGTCCGCACTAGGTAGTCACAACACCTGGCTAATTCTGCAAACTTAGCCGAGTACTGTGCTACTGACATCATGTCTTGCTCCAAGCTGAGGAACTCGATCTCTTTCCGGTTTTGATTTACTAGAGAGATAAAATGATCCTTGAATTTCCTTACGAACCACTCCCAAGGATATGGTACAAGAGTCGCATCCCAACTGGTCTTCAGTGCCTTCCACCAATGTTCCGCAGCCCCCACGAGCTTATAAGCTGCAAACAGAACCCTATCCTCATCAGTGCAACCAAAGACGTCGTAGATTTTCTCCATCGATTCTATCCATAGCTCGGCTTTCTTCACATCCGGCTCACCGTCGTACTCACTTGGTTTCAACTTTAAGAACTGCTCCAACCCATATCGCGGAGGTGCTACATCTTCCTCTCTCGGCCCTTGGTCATGAATTGATTTCACGGCCGCTTCAAACCTCCCTTGAAACATTGCACGATTTTCTTCCCGAAGATCATTCTGATTCTGAGCCCCACTAGAACCTTCACCTGTCCTTCTTCTAGCCATTGAGAACAATTACCTGTATAAAACATCAACCGTTACTCACTCCGAACACAACTACCCTCCTAGGTCGTTCTAGCCACCTATACCGATACTTAGAGCTAAACCATAGCTCTGATACCAACTGTCGCGACCCCGAACCCCGCGGGCCCGAGACCGCGAGCTGGACGTCGACTTAAAACCAAAACTCTAAAATATAGAAGTTAAAAATTCCATTTTGAACCAAAAGATGATAACACAAGGTTTTACAATCCAAGTTTAAATCAACAAAGTACATCTAACATAAGCTCCACAGCTTATGCTCAAAAGAATAAAATATACAATTCTTAATGACGTCAACAATGATAAAACTATCCCCAAAAGGTTATACATTTAAATAATGTAAACCGATCCATAACAACCTGCCCCAAAATCTCAATCCTCTCGACGTCCTCCTTGAACTGCGAATCCTAATCCTTTTCCTCCTGGGGGGGTTAAGGAAAAACAAAGATGGAAATAAACGGGGTGACATAAAATCTCAGTAAGTTACTAATGCAACTACATGACATGCTAATATGCAATGACCAATAACAATTAACATAAGACAGATAGCAGCGGAATAATAAGTGACATACTGACGAACGGTAACATCCAATAATCAATCATATAAATAAACATATAACAACAAATGAGAGGCTCCCTATCGCCAACCGTCCCATACCGGTTGGAAATAACGACCAGCCCATCATGCAACACATAAAGCTGAAATAAACACTCATAAGTGGATACATAGCCAAGGTTTCACCCAACTGAAAGAACCAAATAAAGGTCGCTGCGCAGCTTCAATAATCAACAATCAACATCTTCATAGCAGCATGAAAGCTCGAAGAGAAAACCCCGGTACCGGAACCAATAACCATAAGAGTGTCACAAGGGACAAGGACCATGACACAAAGTCATGCCCGTTAGCTAGATACATTCACAAAGGAACGCTAACTTGACTTTTCCAAGGCCAATCTGGAAAAGGGCTATAGTAAGGGCAAAACAATGGTCAACATTATAATGGACTTGGCTTTGCCATTATAATCCTTCCCATCGCCCGATGCAACAAATATGCCAGCTGGGCTTCTAATTAAATGCTAAGTAATAATATTTTAGCATGAATAAACAACTTAAGGTTCCAAAGTAGGGAACCACACCAATTAAATCACCATAAAGATGCAAACGATTACTCAAGAAGAGTTCAACAACAATAGTACAAGAAGTTTCTCATAAAAGAGTCCAACAACATTGACCATTAAAACATAATGATTCAAAGATAAGGCACGTACCAAATACATCCTAAATATGGTACCCACAAGTTAATCACAAAGAGCACAACCCAAACGGTCGCTCACCAATGGCACAATGACTATTACCAAAATGATCATAAACATTTACTCATAAAGATATACTAGGACAATGAACTCAACCATCTCATCACACCTGGAATTCCAAAGTAGGAAATCAGAATGAATACACCTTAAGGTTAATCAAACCATAGGTACCCAATTGCCAATTCACGCTTTATCTCCGTTCATAACGAACCCATTCTAAACACCCCAAACTAATCCAAAAGGTTACACTTATTAGAACATGATCACGAACACATCATAAGATGCCCGAACATATACCAAATGATCATCACAAAGATAAGTCAAACCAACAATATCTCAATAAGATGTTCCAAATCCCAATTAACACTTAATTAATTTCAAACACAAACTTGATCACAAAGGACCCAATTCTATCACTAGAGTGTACTACAATGATCACTAAGGTCGACTAGAAGGACACCCAAGATTTGGACCAAAACGCATTCTTCAATCACACAAACCAACAAAATGAAAACTTTCAGAGGTTCTGTGCGGCCGCCCAAACTCAACTGTGCGGTCGCCCAAAAAGCCATCAAACAAGAACAAAACCTTTCAGATAGGTGTGCGGTCGCCCAGACATTTTTGGGCGGTCACCCAATACTCTGGTCTGCCGGAATTCGGGAAGAACTAACTGGGTTCTTCCATTTTTAACCCAAAACAAAACTAAACCAAAATCCAACACTCTTAACTAGCATACTAAGGTACTAGAGCAACTTATGGGTCTAAGAGAACTCATATAACAACATTTAACAACCAAAATAAAAAATCAAACCCAACATTCTTAAATCACCATTTTTGACCCAAATCCAAATAAATTCCAAATAAATTGCAACCTCATCCAAACTTCAAATATAACACATCAAACATCATATAAACATGAGATGAACATTTTAGCATCAAAATGGAGGAAAAGTAACTTACTTGGATTTTCTCAAAGTTGATGGATTTCAATTCTTTTTGGCTTCCTATGATCCTATCGACGATCTAAACACATTTCATGTTTTAAGAAATGAGAAATAACAAGAGGAAGATGAAGAAAATGAAGAGAGAAGTGAGAGAGAAAAACTTACCCACAACCTAGAGAGAGAGAGAGATTTTGCTGGGAAGGGAGATGGGAAGAGAGTGAGGGAGGAGGTGAGGGAAGGAGTATGGAGAAATAATTCAAAAACTTACACTTAGGCCCCCTCTCTCACACTACACACAAATACTTACACTCCCTACTAACAATTAAGACCCAACAATACTACACTAACCCAAGCGACTCAATTAAAATGCTAGGCATAAATATTATAACACATAAATATTTAAATAAATAATAATTTAAATAAATAATTAAGCAAATAAATAAATAATAATTATTTATTACTAATAAAATAGAGCCTAGATTTCGGGTCGTGACAGGATAAACCAAAGAGTCAGCGCATCAGAGGTCATGGCAGTGCAGTCGGGCTCCAAAATTGCGTTGAGGGGATTGTTGGAAATTGTGGTATAAATCTACCATAGAAAGTTCCTCCCAAGCTGCATACTGGATATTTTCCATGTTATTGCTGCTGCTGCCAGTGGCGGATCTACACTAAAACATTTGGTGTTGCCTACTTTTTGCGAGAAAAAAAATACCGTGAAACTAAAATGAACGGGGGTTCGGGGGCAGCACCCCCGTTTTTTTTTTAGTGTACTCTGGTATTAGTGCTTCTTAAAGACGAAAGTTACCCTTCAAGTGTGACAACTCAAAAAGGAATATCAACCTTTTCAAGTGGGACGGAGGTAGTAAAATACTTAGGCAATTTACCCTAAGTAAAATTTTGGGAATTATTGGAAAAGGTCGATGCTCCATTCTAAAAATAGCTAGTAAAGAACAAATCATTCACACAATAATATTTGATAAATCGACAAAATAGAAATAAAAATGATGAGCAAATTTAAAAACACAAGTGGTCAAGATTTTTTTTTTTTTGAACAAGAAAGCTTATGTCATGAACAACTACAAAATTTTATATTAATGTCAGTTAAAGTGATGGTTAAGATTTTTTTTTTAACTTTTTTTTTACATTGATGTTTTTAAAAAGAAAATCATAGTAGAGGGAAAAAATATTTTTAAGTGGTATCAAAAGAATTTTACAAAAACTTTGAAGAAAGCTCACCTATTAGAGTTTAAAAAAAATTGGAAACTATTTGCAACTAGTGGGAGTTGAACCCATATCACTTGGCAAAAATACTAACATCTCAACCAACTAAGTTACCTAAGATTATGTAAACTAGGCGCACAGTTATGAAGTTATTTACTCAAAATGTAAAAAAAAAAAAAAATTTTTTTTTTTTTTTTTTTTTTTTTTTACCATTGCTTGGGCAATGGTAGCACACTAGTAGATCCGCCCCTGGCGGCGGCGGCTGCTGCTGCTGAGAAGGACTGAATTCTCACTAAAATGCTAGGATGAATGTTTTCTATCAAGATAAATACTCCTACGTAATACAAGGTGTTAACGTGCATAATAGCTGGACCACATACAAATTTCCACATGCCCACGTGAACATAGTGGACCAAGAGCCTCTTTAGTGAGTAAAAACAATGCTACGCTGCAAGTAAGAGATATAATCACATTTCCTCTTTTAAGATTATACAATCATATTACTTATTTGATTTTGTGAATCCACCGATCAATTACTCTCCATCCCGATTTAAGGTTCTTAGTTTTGCTTTGCACACTTATTATGAAATCAAGTGTAAAACAAAGAAAAAATGGGTCAACAAAAGTAGGGAGATGAGGATATAATTGTCTAAATACTATTCATAAAGCAAATGAGTGAAAAGTAAGTTGGGTAAAGTAATGGTTTTCTTGTAATTAAATGAACTTTTTGAGGGAAAGAACTTGAACAGACCAAAATAGAAAGTAAGAACCTTAAACTGGGACGGAAGGAGTTTCTATTCGATTTTTTTTTTCATGAAAAAGACAACATAAAATTTACCACCATCAAGTCAAGTTTAAGTTTAATAATACTTCCCTCATCCCGGAAAGAAGATCCTATTTGACTTTTTATATGATCAAAGCAACTGAACGTTTACCAAATGTTAATGTCACCTTTACTATCCTATTGAATTTCAATAAACTAATATGTAAATGATAAACCATTATGCGATTTATCAATAACACTTTTAAAGAATGTTAGTGGGATGATTAACTTGACATTAATGTTTGATAAAATTTTAGAGGCCCTGTTCAAAATTTTAAAATGAGGCCCTAAAAACAATTAAAACAAAATTAATACAAATAATATATTATAATTATATGATTTTACGTTTATTTTCTTGTAACTGAAGTACCCAAATTTTAAAAACTACAAACATATAAAACTTTTGTTCAAAAAGTAATGCTCGTCTAATGTTAAAACTCATAACTAGAAATATTAAAGTATGAAAAGAACAATAGAACCTGGCAAAATTTGCGATAGAGAGATGTGGCTGCCGGAGTTTATGGACAAAAAGAAGAATGGTCTGAACGAAAAGTTGAATATCACTACTATCTACTACAATGGCCATTGACTGGATTTGGCAAGAGATATTTCAGAAAAGAGATAGGAGACGTATGAGAGAATAGATAATCATGGATGTTGATTTGGAGTTTTGGAAGAGAAATATTATCAAAAAAAAAAAAAAAAAATGAAAGAGAAGTTGAGCTTAATCAATTTTACGGTAGAACGCGTTGGGTTAATTATCTAAAGAGGGGGTCTCCTGTGCAATGGTTGCACCGTGCAACAGGAGCCCCTTCCTCTTTTTTTTTTTTTTTTTTTTTCTTCTGCTGATTTTTTTTTTTTTGAGAAGGTCTCTGGTGCGGCGGCCGCATGGGGTGCGGCGCCGACCATACCCTTTTTTTTTTTTTGCCCCCACAACCTTTTTTCCTCCCACCAAAAGTAACACTTCTTATAATGAAATGTAACACTTTTGTTTTTCAAATGTAACACTTTTTTTTCTTTAAAAAATGTACCACAATTTTGATGCAATAGATTAAAGATAACATAAAAATTAACGACTAAATTAATGTAACACTTTTTATAAAAGAATGTAACATTCTCTTTTCAAATGTAACATTTTTTTTTCAAAATGTACCACCCATACTTTTTTTCCTCCCAACAAAAGTAACACTTATTATAACAAAATGTAACACTTTTTTATTCAAAATGTAACACTTTTTTTTTTTAAAAAAAATATACCACAATTTTGCTACAATAGATAAAGATAACATAAAGAATGACAACTAAATTAATGTAACACTTTTTATAAGGAAATGTAACACTCATTTTTTCAAATGTAACATTTTTTTTCTCCGAAAATAACATAGGATTGACAACTAAACTAATGTTACATTTTATAAAAAATGAATGTAACATTTTTTTTCTCAATTGTAACAGTTTATATTCCTTAATGTAACATTATATATGAAATGTAACATTTTTTTATTGAGAAAGTAACAATTGAAATGCAAACAATTTTTTTTTTTGTAAAATTGATGTTACATTTGACAGTAGAAAAAGTGTTACTTTTTGAAGATGAAAGTGTTACTTTTATCAGAACAGAGTGTTACATTTCAGCTGGCAAGCACCTCAAACTTTTTTATGTGTAAAAAAATGTTTAAAAAAATAAAAAATCAAACCATATCATGACCTATGTAGTTTTATTCGTCTCGTCGAGGCGAACACAACGGTATTTTTAAATATTTTTTTTGACTTATAAATCTCAAGATATAGCATTTTAAAGATTTTTTTTTTAACACACGTGGAAAATGGCGCGTCCGTCTCACGCGCCCGTCGCACGGCGTGAGACGGCCGCAAACGAGAATTTGCCCTTTTTTTGCCACCCCAACTTTTTAACATTTATTATAACGAAATGTTACATTTTTTGTTTTTAAATGTAACACTCTGTTTTTCAAATGTAACACTTTTTTTTTTTCAAAATTAACATAAGATTAACAAACTAAACTAATGTTACATTTTATAAAAAATAAATGTAACATTTTTTTCTCAATTGTAACAGTTTATATTCTTAAATGTAACATTATATATTAAATGTAACAATTTTTTATTGAGAAAGTAACAATTGAAATGCAACTCGATTATATATATGAATTTCTACTTTTTTTTTAAAGAATAAAAGTAACATTTACTAAATAAAAATGTTACATTCATCTATATAAAAATTATAATTATATATTCACTTTGTTACACTTCAAATATTACTTTTTCTAACCACAAAAACTATCAAAACAATTAAAATTTTCTTGTAAAATTGCCGTTACATTTGACTGTAAAAGAGTTACTTTTTGAAGATGAAACTGTTACTTTTATTAGCACATAGTGTTACATCTCAGCTGACAAAGCAGCTCAAATTTTTTGTGTGTAAAAAATATGTTTTTTTTTAAAAAAAATCAAACCATATCATGACCTATGTAGTTTTATTCGTCTCGTCGAGACGAACACAACAGTATTTTTAATTTTTTTTTTCGAGTTATAAATCTCAAGATATAACATTTTAAAGTTAATGGAGGTTTTTTTTAGACTTGCCACGTGTCGCAAATTGGGAGGTTGGGATAGGCTGGGCTGGGCGGGTTGACCCACGGGTTTGGCCAACGGTTGTATATAAGAATTTGTCTTATCTAAAACGGTTAAGATATAAATTAAGTAGTAGTGTCTATTACTAGGAAACTCTAATAAGAATTTGATTTATTGCCTAATTGAATTTAAAGTTACCTAAGTATTAGATTAAAATAGTTGAATGATTCAGATTAAGAGGCAATAGAAAAGAAAAACGGTGACATTTTTGAAATTTATCTAAACTTTGAGGTAAAAAAATGAGCTGGGCATTCCCTCTTTCTTTGGCTGAGTCACAAGTACACCAATAAGGGTCTGCCACATCATCAACCTAAATTTCCGTCCAATTTCAAAATGAAATATCTTAATAATTATAATTCGAAAAAATTCAGAGAACACTGAATTTTTCGTCTCGGAAAGACGAATAAAACTACATCTCTGAAGATAGGATTTTGAAAAAAAATATATTGAACCACAATAAAATTTTCAAAATACACTTAGATACACTAGCTAGTTACCTACTGTATCCAAGTGCAATATTCAAAATTTAGCTATTGTATCTATGTCTAACTAATGTATATAAGTAGAACATTCAAAATTTATATATTGTATCCATGTGTATCAACTGTATCCAAGTGCAATATTCAAATTTTAGCTGTTGTATCCAAGTGTGTCTATTGTATCCAAGTGAAATGATCAAAATTTAGCTACTATGTGTATCTAATGTATTCAAGTGCAATGTTTAAAATTTAGCTATTGTATTTAAGTGTATCTACTGTATTTACGTGCAATATTCAAAATTTAGCTATTGTATCCTAGTTTATCTACTATACCCAAGTGCAATGTTCAACAAACACTTGGATACAATACCTAATTAACTACTGTATCCAAGTGCAATGTTCAAAAATTAGCTTTTGTATCCAAGTATATACTCCATCTGTCCCATTTGAAGCTTCACTATTTAAGTGATGACACACAAATTAAGGAAAGTGACGAGTGTAAGAAGGGTTGTGAGAGGGAAAAAGTTAGTGGGTATGACAAGTGGGGTCTACAATTTAAATATGTGAGAGGGGAAAGTTAGTGTGTATGACAAGTCGACCCCATAATTTAAGTATGTGAGAGGAAGAAGTGAGTGGGTATGACAAGTGGAGCCTACATTTTTTTTTTTTTACCATTTTAGGAAATGATGAAGCTTTTAACTGGACACCCATTTGGGTAAAAGGTGAAGCTTCTAATGGGACGGGGGGAGTATAACGTATTCAAGTGCAATGATTAAAATTTAGCCAATGTATCCAAGTGTATCTACTGTATCTAATTGCAATATTCAAAATACATTTGAATACACTAGCTAACTAGCTAATGTATCTAATAACAATTGATATTGGATACAATGGTTCATTACCTTCTCGTTCTCCACACTTGGATATAGTACCTAACTAACTATTGTATCCAAGTGTAATGTTCAAAATTAGCTATTGTATCCAACTAAATCTATCGTATCCAATTGCAATGATTAAAATCTAGCCAATCTATCCAAGCGTATTTTGAAAATTAGACGTTCAGTATTATTTTTTCAAAACCCTATCTTGAGGGATTTAGTTTGATTCGTCTCGACGAGACAAAAAAATCAGTGTTCTCAGATTATTTTTTCGATTTATGGTTAATGAGGTATTTAATTTTGAAAATTTTATGGATATTTTGGGTGATGATGTGACAGATTCTGAAACAAACATGATATTTTGCCCTTCCATTGATCATTCAACCTAATTACAAGATTGCCACCAAATTTTTAAGTAAAAAGTAATCTAAACCCTTGATTTGTGTCTAATCCAATGGTTATGATTGGTTCTCACGGTTCTCATTTTTAAATGGTTCTCATTGGAGCAAGACCCTATACACACACACACTAAAAAAAGGACTCCCAAATTTTGGGGCTGGTGCCAACGCTCATGTCACGCTCCCTTATAGCCGGCCCTGATCAAAGTTCACTTATGTTAACCATGAGCTTTAGAAGTCTCAATCTCTTCTACTTTACTTTTCCTTCCCGCCTCATTTTAAATTACAAAATTTATCATTTTAAGAGTTTCACTTATCAATAATAGTTTTGAAATTGCATATGAGTAATTTGATCTCATTTCCGTATCATTTTAAATTACAAAATTTATTATTTTAAGAGTTTCGCGTATCAATAAAAGTATGAGACACATATGTCATGCTCACACCAATGACCATATTTACTTATTTTCTATTTCACTTCCCACTAATATTAATTTTTACCCCCACGGCCCCACTCGCATGTCATGCTCATACCAACAAACTCACTTGTTATTTTCTATCTCACATTTTAAACTCACTTGTTATTTTCTATCTCACATTTTAACTGTAGTAATTTTTATTAATTCTCGTGTAATTCTTTTTTTTTTTTTTTCTAATTTCACATGGCATGTAGGGAATATTAACTTTACCAACTTTCTGGAAACACTACCAAACCTCATTTCTCAATCGTCACCCTTAATCTCACCAACCAAACCCATGCAACTACCACAAGTAGAGCAACATCCTCCTTCATCTTAGCTTTATTTTATCACACTATAAATAGTTCCCTTCCTCTCCAACAACAATCACACCCAAAACCCTTCCAAAAATACCTATGATCTGACTACATATTTGGTCCCTTATAACACTCCTCCACAAATGGCCATAACCCAAGCAGTCCTCTCCACCATTGGCTCCACCGCCGTGAGATGTCTAGAATCGGAGCCCGTGGGACCCACGAAATCGAGAACTCCATACTCTCCGGCTTAAAACTTTACCTTCTCAACCATTTCTCCACCCAACAAACCGTAGCCATCGAGGAGTACGATGGCCTCGTGCACAACGAATTATATAGTGCCACGAAACTCTACTTAGACACCAAAATAGACCCCAATTGCAGCCTCCTCAAAGCGTGCAAATCGCAGAAAGAAAAAGACATTACCATAGCCATGGGTTTGAAGGAAGAGACACTTGACTTTTACAATGGAGTCGAGTTCAAGTGGGGTTGGCTTTGTAAGAAAACGGACATGCGCGAATACCAAGATCCTAGTAATGGTCGAACCCATTACAGATCCGAGGTTCAATCATTTGAAGTCACTTTTCACAAAAAACACAAAGACATCCCAGTTGATTCGTACTTGCCTTTCATCCTTAAGCAATCCAAACAACATTTCCAGAACAAAAAGACTCTGAAAATGTACACAACAAATGATGGCAGGCATAGTTACATGAGCCACTCTGAGGTATGGAGTTCAATACCTCTAAATCACTTCAACATTTGAAACTCTTGCTATGGAGCCTGATATGAAGGAGAAGTTAATAAACGATCTTGACATGTTCTTGAAGAGGAGTGACAAGTATAAGAAAGTTGGCAAGACATGGAAAAGAGGGTATTTGTTGTACGGACCACCGGGGACGGGGAAGTCGAGTTTGGTTGCGGCAATGGCTAATTACTTGGGGTTTGATGTCTATGATTTGGCTCTGACTGATCTTAGGAGTAACTCGGATTTGCGTCGGTTATTGGTTTCGACTACGAATCGGTCAATTCTTTTGGTGGAAGATATTGATTGTGCAGTCGAGTTGCATGACAGAGCGAATGCTAGGGCCCCACCAGCACGGTCCCGTGACCACACAGGGCATCGCGATGACGAAAGCAAGGTTAGTCTTCATTCACTTGTCTGGGCATCTTATAGTAATAATTGCTTTTTAGGATTCAACTATCATTGAAATTCAATGATCTGGACTAAAGCAGTGGAGTATCACAATTACTTCCACTATTAGAAAAATATCTTCTTAGAGACCTTATAAATGGACCAGTAATTATTCATAGTCTTTGTAGGACAGTGTTTCTTTAATACTCTCTCTCCCCGTCCCTAAGTGATATTCGTCTTAAAAAAAAATTGTTTCAAAATGAATTAGAAAAAGTTGTTTCAATATGAATGTCTTTTTGAAAATAACTTTGTCTGTAAGCGTTTATTTCGAAAAAGTTTTACTAGTTCTTTTCTATATTTAGAACTAATATTTAGCAAGTGAATAGCAAGAATATGTATATATTTTTGCCACTAAATTGTATATAAAGTGAAAAAATTTCTTGTCTCTTAAAATAAAATTTAGACATTTATTTAAGGACGGAAGGAGTAGTTTTTATTTTGGAACGACATTTTTAATGGTCTGTAATTTGGGGCAACATTTTCTAATGATCCCTAGTTCAACATGGTATGTTTGTAGCAGAAACAATGTTAGAAAAAATAAATTAATCAGAATAATTTTCATTCCTGATTAAGGCTATTTAAAATAGTGAAATGCAGTCTTAATAACTATTGTTTGTTTTCTGGCAGTCCTGTTCTTGCGTTTCAAAAAAAAAAAATGTTAGAAAAAATAAATTAATCAGAATAATTTTCATTTCTGGGTTAAAAAAAACATTAATATTCCTCTTTTACCCTTACATTTATAGTGGATTGTATCAATAAATGAGATGTACCAGTCAATTGCATGGCGGCTAGGTCGTAGAAAACCTTATCATGTTCTTCTTTCTCTTTTTTAAACAAGGTAACGCTGTCGGGATTTCTCAATATTGATGGCTTATGGTCAAGCTGTGGGGACGAGAGGATCATTGTATTTACCACAAACCACAAAGAGACGCTTGATCCTGCCCTCTTGCGACCTGGTCGTATGGACGTTCATATTCACATGTCTTACTGCACCCCTGCTGGATTCAAACTTCTTGCTAATAACTACCATGGAATCGAAGATCACGTCCACTTCAATGAAATCGAGAATTTGATCAACAACATAGAGGTTACCCCTGCTGAAGTAGCTGAACAACTCTTGAAGAATGACTCTGTTGATATAGCTATGGAGGATTTAATCGAATTTCTCCATGTTAAGAAGGCGGAAAAGGACAAGGCCGAAGTTGAGAAGGAAAAACTTGAAGAGGATTGGGAAGAAAATGAGGACGAGCATGATGAAGAAGAGGGTACTAAGAAGAAGGAGGGGATGTTCATGAAGGCAATGTGGAGTATGTTGTGTTACTGGCGGTGTTTTGGGGTTTGTTTCCTTTTCATTGTAACATGGATGGTGATATTAGGTGCAACTGGAAATTAATTAATGTGGTTTGATTGAGGGTGTTTTGAATCATATTGCTATATACCCATAAAACCTTGCCCAGATCAAACCCCAAATAAGGAGCTGGTCCGAGATCAAAATTCCAGAGACACCCCTGGGCTCCGTTCCAGTCAAATTAAACACCTAATTACCAAACTACCCCTCCCCAACAAAACCCTCCCCTCTCATCCCTCCCCTCACTCTCGCATCGCACCAGATCCACACACACACTCTCTCTCTCTCTCTTTCTCTCTCTCTCGTCCGGCGTCGGTCACGTCCCCGACACCCTCACGCCGCCGTTACTCCTACTTCCCCTCCGGTGGAGTTTTCCGATCGTCGCCGACGATTCTTCAGATCGATCCTCCGTCTCTAGATCTGCTCGTACCTCCCTCTCTCTATCTCTCTCTCTCTCTCTCTCCAGATCTGCTCCTCGATGAAGGAGCATTCCGACCAGATTTGGAGTAGATGTTGATCATGCTTCACTCTGCTTCACCACTCTCGCCGGCGCCTTCAAATTTGGACCAAATCTGTTCAGATTCCATCTCCACAGCTCGTCTTTTTCGGCAACAAACCAACTCAGGCGATAAGATCTATAACTCAGGCGAGAAAACCAACTCAAGCGGTGGTGGTGAGATCAGTCGGGTGTTGCAAGATGGTGCTGTGTGGGAGAAGGCTGGAGTCAATGTTTCTGTTGTGTATGGGGTTATGCCTCCTGAAGCTTATAGAGCTGCGAATCCAACTACTGGCAATGGTGATGCTAAGCCTTCACCTATTCCATTTTTCGCAGCCAGGATCAGCTCGGTAATTTCTTTCATTGGTTCTTGAGTATATGTAATTTGTTAATGTGTATATTTCTGCTTGTCTAATTGGTACCCCAATGATGGAATTTAGTCGAAGTTGTATTGGTTATTTAGTATGGATCCCATGATTCCGAATAGTAAATAAAGTTATACATTAGTTTTGGGCAATTCAAAGTGTTTAGTTATGGATTCTGTGGGTTGTAAACATAATCCCATAAGTGAGGTTTATGGAAATGGAGTTTGTGTTACGAAAAGCTAAGAGGAATTTTATTTATTTATCAGAAAATTAACATTATTCTTTTACAAGTGTTTTGGCGAAGTATTTGTGTAATTTTGTGGATTATTTTTGTTGGATATATAATTTTTATAGATGATTTATTAGCCGATTTTTCGAATACCATTTTTTTCTTCTACTTATAACTTATGAGATTGTCGTTGCATGGTGCTGATTATGGAGTTGATTGAGTTTGTCTTTTGTATATAAGACTTTTTATGGTTAAAAAGAAAAATGCTAAGAAATAAGACTTTTGGTCTTATGAACACGTTCAATGAGACTTTAGTCTTATGAACATGTTCAATGAGACTGTATTCTAATGAACACGTGTTCAATGAGACTTTAGTCTTATGAACAGGTTCAATAAGACTTTATGTTATGAACATGTTCAGATGAACATGTCAAATAAGATTTTAGTCTTATGAACATGTTTAATAAGACTTTAGTCTTATGAACAGGTTTAATAAGACTTTAGTCTTATTAGTGAGACTGAAAATAGCTCTTATAATACACATTATTATTCATAAGAGCAAAGTCTTATGAACAGGTTCAATAAGACTTTAGTCTTATGAACAGCTTAAAATAAGACTTTAGTCTTATGAACATGATCATAAGACTTTTGACTCTTATATGTTAATTATGTGTCAGTTATAAGAGTTTGACTGCTGTTTGACCAAGTTTGACCAAATTTGACCCAAAAAATTATTATTTTTTGTAAAAAAAATGAAAAAAGTACTTTTTGTAACTCTTATATGATAATTATGTCTAAGTAATAAGAGTTTGACTGTTGTTTGACCAAATTTGGCCAAAAAAATTTGTTATTTTTTTTTTGTAAAAAAATGGAAAAAGTGATTTTTTTTTACTCTTATGTGATAGTTATAAGAGTTTGACTGTTGTTTGACCAAATTTGACTAAAAAAAATTATTATTTTTTTGTAAAAAATGAAAAAAGTAATTTTTGTAACTCTTATATGACAATTATGTGTTAGTTATAAGAGTTTGACTGTTGTTTGACCAAGTTTGACCAAAAGAAATTTTTTTTTTGTAAAAAAATGGAAAAAGTGAAAATTTTGACTCTTATGTATTAGTTATAAGAGTTTGACTGCTGTTTGACCAAGTTTGACCAAAAAATTTATTATTTTTTTCGTAAAAAAATGGAAAAAGTGAAAATTTTGACTCTTATGTGTTAGTTATAAGAGTTTGACTGCTGTTTGACCAAGTTTGACCAAAAAATTTATTATTTTTTTCGTAAAAAATTGGAAAAAGTGAAAATTTTTTACTCTTATGTGTTAGTTATAAGAGTTTGACTGCTGTTTGACCAAATTTGACCCCAAAAAAATATTATTTTTTTGTAAAAAATTGAAAAAAGTAATTTTTTAAACTCTTATATGATAATTATGTGTAAGTTATAAGAGTTGACTAAAATTTGACCAAAAAGGTAAAATTGGGAAGAGATATGAGGGTATTTTAGTTTTCTTACATCATTTTGCTAGTGAGGGGTGTATGAGGAATTTTCCATCTGAATTTTCCTTATTTGGGTTTGAATCTGGGCTCAGGGGCCCTAGAGTCCAAGGCCCGTTTTTGTTTTGAATCCTAACTTTGTGACAGACGCAAAGGTATATGTCGTGATAGTTAAGACTCATTATCTCCATCCATACAATAATATATTGAAAATCGTATCGAAAATCATATCTTCCCTTCATAAAGCAATGTGGAGATATTTCTATCATTATTGGAGCGATTATTATTTGAAATAGATCCAAAAAAAGAGACTATGTAGAATTAAACATGTCACCCACTATATAATGAAAACCATATGTATCAAATATAAATCACAAACACAATATCACAGCCACAATTTAAGAAAATTATATGAAGAGAAAAATATAATATGACATATGTTGGGTTAATGCCTTTGAATTTGGGACGCCGAGTTAAAGGATTAAACAACAAAATAATTTCGTAATTCCGGGACGAGCACAGAAGGGGTTCGACCGAACCTAGGGAAGGACCCGGCCGGACCAGTCGAGCGTCGGAAATCAAGGACTTTGGAAAGGGGTAGGTCCGACCGGGCTATGTAGGAGATCCGGCCGGACTAGTGAAGGGTCCGACCGGACCAGGCTCTATACCCGGCCGGACCAAGGTCCCAGATTCCAGTTTCGGTCAGGTTTTCGGACTTTCGCAAAAGGGAATGTTTCAAGTCAGTTTTGAGCTTGGATTCCAAGTTCCTAGCATATTTTGAGATAGACTTTGAGTGGTATAAATAGAGACTACTAGTCTAGATCAAAATCAGCCTCACACCTCAGATTGTCATAGACAGATTATTAGAGTGCTCAGAGAGATCTGTAATTCTACAGTTGCACAGTTAGGAATTTTGTGATCAAAATTTGTGGAGCAGTAATAGTGTGATCTTGTAATCGATTTTTCAGATTGATAATAATATTCTCTCCCCTCCCCGTGGACGTAGCCAAGTTGGTGAACCACGTAAATCTGTGTTTTTGTGATCGCTTACTTTTTTTTTTTTTTTATCAAGTCTTGTTCATTGCTTTAACAACAAAAGTTGGTCAAATTTGTGAATAAAATCCTTGTAATGGTGGTCCAACACTTGATGTTATTACTGTGGCCAATTAATTACCAATATTGTACAAAATTATTTCAGTATTATACGACTTCTATGACTTCCGGTTCCCCATTTTCAATCCCATTTTCCCCATCCTTTCCCTTCTCCTTCTTTACCTTCTTAGTAGCCTCAGCTTCTGCCTTTTCCTTTTCCTTCTTTTCCTTTTCAGCAGCCTCTGCTTCTAACTTCTTAACCTTTGCCTCTTCATTCTCCTTCTTCTTGACATGTAAAAAGTCAATCAGGCCCAAAAGTGAAACATCTGGATCATCATTCTTCAATAATTGTTCTGCAACTTCAGCCGGAGTCACTTCCGTCGTTGCGATCCATTCCTCAATCTCTTCAAAAAGTCCATGAGTTTTGATCCCGAGGTAGTTCGATACAAGCAGTCTGAACCCACAAGAGGTGCAGTATGACATGTGAATATGCATGTCCATACGACCTGGTCGCAGCAAGGCAGAGTCTAGTTTGTCTTTCTGGTTTGTCGTGAATATAATGATCCGCTCGTCACCGCAACTCGACCACAACCCATCGATGAAATTAAGGAATCCGGACAATGTCACCTAATTGGTATTAAAACAAAGTTTGTCAGTTAATTATAAGCAATAGTTAAATACTCCCACCGTTTCAAAATTATTGTTGTTTTAGAAGTAAAATTTTGTTTGAAAATATTTGTCACTTTACATTTATCAAGGCATCTTTAATCTCTTATGTCAATTTTACCCTTATTAATAAATGTAAAGTATTTCTTGTATAACAATTAATTACCAAGGAAATTGCTTCATTTTAAGAATAATTGAGTCTTTTTAACGTGCATTCGTCACATTTCTTTTTAACCTTGAGTTGGAACTGTCAAAAGAATAATGTATTATATGGCTGCAACAATTAGTGAAGGATTTTCGACTTTGTGCCCTTGCATCGTGGAGGTGTGCACAATGAACAATTCCAACGGATACAAAAGATAGTAGGGTACACTCCATAGTTGACACTACTAACTACACACCCGTTGGATTAGTGACTAGTTGGATGAGTAATGCTAGGGCACAAAATAAGGTCACAAAATCTTGCTCACGAAATGAGGTGGCGATATTTTATTGGTTGCATCGATAATGGACCCGCCACACTCTAATTAAAAACACAAATAATATCATTACACATAGGATTTTGTGAGCAAGTTTTTGTGGAGAGCGAATCGTGTCAAAACAAAATTAATTGGCACGATTCAGTTTCAATAAATGAAATGCATTGATAAATAAGTTAGACGAGATAATCTAACCTGAAAAAATTGGAAAAGTCAGGAAAAATTCATGACGGGAGTAGGACTGCAATTGAAGAACTAACCTTGTTGTCTTCACCATGACCATGTCGCTTCCTTTCCATAGCCCGAGCTTTAGCAACCTCTTCCCTATCATGCAACGAAATGGAACAATCAATATCTTCCACCACCAAAATTGACCGATTCCCGGTGGCCAACAGCAGTCGCCGGAGCTCTGAATTAGAATCAATGGCTGTCAATTCCAAGTCATATATATCAAAATTCAAGTAATTAGCCATGGCAGCAATCAAGCTTGATTTCCCAGTCCCCGGTGGTCCGTACAACAAATACCCTCTCTTCCACGCCTTCCCGACCTTCCTGTAATACTCCTTCCTACTCACAAACCTCTCCAAATCCTTCATCACAGTTTCCTTAATCTCTGAATCCATGGCAAGCGTGTCGAAAGTCGCCGGATGATCGAGATTAACCGAAATCCACGACGACGGGTGTCTGCTATACATCTGCTTCGAGTCAACGGTGAAAATCTTAATACTTTTATTCTCGTTTTTCTTCATATTAGCCTCTTTCAGAACGTAAGGCAAGTAGTGATTCAGTGCCAAATCCTTGTGTTTCTTATGAAACGTGAGCTCGAATGATCGGAGATCGGATTTTACGCTGGAGGTCATGTCGGATCTATTGTAGTATGTCCTCGACGCAGTCTTCTTCTGTACCCAAACCCAATTGAATTTGACTTCGTCATAATAATCGACGAGTTCTTCGTTCGATTCGACGGAGACGTTGACGTTGATTTCGTTTGGGGCTTTTGTGATTTTGAGACGCTGTGTGTTGCTTGAGAAACGGTCTGCTAAGTAGAGCTGCGCCGCCTCGTAGAATTCGTTGGTGATGAGGTCGTCGAACTCGTAGATCACCATTGTTAATTGGTTGGTGAGGCGGTTGAGGAAAGTACGAATGCCGGAAGAGAGGTAGTCTTGGAATTCCGGTGGCAAGTACTCTCGGGCTACGCTGCGTGCCACCATGGCTGCGGCGGCGATTGAGCCTATTGTGGAAATGGCTGTTTTGGCCCTGGCCATTTTGGATCCGGTTGAACTTGAAGACATGTTTCGAAGGAGTTTGAGAGAGTGGAGTTGGATGACTGAAAAAAAAAAAAAGGGAAAATGAGTGTATGTTTATAGATGGAGTGGGTGGAGAGCATGAGAGAAATATACTCCCCCTTAGTTATTTTAATTTATAAAATCAAAGAAAAAATTATTAACTTCTATTTTGATAAAAAAATTATAGAATAATTGATTATTTTTTTTAGTAATGAGTATATTATTAACGGTGAATCAGTAACATTTTTTTATAATAATTAATTTTTTGTAAGTTTTTAGTCAAAAGTATAATTAAATTAACAATTTTAGCCTTGTAGATTAAAGTGAGACGAAAAAAATATAAAAAAAATTGGCAGCAGAATAGTAATTGAGAATTTCTACTATTCCTAATTGGCGTATCTGAAGATATTTTTTCTATAAGACAAAAAACCATTTTCTTAAAAAACTAATTGTAATCACAGCAAATAATAATTTGCAGAGGAGTCCAACAACTCCCTCAAACCGTTTTCTCTCTCTCTGATCCCTTTCTTCTTCCTCCATCGTCTCCATTTCCCTCTGTTTTCTTTGTCCGATCTCCATTTGTGTTTCCGAATCTCCTAATTTAAACATTAATCGTTACTTCAATGATTAATGTTTAAATTAGGAGAGATTTCTTGCTTTTCAATAATAATTAGATTAGATAAATTTTTAGATTTGTAGTTTTTCTTCTTGTTAAATTGTTGAATAAAACATGTTGCTTTGCTTCTCGTTTTATTATATGTTATCTCCCCTATGTCGGGAGCCTTTGCCATCTCCCATTTGAGCCTTTGTCTTCTCCCTTTTGTTGGGAGCCTCTGCCTTCTCTCCTATGTGAGAGCCTTATAATGATTTTGATATTTGTTCTTGGTGTCTTGCTTGAGATGTTTTGTTGCACATTTACTGCCGACTCAAATGCGTCATTGTATTGTGTCTTCAAAGCTAAATTCTTACCGTTTGGGGGTTTATTAAAGGCCAGTGTTGTGCCGTGTCCAAGTTCTGCTTGGAGAAGCATTTGTGCATCACAGGTTATGATTCCCAGGGACAATTACTGGAGATTTGGTTCGGGGTTGGCTATCATTATTCGAGATGTGCTAAGCAATCTATGTTTAAATCTTAATTGCAATTATTACATTATGGACGAGCCTCCGTCGTTTGTGGAACGCCGCCTTATTAAATTTTATTAATGCAATTATGTGTTTTAAAAAAAAAACATCACAGCAAATACTTGTTATGGTTATGAAACATTATATTAGTTGTTTATGTGATAATATAGAAATTATTTTACTGGTAGCACTTGTAATTAATATGAGCATGGTATAATTGTGGCTTCCCTTGCATTTATCCTATACAAATTCCATAGTTTACGTAGTATTAGCCCAATTACATCCTTATATTACATGCACACGTTTGCACTTGAAAAGGAGTATTAATATGGACACGATATACATTATTGTAGGGAACTATATTGACGCAGCACGGAAGTGATAGTATTCGTGATTAGCGTACTAAACACAAGAATTCACAAGTGTCACGACCCCGATCCCGCGGGCCGGGAGTTCGCGAGCTGGACGTCGACTTAATAAATAAAATACCAAAATACAGAAGATAAAAATTCCTCTTTATACCAAAAGATGATAATACACGGTTTTAGAAATCCAATTCTTAACAACATTACTAAACCACTAATATAAGCTCCACAAGCTTACACCAAAATACAAAATATTACAACTTCTTAATGACGTCACAGTTTGGTAATACTATCCCAAAGGTTGTACATTTAAGTAATGCAAACCGAACAACAACCTGCCCCAAAAGCCACGAACCCTCTCGACGTCCTCCTCGTGATCAGCGAGTCCTATTACTTTCCTCCTGGGGGGGGGTGTTAAGGAAAAACAAGATAAAAGAAAAGGGGTGAGATAAATCTCAATAAGCCACTAATGCAACTACATGACATGTTATGATGCAATAAACAATAATAAAACTCACATAGCACGTAGCAATTAGCAGTTAACAGATAGCAGCGAAAATAAACAAGTAACAAATGATATAAGCCAAGGTTTCCCAAACGGATAGAACAATTGCTGCGCAGCTTCAACCAAATCAACCAATCAACCAATCTTCGTAGTAGCATAAACAGCTGAAGATGACAACCCCGGTACCGGAACCATGTAACAACGATAAAGTAACAAGGGGAATATGACACAAAGTCATAACCCAAACAACTAGCTAGAATACTCACCAAAGGGAGCTAGCTCATCCCAACCAAGGCCAATATGGGAGGGGAAAAGAGGAACCAATGGACGATACTATACTGGACTTGGCTCGTGCCATTATAATATTATCCATTGCCTGACTCGAACACAAGTACCAGCTGGACTTTCAAATAACGGCTAAGTAATAAAATACTAGCTCAAATAAACAATTAATGATTCCAAAGTAGGGAACCATGCCAAATAATCATCATGAAGATAAATCACTCCAACATCACATTATAAAGTTGTTCCAACATTTTCAAACAATACTTAGTTAAATTACATAAAACATTTGTTCACAAATGAACCAATCTCAAGCACTAGAGTGTTCCACGATATTAACTTAAGTTAACTAGAATGGTACCCCGAGCCTAGACCAAGCCGACTTCGAAAAACAACTAAAAATAAAGACCTTCAGTTCAGCCAGTATGGGCGGTCGCCCAAAACCATCATGGGCGGTCGCCCAAAACCCTTGCCTAACACCAAAACAACTGATGACCTGGGCGGTCGCCCAACCCAAAAGTGGGCGGTCGCCCAAAACCTCCATCGGCTGGGATGAACTGGGTTCTAGCCATTTCTTTACCAAAACTCAACACAACCAAAATCTAACACCCTAACTAGCATATTAAGGTACTAGAACAACTTATAAGCCTAAAAGGACCCATATAACAACATCTAACAACCCAATTCAATAAATGATTCAAACATCAAATTCTCACAAAAGTGGATAAAATATCAATCAACTCAAAATCCAACCAAGAAACAATATATAGCAATCAAAGCATCATCTAAATTTAGAATGAACATTTTTAGCATAAAAAGGGGGGAAAGCAACTTACTTGGGAATTATGAGAGGAGACGGAATTCAGTTTTTCTTAGCTACAAACGATCCTAGCGACGATCTAAACATTTTACATAAAATGAGCAATAAGAAAAGATGAATAAAAGAGTATCAAAAGAAGGAAATTGGGAGGGGAGTTTCTTACCTTCAATGGAGGAGAGAGAGAGAGAGAAATCGGGTGAGAGGGGGGGGGAATGCAGAGAAGAGTGAGGGAGAAGGGAGGGAGTAGTTAAGATATTTCAAAAAAATATACCCTTAAGCCCCTCTACTTCTACCTTGAACAATTAAACCCAAACCAAATATCTCTCAATTAACACTAAAGCTCCTAACTTCAAACTTAGCACAATTGATCAATTAAAATGCTAGACATAAAGATATTATGATATATAAAATGCACACATAAATAATAAATTAAATACATGAAATTCATAAAATAGTGCTAGGGTTTCGGGTCGCGACAACAAGCAATGAATCCTCAAACACAATAAACTTGGAATCCACCAAGAAAGAGAAATAAATCTACAAGAACAAAAGTTCAATTGATAAAATAAAAGTTGTAACCCTAAAACAATGTAAGAAAAAGAGTATTTATACTCCTAACAAAATAACATAAACTAAATAAAACATAAATCCCGAAAATAACCCAAGTCTGCACTAAAAACGAGAAAAAACGCAAACTGGTAAGTTTCTGCCCGACAAGCGGGCGGGCGCCTGGTGAGGACCAGGTGGGCGCTCAAGTCGACAGAAAGATCAGCCGCCTGAAGATTAAATTCAGCCGGGCGCTTGCCCACCACTAGGCAGGCGCTCGGTCTGCGGCTTGGTCTGCAACGCTGCTGGAATCTGCTGTCTTGCTCCTACATCAGTCTCCTCCACCTCTAAAGAACTCGACCCCGAGTTCTCACTAGTATAAAGTGTTGGTAGTGGTGCCCTAGGCACGTTTAATAAACGTTGTAATTGTTATCATTTATTTCATATCAATAAAGAG
Source organism: Campanula takesimana (assembly GCA_026119855.1). Lineage (NCBI taxonomy): Eukaryota > Viridiplantae > Streptophyta > Magnoliopsida > Asterales > Campanulaceae > Campanula > Campanula takesimana. The sequence goes on from JAOWBW010000280.1 coordinate 884,296, forward strand.
ATGGTTTTGATTATCATTGTTGTTCATGTTTACTTATAATAATCTCCGTCCCTAGTACTTGTTAAGCACTAGTATAAAGGCTAAATGATCATGGGATGATCATGTTAGATTTATGGGTACTTGTTTGGAACAAGGGACTGGACATGACCCGCTGTATGAGATTTATGTCATGGTCTATGTCGAACATATGTCTCATATTAGTTATGTCATTCGAATCCTTAGACATGAAGTTATTATAATCTTCCACTTGATGAACATTATGTTTGACATATTCAAACGCTACCTTTAATCGGGTAGTTATAAAGGGTATGATTGGCATAATCGGATTCACGTAGAGAAGAATAATAAGCTAAATGGATTTGTCCCTCTTCGGAGAGATGTCAAGCTTGGGCCTCTCGAAGGAATAATGTTGATGGAAATGTTCGGCCGAACTCAAATGAATTGATTAGATCAATGTCATTTGGATTATCAACATATTCGGTATCGAGAAAGTATTGAACAAAACAAGTTGACTGTTTGACCATGACTTGTGTTCAATGACATCGTGGACAAAGGGATTATGACATATTCTAAAGGAATGCGAACTTGTATCTAGTTATACTATTTGGGTAGGTATGACGGTTTGCTAGAACCTAATAATATCTTATGGTTTCATGTTTGAACCCATTGCCAACTTAGTATAATCCTAGAGGGTCACACACAATAGAACGAATCCTAAATAAGGACTAAATTGGAAATTTTGGAAAATTGGATTTGCTGGGTTCTTTGGGCGACCGCACATGGTTTTGGGCGGCCGCACGCCTCTGTTTGGGCGGCCGCACAGTACTGTCGGGGGCAGATTCCTAATTTGATTAGGAAACGAATTTTGGACAGTTTTTGATACAAGTTTCCTATTTGGAATAGGTCCTACTTATGTATAAAAGACCAAATTCGGCCAGCACTCTTCCCCAATGTTTTGTGAGTCTCCAAAAGAGTTTGAGAGAGTTTATTTTGTTCCAAGATATCTTTTGATTGAAGAACAAAATAATACACAAATAAAATTCCATATAGTCATATTAAATTGTGAAAGTGTGTTTCATAATTTTGGTCTAGCAACCAAGATCAAGAAGCTCCTTGATATTCGTTCGTGGTGTGGATACCGCTAGAGGGTGAAGCTCATCATCTACAAAGTTCGTGTTCTTACTTTCATTGTGATCAAGCTTCAAATCTCCACCAAGATCAAAGCTAGAATTCAAAGTCATCAAGGGTTAGTTTTCCCTCTATTCATATTGTTGTATTTGATTTAATCATATAAACGGATCTATGGGCTTTTGGGTTTTATAAATTTTAAATGCTAAATTCCGCTGCGCATGTACATCGAAACCCAACATAAAGAACCCCATCTGCGTGGTACTCATAAATATCTGCAACATTGAATGTATTAGAGATATTCAAATCATCAGGAAGTGCCACCACATAAGCATTATCATTAATCTTGCGAGTCACTTTGAACGATCCATATTTGCGAGGTTGTAAATTCTTGTAAGTACCAACGGGAAAACGCTCCTTGCGAAGAAACACCATCACCTCATCACCAACCTTGAAAACCTTGACCCGCTTCTTATTATCAGCAGCAGCCTTATTCTTCAATCTCGTTGCTTCCAATCTAGCTTTGACCGCCTCCTTGACAGCTTGCACATCACTGGCCATACTTTCCGCCGCTTGACTCGCACCCCAACCCTTAGGTAACGGTACCATATCCACCACATGCCTAGGAGTAGAAGTATAGACCAAAGAAAAATGTGATTTACCCGTAGCCGAATGTACGGCACTGTTGTAAGCAAACTCCACATGCGGTAAAGCTAAATCCCACTGCTTCGGCTTGTCACCACAAACACTTCTGACCATATTCCCCAATGTTCTGTTAGTAACCTCTGTCTGACCGTCCGTCTGCGGATGAGCTGTAACGCTGCTGGAATCTGCTGTCTTGCTCCTACATCATATATCTAACAACTCAAACATTTAGATGAGCTGGCTACTTACTCAATAGATTAGACTTTAAATAAGCGTCGTTCTGCATTCGTCTTGTGTCAGTAAGTTCTTTTTGATTCATTTTGTATGTGGAAACGCTTTTTTTCTTTTTTTCTTTTTTCCTTTTTAGACTTTATTCCAAACTAGTCCTCTTTCAATTTGAAGCAAAACTTAGAGCAGAAAATTTGTGTTGGGTATGCCCATTTATATCTCAGTTTTTATTGTATAGATTTGATTAATCTATCACCCAAGTTTTATTTTATGGACTTTAGACTCATATGTAAGAAGTATTTATACTTCATTTTTGGATAGTCCATTTTGTTTAGAATAGGCTTAGAGATATGACTAATATTTCAATATTGATCAAGAAACTCAGGCGCGCCTACGCGCCTGTAAATGAGTGCGCGTGGTCTTGCACCAGTATAGGTCTACGCGCCTTATTGCTCTTTCTTATCACTTAGAAGATTTTCTAAAGTTATGAAGACTTGATGAAATTCAAACTATGCCTGAGATCCAATGGTGGAAAAATAACACGTATGCACCCAGATATGAGGACAACTGTCCACAACGGTCATATTGATGTTATGTGTCTAACGGCTATAAAAGGACACGTGCCCCTATCTATGAGCTCCAGAACATCTGTCCTTGATCTTATCCACAATTGATTCCTAACGGCTAGTTTTGAGAGCTCACCTATAAATACCCCATAACTTCAACCATTTGAAGTTGCTAAGTTTCTCTGAATTTTCGCTCTCAAGTATTCGTTGAAGATTTGAAGATTGCTCATTGAATTCCCAGATTCCTCAAGAACACCTTCATACTTTCATCCTTAGCCCAAATTTTCAAGCAAAACACATTAGATTTCTTCTGTTCTAAATCAAACAGATCTAAAGAGCTTTGAATCTAAGAACACACACGCACCTCTTTAAGTTTAATCATTTGGATCTTTCTTAAAGAGATACACTGGTTTAATATAGGATTTGATCTTTCATAGATATAGATCTTTGAGTTAGTTTGTGCTCAAAAGTTGTAACTTGTAAAACCTACTCATATTATAAGATCTCCATTAGAAATCCAAGACTAACCATCTTGGTAGAGAAAGTAGATCATTTCTCGATCGAACCTCTCCAAATAGCGCGTATTTATTTCTTGTCATTTACTTTCAAGTTTATCTCTTATTTCACTATTTGTTTGTTCATTCATTGTACATTGAATAGATTGATTATTGTTGTGTTTGTTTCATATTTGTCTTAGTTTCATCTTACACTCACTATGAGCCAAAATCTTTAGTGTGTGTGTGCACCCCTGTCGCGACCCCGGACCCCGCGGGCCCGAGACCGCGATCTGGACGTCGACTCTAAAACCAAAACTATGAAATACCAAGGTTAACAATTCCATTTAGTACCAAAGGTGATAATCCAAAGTTTTACAAAACCAAGTTTAATAAAAACCAAATACAACTATCATAAACTTCCACAAGTTTATGCCCAACAAAAGATAAATATACAAATCCTAATGACGTCAATGTTTGGTACAACTACCCCAAAAAGGTTACACATTTACATAATGTAAACCAACCTATAACAACCTTCCCCAAAAGAATGGATCCACACTCGACGTCCTCTTTCTCGTGATCAGCGAGACTAATCCTTAGCACCTGGGGGGGGGGGTTAAGGAAAAACAAAGATAAAAGAAAAGGGGGTGAGATAAATCTCAATAAGTTACTAATGCAACTACATGACATGCTATGATGCAAGAAGCAATAAGCAATAATAAATATCACATAGCACGTAGCATTTATCACATAACAGATAGCAGCGGAAATAAACACATAACAAAGGATATAGCCAAGGTTTTCCAAACCGGAACATCCAAATAAAGGATCGCTGCGCAGCTTCAATCATCAACAAAACATCATCTTCACAATAGCATGAAAGCCGAAGAGAAAACCCCGGTACCGGAACTAATAACCATAAGAAGTGTCAAAAGGGACGGGAGACATGCCACAAAGTCATGCTCCAAGAAGCTAAAATGCACACAAAGGAGCTAGCTCTTCTCACATCCAAGGCCAATCTGGAGGAGGGTAATAATGGGGCAAAACAATGGTCAACATCACAATGGACTTGGCCGTGCCATCATAATGTTTCGCATCGCCCAAACACACACAAAATACCAGCTGGACTTTCAAATAAATGCTAAGTAATAAATACTAGCTTAAATAAACAACTTAGGGTTCCAAAGTAGGGAACCAATCCAAATAAATCACCACAAAGGTAATACTAATATAAACCGCACATCAAAGATGAACCACATTCCCAAAATGGTACTTAATCAAATTCCATATCGTATTTATTCACAAAAGAATCAAGTCTAATCAATAACGTGTTCCACGATGTTATCTTAAGTTAATTAGAAGGATTAAACCTAAACTAGTTAAGCCTCAAGTCTTAAACCAAGCAAAAGGGCAAAATTCCTGGAACAGGGGCGGGCGGGCGCCTGGAATGGGGTGGGCGCCTACCAGAAGGTCTGGCCATTAGAAAAGGTCATGTAGGCGGGCGCCTGGGTCAAGGCAGGCGGGCGCCTGGTCTACGGGCTGGGAGGAATTCCCAGCTGGGTTTCATGAAAATGCCTAACCATTTCATACCAAATCCATAAACACTCAAAATCAACACTCCCAACAAGATTTCTAAGGTACCCAAACATCATTTAACCCAAAAGGGGATCTTAACAACACCCTTTATCAACCCATTTCAAGAATCAAAACCAACATTCAAGATTTCACCATTTTTAACCAAAAACTCAAATAAATTCCAAACAAATTCAAAACCCAACCAAACTTCAAATATAGCACATCAAACATCAAATAAACATGATATGGACATTTTAGCATCAAAATGGGGGAAAAGTAACTTACTTGCAAATTCTCAAAGTTGATGGATTTCAAATCTTTTTGATTCTACGCGATCCTATCGACGATCTAAACAATGTTCACGTTTTAAGAAATGAATAATAATGAGAGGAAGAAGGAGTAAATGATGAGAGAAGAAAGAGGAAGAAAATTTACCCAATACTTGGAGAGAGAGAGAGAAATGGCTGGAAGATGGGGAATGGGAGGAGGGGTGGAGTGTATGAGGGAGAAGGAGGTGTAGGGAGGTGAGGGGAGTAGGGGAATTATTTAAAAAGTTACAACTAGACCCCCTCCCCATACTAACACAATTACCTACACTCCCGACTAACAATTAAGACTCAACACTTCCACACTAGCCAAACAACTCGAATAAAATGCTAGGCATAATTATTATGAAACATAAAATGCACACATAATATTTAAATAAATAATAATTTAAATAGATAAATAAGCAAATAATTAAATAAAAATCATTTAATTACTAATAAAATAGAGCCTATATTTCGGGTCGTGACATTCACTCCCACTTAAAGAAAATTCGACCCGAATTTTAACGAGACTCACCTTAAACAAAAAGCCACGGAAATTTCCTCTCGATCTCATCTCGGAGCTCCCACGTCGACTCCTCGATATTATGATTCCTCCAAAGAACTCGAACCAACGCAATGCTCTTGTTTCTCAACTCTTGGACTTTAGAATCTAAGATCCAAACCGGTCGTTCCTCATAAGTCATATCGGGCTCAATATCCTCTGGTATCCTCGGTAACACGTGAGACGGATCATGAACATACTTCCGAAGCATAGAAACGTGAAAGACGTTGTGCAACCGGTCTAAAGATGACGGTAACGCAAGGCGATACGCTAGAAGTCCAACCTTTCCCAAAATCTCAAACGGGCCAATAAACCTCGGAGCCAATTTGCCCTTCTTCCCAAACCTACGAATACCCACCTTCGGAGATACCTTCAAGAATACCCAATCACCGGTCTGAAAGCTAAGATCTCGCCTTCGGTTATCCGCGTAGCTCTTATGTCGACTCTGGGCTGTCTTCAATCGATCCCGGATAACTCTAACCTTTCCAACTGAATCCCGAAGCAAATCGATGACCACGATCTTCGCTTCACCAACCTCATCCCAACAAATAGGTGATCTACACTTTCTTCCATATAAGGCCTCATACGGTGCCATCCCGATACTAGCCTGATAACTGTTGTTGTAAGAGAACTCCACTAACGGTAGGTGCGAATCCCAAGAATCGGAGAAGTCTATCGAACACGCTCGCAACATATCCTCAAGAATCTGAATAGTCCTCTCGGATTGACCATCGGTCTGGGGATGAAAAGCCGTACTGAATCGCAAATCTGTGCCCAAAGCTTCCTGAAACGCCTTCCAGAATCTAGAAGTAAACCTCGGGTCTCGATCTGACACAATGCTAACCGGAACCCCATGCAATCTAACGATCTCATCAATGTAAAGGGTCGCAAGCTTCTCCATCGAATATCTGATATCAATAGGCAAGAAATGAGCACTCTTGGTCAATCTATCCACGATTACCCAAACACTGTCATACTTCCTACGGGTACGAGGCAGTCCCGTAACGAAATCCATAGTCACATGCTCCCATTTCCATTCCGGAATATCTAACGGCTGAAGTAATCCCGCGGGTCTAGATGCTCGGCTTAGACCTGCTGACACGTTAAACACTTCGATACATACTCAGCTATTTCCCTTTTCATATTAATCCACCAAAATTGTTGCTTCAAATCCTGATACATCTTCGTACTACCCGGATGAATAGTATACCTCGATTTGTGACCCTCATCAAGAACTCTCTGTTTAATTCCATCAACATCCGGAACACACAAACGACCACGGAATGTCAAAACTCCACTCGAACTCAATGAAAAATCCTCGAAGTTCTTTTCCTTCAATTTACCCATTATCTTCACCAACTCGGGATCTACTTTCTGAGCTTCCTTTATCCTCTGAACTAGGGTCGGAGACACCCTAATATTCGCAAAAATAGCCCCATGTCTCGATTCACGAGGAGACCAATCTCGAACATCCTCAAGCATTTTCCATTCTCGAACCATCATCGAAGCCACATAAGACTTTCTACTAATCGCATCGGCTACCACATTCGCCTTCCCCGGATGATAAGATATCGTACAATCATAATCCTTCAACAATTCCATCCATCGGCGCTGTCGGTTGTTCAATTCCTTCTGGGAGAATAGGTACTTCAAACTCTTGTGATCGGTGAAAATCCCAAACCTCACTCCATAAAGGTAATGCTTCCATTTGTGCAACGCAAATACAATAGCCGCTAACTCCATATCATGAGTCGGGTAATTCTGCTCACTAGGGGTCAACTTCCTCGAAGCATACGCAATTACTTTCCCATTCTGCATCAACACACAACCCAAACCCTCTTTCGAAGCATCACTGTAAATCACTAGGCCATCGCTCCCATTAGGCAAACTCAAGATCGGTGCGGTAGTCAACCTCTTCTTTAATTCCTCGAAACTCTTGTCACATTTCTCGGTCCACACAAACGGAACATTCTTCCGGGTCAACTGAGTCATCGGAGTAGCAATCCTCAAAAACCCTTCAATAAACCTTCTGTAATACCCGGCTAAACCAAGAAAACTACGAATCTCGGTCACTGACTCGGGTCTCTTCCAATCCACTATGGCTTTAATCTTTGAAGGATCCACCGAAATCCCGTCTTTAGAAATCACATGACCCAGAAATGACACCTTCTCGAGCCAAAATTCGCATTTACTGAACTTCGCAAATAATTTCTCCCTCGCAAGAACGGATAAAAACTGTCCTCAAATGCTGCTCGTGCTCCTCTCGAGATTTCGAATAAACAAGAATGTCGTCGATGAAGACTACCACGAACGAATCAAGATAGGGATGGAAAATACGGTTCATTAAATCCATAAATACGGCCGGCGCGTTAGTCAACCCAAACGGCATAACCATGAACTCATAATGACCGTAACGAGTGCGAAAAGCAGTCTTCGGAATATCCTCGATCGAACCTTCAACTGATGGTACCCACTCCTCAAATCAAGTTTGGAAAACACAACGGACCCTTGAAGCTGATCAAACAAATCATCAATGTGCGGTAGAGGATACTTATTCTTCACCGTAACCTGATTCAACTTCGGTAATCGATGCACAATCTCAACGAACCATCTTTCTTCCGCACAAACAAAACCGGTGCTCCCCACGGGGAAACACTAGGGCGGATAAACCCTCGATCAAGCAACTCTTGCAACTGAACCTTTAATTCCTTCAACTCAGCGGGAGCTAACCTATAAGGTGCTTTCGAAATTGGAGCCGTACCCGGCAAAAGATCTAAACAAAACTCAATCTCACGATCGGGAGGCATATCATACTCGGTAGAGAAAACATCGGGAAATTCCCGGACTACCCGAACACTATCAAAACTAGGGGATTCTTTCCTAGTATCAAGAACACTAGCCAAATACCCTTCACAACCACTATGCAATAATTTTCTCGCTTTCATAAAAGAAATTAAGCGAACCTTTCTACTCAGAGGACTAGCCTAAATAACAAACTTAGGCACATCGGGAATAGAAAAAGTAACAGTTTTCTTACGGCAATCAACGGACGCATGAAACTTGCTCAACCAATCCATACCCAAAATGACATCAAAGTCTTGGATAGGAAGAACTACCAAATCCGCGCAAAGGACTCGACCACAAATAACCACATCACAAGCACGAAAGACTCGATCAGAAATCAAGCATTCTCCTATAGGGGTCGACACCTCTAGCACGTACGGTAAAGACTCAAATGCAGCATTTAACATAGAAGCAAATTGCACAGAAATGTATGAATGAGATGATCCTGGATCTACTAACGCTCGTGCGCTCACATTAGACACAGAAACAATACCTCCAATAACGGATGGATCATCGGTAGCTTGTTGTTGATTCATTGCAAACACTTTCCCTTGGACCTTGGGCTTTCCCGTAGCGTCCCTCTTTTGACCCTGATTAGTACCAACTCCAAACCCGGATGCTTTTCCTCTACCTCTCGGGCAATCTTTTACAAAGTGACCCATTTGACCACAATTGGTGCACCTTCCTTGCTTCTTCCAACACCGGTCTTCAGAATGACCTTCCTTTTGACAATACGAACAAAGCCTCCTAATTTGGCTCCCTTGGTTCCCGGAAGTGGTACCCGGGTTCCTTAGGATCGGTTGTCCTCGGAACTGAGATTGTCCCCCAAAGCTACCTCGGTTATCAATTCTTGGTTGTGACTTGCTCTGCGCTCCTTGCTTACTCGGGTTGGCCACCTCGGTCTTCCTCTTATGTTCCCCAATATCTTGCTCTATAAGATAGGCTCGATCCACCGCATCTTGAAATGTTACAATCCGTTGAGCAATAAGTTGAGTGCGGATGGAGGTCTTCAATCCCCGAATGAATCTCATAGCCTTTTGTTCCTCGGTCCTCACCAAATAGTCGCAATACCGGGCTAATTCTATGAACTTCGCCGAGTATTGTGCTATAGACAACACACCTTGCTCTAGGTTGAGTAGCTCGATCTCCTTTCGGTTTTGATCAACAACCGGAATGAAATGCTCCTTGAATTTGCGCACAAACAACTCCCACGCATACACCGTGTGAGTATCATCCCAAGTAGCTTTAACACCTTTCCACCAATGCTCGGCGGCTCCCACAAGCTTGTAAGCCGCGAACCGGACCTTATCCTCATCCGAACACCCAAATACATCATAAATCTTCTCCATCGACTCAATCCACAACTCAGCTTTCCTTACATCGGGTTCCCCATTGAATTCAACCGGTTTCAACTTCAGAAATTGCTCTAATCCATAGCGGGGTGGTGCTTGTTCTACCCTCGGACCTTGATCATGTATGGCCTTCATGGCCGCCTCAAACATGCCTTGAAACATGGCACGTGCTTCTTCCCTTGTATCATTCTGATTCTGTGCCCCACTAGTTCCTCCTCTGTTTCTTCTTCCAGACATTGCGAGTAATTACCTGCATAAGACATCAACCGTTAATCACTCCGCACACTACTACCCACCTAGGTCATACTAATCCACCTAGACTCATACTTAGAGCTAATGCCATAGCTCTGATACCAACTGTCGTGACCCCGGACCCCGCGGGCCCGAGACCGCGATCTGGACGTCGACTCTAAAACCAAAACTATGAAATACCAAGGTTAACAATTCCATTTAGTACCAAAGGTGATAATCCAAAGTTTTACAAAACCAAGTTTAATAAAAACCAAATACAACTATCATAAACTTCCACAAGTTTATGCCCAACAAAAGATAAATATACAAATCCTAATGACGTCAATGTTTGGTACAACTACCCCAAAAAGGTTACACATTTACATAATATAAACCAACCTATAACAACCTTCCCCAAAAGAATGGATCCACACTCGACGTCCTCTTTCTCGTGATCAGCGAGACTAATCCTTAGCACCTGTGGGGGGGTTAAGGAAAAACAAAGATAAAAGAAAAGGGGGTGAGATAAATCTCAATAAGTTACTAATGCAACTACATGACATGCTATGATGCAAGAAGCAATAAGCAATAATAAATATCACATAGCACGTAGCATTTATCACATAACAGATAGCAGCGGAAATAAACACATAACAAAGGATATAGCCAAGGTTTTCCAAACCGGAACATCCAAATAAAGGATCGCTGCGCAGCTTCAATCATCAACAAAACATCATCTTCACAATAGCATGAAAGCCGAAGAGAAAACCCCGGTACCGGAACCAATAACCATAAGAAGTGTCACAAGGGACGGGAGACATGCCACAAAGTCATGCTCCAAGAAGCTAAAATGCACACAAAGGAGCTAGCTCTTCTCACATCCAAGGCCAATCTGGAGGAGGGTAATAATGGGGCAAAACAATGGTCAAGATCACAATGGACTTGGCCGTGCCATCATAATGTTTCGCATCGCCCAAACACACACAAAATACCAGCTGGACTTTCAAATAAATGCTAAGTAATAAATACTAGCTTAAATAAACAACTTAGGGTTCCAAAGTAGGGAACCAACCCAAATAAATCACCACAAAGGTAATACTAATATAAACCGCACATCAAAGATGAACCACATTCCCAAAATGGTACTTAATCAAATTCCATATCGTATTTATTCACAAAAGAATCAAGTCTAATCAATAACGTGTTCCACGATGTTATCTTAAGTTAATTAGAAGGATTAAACCTAAACTAGTTAAGCCTCAAGTCTTAAACCAAGCAAAAGGGCAAAATTCCTGAAACAAGGGCGGGCGGGCGCCTGGAATGGGGCAGGCGGGCGCTTGAATGACCAGAAGGTCTGGCCATTAGAAAAGGTCATGTAGGCGGGCGCCTGGGTCAAGGCAGGCGGGCGCCTGGTCTACGGGCTGGGAGGAATTCCCAGCTGGGTTTCATGAAAATGCCTAACCATTTCATACCAAATCCATAAACACTCAAAATCAACACTCCCAACAAGATTTCTAAGGTACCCAAACACATCATTTAACCCAAAAGGGGATCTTAACAACACCCTTTATCAACCCATTTCAAGAATCAAAACCAACATTCAAGATTTCACCATTTTTAACCAAAAACTCAAATAAATTCCAACAAATTCAAACCCAACCAAACTTCAAATATAGCACATCAAACATCAAATAAACATGATATGGACATTTTAGCATCAAAATGGGAGAAAAGTAACTTACTTGCAAATTCTCAAAGTTGATGGATTTCAAATCTTTTTGATTCTACGCGATCCTATCGACGATCTAAACAATGTTCACGTTTTAAGAAATGAATAATAATGAGAGGAAGAAGGAGTAAATGAAGAGAGAAGGAAGAGGAGGAAAATTTACCCAATACTTGGAGAGAGAGAGAGAAATGGCTGGAAGATGGGGAATGGGAGGAGGGGTGGAGTGTATGAGGGAGAAGGAGGTGTAGGGAGGTGAGGGGAGTAGGGGAATTATTTAAAAAGTTACAACTAGACCCCCTCCCCATACTAACACAATTACCTACACTCCCGACTAACAATTAAGACTCAACACTTCCACACTAGCCAAACAACTCGAATAAAATGCTAGGCATAATTATTATGAAACATAAAATGCACACATAATATTTAAATAAATAATAATTTAAATAGATAAATAAGCAAATAATTAAATAAAAATCATTTAATTACTAATAAAATAGAGCCTATATTTCGGGTCGTGACAACCCCCTTTAAGTACTTTGCGCCTATTTTACAATCTTAATTTCCATTGTGCATTTCACTCACTCTCTTAGGCGCATTTCATTACGCTTATTTGATTAATTGAGCATTTGCAATTGAGTTTACTAGGGTTCGAAAAGAATTTCAAAACAACTATTCACCCCCTAGCTATTTTTCATACCCTTGTTGCCCTTTGAGACCAACAACTTGACTACCTAGCAATCGAGCAAGTTCGTTTCTTCGATTTGAAATTAGTGGACGAAATGCATGAAAAAAAAGAAGAGAAATATTCAATAATATACCGCAAGATGATTTACATGTTATTGTAAGTTGTTTTACGATTTTTTAATGTGCGCCTTTAAAACACATAATGAGACTTATATACTCTTTTCGTCTCATAACAAACTTTCCTTCAAATGTTAGGAACGTAAATTAAAGAAAAGTATGTGGGGTGTGTGTGAAAGAGAGAGAAAGTGAGGGAGATAATAGTAAGTGGATAGTTGTTGTGAGTGAGAGAGAGAAAGTAGATATATTTTTTTCCTTTTTGAGTAAGTAGGAGTTTCCAATGGGACGCCCAAATTGACAAAATGAGAAGTTTGTTATGGGACGGAGGCATTATAATTATAACAATTTTACTTAAAAAATCTCATCATATTACAAAAAATTGTTATAATTACATAGATTTACTACTATATATAAGTCTTATCATATGCCCTAAGGGTACACGTTAGAAAAACCGGTTACTACCTCTATACCCAAATAAATGTCGCGTTTTTTGAACGTTTCTACGAAGAGACTTTGAGTAATAATTGTAAACTAATATAATCATTCTAATGAAAATTTACTACCTCTATCCCCAAATAAAGCGCCACAAAATTTGGTCTACAAAATGATGTGTCAAGATTTTATTGGTGATTTTAATTAGAGTGTGGCGGGTCCACTATTGATGTAGCCAATAAAATATCGCCACCTCATTTTCTATCCATCATTTTGTGAAGTTCTTTTGTGCCCCTAGCATTGCTCTATTTATATTAGTGTATCAATAAGAAATTTTACAATTTTATAAGAATAATTAACTCTATCTTACATTTATTGTTCAAAGTTCATTCATACTAACATTTAAATAATGACGATATTTATTTTTTTTTTGGGGGGGGGGGGGGGGACAGAGGGATTATTTTATTGCTATAACAGGTCCCGAGCCACCTTTAATATGACAGACCGTGACCCTCATTTAACTCTAAAAATCAAAAGAAAAATGTGTAAATTTTATTATGAGGCTTTGACCAATAAGTCCCTATGCCAAATAAAAACGACCAATAAGGACATGCATTTTGAAAACCTACCAAAAAGTCCCTGGAATAGTTGTTGGACTAGAATACCCCTCCCACCCACACGCGCCTAGCAACACAGGAAGGCCGTGTCCCAACGTCCCAACCCCAGCTCCCCAGGCTCCTCTCATTTCCCTCTCTCTCTCTCTCTCTCTCTCTCTTCTTTTTTCCCCTCAAAATTTTAAAATGCTACATTTTAAAATCTGAAATCGAAAAAAAAATTCTGAAACCACTGTTTTAATCGTGTCGTCGAGACGAATCAAACAAAAGTACTCAACACGTAATTTAAATTTCAGAAATAAAATTTCATTTTCACTTGTAAAAATTTTAGAAAAATCATTTTTCATTTCTCAATTAATTTGACAATTTTAAAAAATAAAATTTTTATTTTTCACTTGTAAAATCATTTTTCAACTGATTTCTCAGTTGTGTGATTTCACACTTGTCTCTTTTTTTAATTTTTCATTTATAAAAAATGATAAATTCATTTCTCAATTTTTCACAATCATTATAATAACTGAGATATGCATTTCACAGTTGTTCACACATGAATTTGAATATAATAACTGAGACGTTCATTTCACAGTTGTTCAATTTTTTCATTTTTCACTTGTAAAAACTGATTTCTCAGTTGTATGATTTCACAGTTGTGACATCTTTTCATTTTTCACTTGTAATAGCTGATAAATTCATCTCTCAATATGTCACAAAATATTATAATAACTGAGACATGCATTTCACAATTATTCACACATGAGTTTGAGTTTACTAACTGAGACGTTCATTTCACAGTCCATTTTTTTCATTTTTCACTTGTAAAACTGATTTTTCAGTTGTGTAATTTCACAATTGTGTGATTTTTTTCATTTTTCATTTGTAAAACTTGATAAATTCATCTCTCAATTTTTCACAATTATTATAATAACTGAGACATGTATTTCACAGTTGAATTATACCGTTGAGCCAACCCTAGTTTGTCTCATCTCGCATTACAGAAATATCTTTCCGCCGATTCACCAAAAATAACCATCAGTTCTGGGTTGTATAATGGGTAGGAGGAAGAAATTTATTGATAAAAAGAAGGCCCATATCTTAATAACCCCCATCCTGGTGTACGTTCCTACCTCTTTTAAACAACACCAAAACTCCCATTAGCCCACCCAAAAATTGGATCACCAAAGCACATGCCCAGTAGTAGCAGTTGCAACAAAAAATACAGAAAAATTGGTCCTACTCAATTTTTCGACCATGGCACAACTTCACTCAGCCTTAGTCACAATCACTTGGCATCAACAGAATCTTTTGAGCTCTTCAACCAAGGTAAAAGAAGAAACAAATCGGAATCCTAGCAGCAATTGTCATTTTTGCTTGTGATTAGGGCCAGCATCACCAGCACTCTCAAAGTTCACCATTGGTAGGAGACGAATAGATTGTCGGAGGAGACGCCGCCGCCACCGGAGCCCTTAGAAGAAGGTGACCAGATGTGGAGGCAAAGGGGCAGATCTGGACCGAATAAGACACCGGAAAAATGGGGAAACAGAGAGGGGGGGGGGGGGGGAGAGGGGCTTTCTCTGATACCGAAGTCGAATCTGGTCTGAGAAGATAGATCTATGACTGGCTGGAGATTGGGGAGGTGAGGGGAGGGGTGCGGTGGCTGGATCGGAGGTGAGAGAGGTGCCGGAGGGCTTCGCCGGAGGTCAGAGAGGGGGTTGTCGGAGATTGGAACGCGAGGGGCCGAGTGTAGAGAGAGAAAGTGACTCGTGGAGTTGTGGGTATGTACGCGTTGAATGAGTCGTATAGGGGGGGGAAGAGAGCAGACGTGTTTTGTTTAGGGTTACAAGGGTAGTGTTGTCATTTAAATTATAGTAAGGACTTTATGGGAGTTTTCATTTCAACTTAGGGACCCTAAAGTAGAATAAGAAAATGTCTGTTTTTATTGGTAAATTCCATCTCCTATGAGGGACTTATTGGTAAAAATCCCTTTTATTAAAGAACTCTAAAAGTAGAGATCTGCCTCCATTTATATATAAAAAAAAAAATACAAGAAAAAACTTAGTACTCCCTCCGTTTCATGTGAATTGAGACGAAAAAAATGGGCATAATAATTAAGAGAAAGTAGTGAATGTGTGGTGGAAAATGAAGAGAGAGAATGAGTGGGGTAAATAGTAGTGTTGGTTGGATAAAATGAGTGGTGGAAAATGAAGAGAGAGAATTAGTGGGATTAAATGGGTGGGGTTGTGTGAATATAAAATATTAAAAAGTTTGCCATTTTGAGCAGTCTCAATTAAGGTGAAACGGACGAAAAAGAAAATAAGTCTCAATTCACAAGAAACGGAGGGAGTATATCTTACTTGTAGTCTTCTACCGTTTTATTTTTGAGGTGGTCTCCCATGAGAACAAGGGGATCCGTCTCATGCATGAGACGGGTCGCCCATGACCCATGGGCTGAACCCGCCACGTGGCAGCCTCCCAGAGCTCCAATTTTTTTTTAATTTTTTTTTTTGAGTTTTTATATTATTTTTTCGGCTTTTCCGTCGTTGACCAAACGTAATAGTTACCATAACTTAATGTAATAACTGAATACATATAAAGTAATATTGTTCATAAGTAAACGTAACACCTGATTTACATAAACAAAAGCTCGTTTTACCCATTTTTTCAAATGTAATACTAACTATAATTACATGTAACCCAAGCAATATCTAAATGTAATTATCATTTATACTGAAATGTAATAATGCTTTTGCAAAAATGTAAAATATTGTGTATTTTGATTTAATTTTTTGAAAAGTAACAACTCATATATATGAATGTAATTGTTTGTACAAGTAAATGTAACACTTTAATAAAAGAAATTATAAAATATTTCTATATATAATGTAATACTTTTACATGTAACACTAATCAAATGTTTTTAGCTCTAAAAATGTAAATGGTTGAATTATTACTTTTTCTATACATATGTGTTACAATTATGTATAAACATTATTACATATAAGTAACACGTTCGTTACATTTTAGTTGTAATAAGTATTACTTTTGGCAAACGAAGAAAACATAAAAAAAAACACTGTTGCTTTTCTATATATATGTATTACTTTTATGTATACAAACTGTTACTTTATATGTATACAGTCATTACATTATGTTATAGTAACTATTACTTTTGACAAACCGAAAAAAAATCAAAAAAAATAAATATAAAAATTAAAAAAAACCCAAATAAAATAAAATAAAATTGGCCTATGAGAGGCTGCCACGTGGCAGGGTCGCCCTTGAATCCTGGAGCTAAAAAAAAATATTGGGCCAATAAGAAGTTGCCACGTGGCATGGGTTGCCCCTTGGGTCATGGAGCCGGTTCAATGGCCGGGTCATGGGTTGGGTTTTGGGTCGAAATGACCCGTCTCATAGATGAGATGGGTATGTGTATTCTCCCTTGAGTCTTTTGTCTTTATTTTTATTAGAGCTCCTAAATCATTCTACTCTGGAACTTACTGCGAAACTTCCAATTTCCAACCAATACCACAAACGTCCTGCGGCTACAACCTAAATCATTCTACTCTCTCGTCATCAAGTCATGCAGTCAGTCTTCCTCTAAACTCCAAAAGTCGTTTCAATTTTTATGACCGATCTTCCAAATTACTTCCTCCGGACACAAATACAAACAAAAGAAAAAATTGAGCTTTTTTTGGACCTAAACATGAGGAAAAAAAATTGGGTTTTTCAATACAAAACTCATTAAATGTAACTGTATTTAATACTCTTTTACCAAAAATACCCATAATTATTTACTCATTTTCAAATACAAGTGTACATTTAATATGAGGATATATTAGTAATTTTAATATAGTTTTATTATAAAATTAAGACAATTAACTAAATTTAACTACTTTCTTAATAAGTGTGATTTTAGTTACTTTTGCTTATATTTGTGACCGGAGGAAGTACTACTCTCTTTTTTTTCTCTCTCTTAAATAAATGTTAAAAAAATATATATTCTCGATCAAAAGCGAATTTAAAGTTTTATTTTGGACATTTTTTTAAAAGCAGAGATAGAGTAATAAAGAATGCAATGGCTATTTTTGAAATAGTTATTCCAAACATAGGCACCGACTATGTTTATAATCATTAAGACTAAAAGTTATTAGAATATCAACAATGATGCACAGTCTTTAGATCACTTGTGATACATAATTGGTAGACAAAAGTCGTAAAGAGGATTTCATCTAGCTCTAGTTAATGCCTTTAAATAACTAGAAAAAACTGCAAATATAGTACTTGAACTATTGGGGTTATTTTGGATTTGGTACCTGGACTCTCATTTTTTGCACCCGTCATACCTAAACTCTAATTTTTACTGTATCCGTCATACCTACCACTAACGACATCCATTTTTCTCAGTTAAGTCATCATGTGACCATACACGTGATCAATTTTGCAGGGGTAAAATAGGAAACTTATGTAAAGAGAATATCTCCACCCTTTCTCCTTCATCTTCTACCCCTTCTCCTTCATCTTCTTCACCTTTCAATGGCTACTCCCTCCACCCAATACCATCCTTAGCCTGGTTCCTAATGGAAAGCCCCACAATCTGGCTCACCCTCCTCCTCTTCCCCTCCGGCCAACACAAATCCAAACCAAATCTGACTAATCCGATTTAAAAATCAAAATCACCCATAACGTACACTACAACCTTCTCACTCCACTTCTATTTCTACTTCTACTTCTACTTCTACTTCTACTTCCTTTTCATTACATCTCTCTCTCTCTCTCTCTCTCTCGATTTTATAGATTGGTTCAATTTCAAAGAAACCCTTACCCCAATTTATTTCTCGATTGAATTTCCAGAAACCCTTTCCCCCCGGTTCCATTTTTTCCACTCAATTATCTAGCTGCGATGAAGACTAATGTAAAGAACTTCAAGGCTCGCCTGCTAATCCGATTCCCCCGTCGCTGGCGATCAATTAACGAAAATGGGTGTGGGATTCATCGTCGGTGTTCTCGGAGTTCTTATCCTTTCCCACGCAGCCTCCGCTACCGTTCAGTGTACCCCTCCACTCCACATCTCGTTATCTTTAGCTACTCCTCTTTTTTCTGCGATTTCATAAAATTAATCAATTTTGCAGATAGGACTTTGCTCAAGATTACAGAGGGAGAGTTTCTGGACCTCCATTGAACGTAATATTTTCTATTTTTATTTGTATATATTATTTACAGATTCTTTAGATTTCTGTAATTGATTTGGATTTAATGGGATCTGGGTTTTGTTTTTGGGGAAATTCAGGTTGTATTGGAGTTGATTGTAGGATTGATTTTGAGCATGTGGGCTGGACATACTGTGCCCGGAAAGTTCCTTTCGATACTCCCAGAACGCCGACGATGAATTCGACACCCATTTGGTCTTCCTATTTTACCCCTGTAAAATTGATCACGTGTATGGTCACATGATGACTTAACTGAGAAAAATGGATGTCGTTAGTGGTAGGTATGACGGATGCAGTAAAAATTAGAGTTTGGGTATGACGGGTGCAAAAAATGAGAGTCCAGGTACCAAATCCAAAATAACCCCAATAGTTCAGGTACTATATTTGCAGTTTTTCCAAATAACTATTTCCAAACATTCTAATGACAACCGGTTTATTACATTCCATAATTTGATATATTTGGAATAAAGTAAAATATATATAAAAAAAATTTGAAATGTACCAGAAAAAATATAAGTTCATTCTTGGACGGAAAAGATACTCTATTTCAATGATGTGGATCTTGACAAAAATATGAAACATTAATGTCAAGCAATAGATTTTTTTTTTTTAAAAATCCAGTTGAAACAACCATCAACATCATATCACATCACATCACATCACATGAAGCTATCTTTTAAAATAAAGCAAATTGCAATTTAGTAACTTGCGTTTTACACATAGTTGCAGTACACAACACAATAGTTAAATCATGCAAATAGGTAACTTGAGTTTGTATTTTTTTTTTTTAATCTAGTATAAAAATGCATAAAAACTAACGAAGTCGTTTAAATATTGACGGATTGGAAGTCATGTGTCATTCACGTGACTATTTAAAGGGAATTATAGTCATTCACGAACAAATCTTAAAGGCATAAATGTCATTTAATCATTAAGAACTCCCAAGTCTTCACCAACATGCTACCACCACCACCCCTAAATTGCCACCGGCGCCACCAAACACCATCGCCCACCACCGGCCACACACCACCGACTCCCAACACCATGACCGGCATTACCATGGCCGCCGGATATTGACAATGACGGCGCTGTTGAACAAGAAGCGAGAGAGACGATGTGTCAGACTAGGTTGTTATTAAGAAAGGATGGGGTTATTTGTAAATTTACATGTTTTCTTTAGGCCCTTTTAACTATGAGAATTAATTTTTGTATATTTAGTTTAATAGTGTATATTTCAAATAACAAAATTACCTTTTAAAAGGTCATGTGAATGGAACATGGCTTCTAACCTGTCAATAATTTAACAACTTCGTTAATTTTTATACCGAATTGCTAAACAATAAAAACTTAGAACACAAATCTGCTAAAAAAATACAAACCTAGGACACCAATCTACAAGTTTTAAGTCTTTGGTCGTGTACTGTAACAATGTGTAAAATTTAAGTTACCAAATTACAATTTTCCCTTTAAAGTAAACAGAACAAAGCCTAGAGAAGTAACTCAACCACAAAATTTAAAGAATTCCGCTAAACATCCAAAAATTGACTAAAATTACATTTTGATCTTTGATCCTTTAATGTGGAGAAACAAGCATACAGTTTGATCGAAAGACACTTTTCGACAAAAGAAAAACAAGAAAGATGGAAAAATTGTTGTTGAATGCATCGAAAATAAATCTGTGGTCACACGTTGATAGTAACCTCTAGAGAAAATTACCACCTAATCCCCAATCTTAATGAAAACTTCCACCTAACCTAAGACAACAATTTGATTTATCATGTTGTCCAATGCATGAAAATATATTATATATTATGTTAGTGACAGAAATACCCCTATAACCCCAAACAAGACCCACCCTTCCCTTTCTCTCTGTGACACACAGTCTGACAGTCACACACATATGCGCACGCACGTGCGCGCATACACACACACACTCTCTTTTTCTATCTTCTTTCTTTCCACCACTATTAACCACTCCCCTCCCTACCTCCTGTCGCGCCCCGACCCGGGGTCCTACTTGGCCCCCATGATCGGGACACGCACGGAAGACGTCATAATTCACATTTTATTTCTGAAATGTCCTTTCTTAATTGTTCATTATACCAAAACTTGATAAAGTTTGAAAACTTCCAAACATTACACTTACAAACTATACACAACGTTTATACAAAACCTCTAAGGTCCACACACTTTACTTACAATATTTACAATCACCAAATGTTTACCAAAATAGTGATATAACACTAAAGTCTCTGGTATACTACCACATAGGTTATACATTTACATAATGCAACCCAAAACAAATCCTTCCCAAAATAGCTTACCAACTCGACGTCCTCCCCGAGCTCAACGTGACCTAGCCCCTCTGTGCGCCGCCCACACCAGACTGTGCGGCCGCCCAAAACCACTCTGACCATGACCAAAGTCTTCCAGATAGTTGTGCGGCCGCACGCCCTATTTGGGCGGCCGCCCACACACTTTCGCCAGCCAAAACTTTGCTAAATTATATTACCTCTGTTCCACCGTCTCAAAAGTACTACCCCAACTTTTATCTTACTAAATATGAATCAACACAACTGAATTCAACAACACAAAAATAGCTTCTTTAACACCACCAACATCAACTTTCACCAATACACATCACAAAGCAATATTCACCAAACAAAGTACCATATAATATATATATATATGAACATTTTAATAATAAAAAGTGGAATAGTAACTTACCTACTACTGGGAAAGTATTGATGAAAATATTTTCTAATCGGCTAGAAACGATCTATTCAACACCCTGAACATTTAGGTGAAGTCGGATTTTAGAACGGAGGATTAATTAAAAGTAACAAAATCAAAATAAGTAGGAACTTTATCTTCTTTTCCATGGACATAGAGAAAACAAATTAGGAAAGTTAAGTTAGTTTGTGTGAGTTACCCGCAGAGAGAGAGAGATAGTGAGGATAAAAGATATTTTGATTTTCTCAAGTTTCATTTAAGCCCTTCTAATTAGATTATAAACAACTAAGCCCCTTAACTCTAATTTTCACCAAGGCCCTTAAGGTTTCAACTTTAATCAATTACCTCCTAAATTATACTAATCTAATAAATTAAAACTAACACAGATAATCAAGTAAATAATGCTATGAAAAAAATGATATGCAACACAAAATGAACACACAAGCTCAAATTATTTTTTAAATAGTGTCGGGTTTTGGGGTCGTTACAGTCACTCCCCCTTTATAAAAAAAAATCGACCCGAATTTTAAAGATACTTACCAGGATGATTAAACAACCACGGATACCTTCGCTCAATCTCTTTCCGATGTTCCCAAGTCGACTCTTCAACGTTATGATTCCTCCATACCACTCTAACAAGTGGAATACTTTTGTTTCTCAACTCTTGGACTTTGGTATCGATCACTTGAATTGGTTGCTCCTCATAAGACATATTTGGCTCAATTTCTTCCGGTACTTCTGACAACACATGAGATGGGTCGTATACATACTTACGAAGCGCTGAAACATGAAACACACTATGCATCTTGCCCAGAGAAGGCGGCAACGCAAGACGATAAAAAAGATTTCCAAACCTTTCCACAATCTCAAAAGGTCCAATATACCTTGGATCAAGTTTACCCTTTTTACCATACCTTTTAATTCCCACCTTTGGAGAAACTTTCAAAAACACCAAGTCACCCGACTGGAACTCAAGATCTCGCTTCCTGTGATCGGAATAACTCTTTTGCCTACTTTGAGCAGTTTTCAATCGATCCCGAATAAGCTTGACCTTTTCAACGGAATCATGAACCATAACAATACCCCAAAGTTTGGCTTCTCCAACTTCATCCCAACAAATAGGAGACCTACACTTCCTTCCGTACAAAGCTTTATAAGGAGCCATCTCAATACTCGACTGATAACTGTTATTATAAGCAAACTCGGCAAGTGGTAGATGAGTATCCCAAGAATCTGAGAAGTTAACTGAACAAGCCCGTAGCATATCTTCAAAAATCTCAATCGTTCTTTTGGATTGGCCGTCAGTTTGAGGATGAAACGCCGTGCTAAATCTCAAATCTGTACCCAATGCCTTTTGAAATGCTTGCCAAAATCGGGAAGTAAACCTGGGATCACGGTCTGACACAATACTAACTAGAACTCCATGCAATCAAACAATCTCATGAATATACAAAGTCGTAAGCTTCTCCATCGAATAGCCAATATCAATAGGTATGAAATGAGCAGACTTTGTCAATCTATCCACGATTACCCAAACTGCATCAAATTTTCTACGAGTACGAGGCAATCCAGTTACAAAATCCATCGTAACATGCTACCACTTCCACTCTGGTATATCTAAACGTTGAAGTAAACCTGTGGGTCTCTGATGTTCAATTTTAACTTGTTGACAAGTCAGACATTTTGACACATAATCTACTATTTCCCGCTTCATATTGTTCCACCAAAAATTTTGCTTCAAATTCTGATACATCTTTGTACTCCCGGGATAAATGGTATATCTAGACTTGTGGTCCTCATTAAGAACTTGACATTTAATCCCATCAATGTTAGGCACACAAATGACCTATATAACTCAATACTCCTTCAGAACTGAGAGAGAAATCTTCAAACTTTCCATCCTAGATTTTATCCACTATCTTCATTAACTCGGGATCATCCTTCTGAGCATCCTTTATCTGTTGAATGAAGGTTGGCGATACCTTAATATTCGCAAATATAGCTCCATGCTTCGATTCATAAGGACACCAATCTCGTGCATCCTCTAACATCTTCCATTCTCGAACCATCAATGAAGCTACATATGACCTCCTGTTAATAGCATCTGAAACCATATTTGCCTTGCCTGGATGATAAGAAATGGTACAATCATAATCCTTCAGAATCTCCATCCATCTACGCTATCTATTGTTCAATTCCTTATGAGAGAAAATATATTTCAAACTCTGGTGATCTGTGAAAATTTCAAACGATAATGCTTCTATTTATATAACGCAAAAACAATCGCAGCAAGTTCCATGTCATGAGTCGGATAATTCTGTTCACTAGGAGTTAACTTCCTCGAAGCGTAAGCAATTACCTTCCCATTTTCCATCAAGACACATCCCAAACCTTCCTTTGAAGCATCACTGTAAATAACCAAGTCATCATTCCCATTAGGCAATGCAAGAATAGGAGCGGTGGTCAACCTCTTCTTTAATTCTTCAAAACTAACTTGACATTTCTTATTCCACACATACGGTATATTTTTCCGAGTCAATTGAGTCAACGGTGTAGCAATTCTTGAAAACCCCTCAATAAATCTTCGATAATACCCCGCTAAACCCAAGAAACTTCGAATCTCAATTACTGTTTCTGACCTCTTCCAATTAACAATGGCTTCAATTTTAGAAGGATCAACAGATATCCTTTTATTCGAAACAACATGCCCTAGAAAAGAAACCTCATCAAGCCAAAAAGCACACTTACTGAACTTTGCAAATAACTGTTTCTCCCGTAACACAGACAAAACCATTCGCAAATATTGTTCATGCTCCTCCCGTGATTTAGAATAGACCAGAATATCATCAATGAATATAACCACGAAAGTGTCAAGATAAGGCTTGAAAACCCGGTTCATTGTGTCCATAAAAACTGCTGGCGCATTTGTTAACCCAAACGGCATGACAAGAAACTCAAAATGACCATACTTGCTACGAAAGGCAGTCTTGGGAATATCTCCTGAACGAATCTTCAACTGATGGTAACCACTCCTCAAGTCAAGTTTTGAAAAGACTGTTGAACTTTGAAGTTGATCAAACAAATCATCAATATGAGGCAATGGATATTTGTTCTTCACAGTTACCTGATTCAGCTTCCGATAGTCGATACACAATCTCAAAGACCCATCTTTCTTCTTAACAAACAAAACTGGAGCTCCCCACGGTGAAACACTGGGTCGGATGAATCCCCTACCGAGCAATTCTTAGAGCTGAACTTTCAATTCTTTTAACTCTGCTGGAGCCATTCTATACGGTGCCTCAGATATTGGAGCTGTACATGGAAGTAAATCAATACAAAATTCGATTTTCCTATCAGGAGGCATAGCATACTCCGTAGAGAATACATCAGGGAACTCTTTAATCACATGCACATCCTCTAACCCCGGGAACTCTTTCGTAGTATCCAATACACTAGCCAAATACCCAACACAACCATGACGCAATAACTTTCTAGCTTTTACATAAGAAACAACACGTATAACCTTACCCGAAGGAACGGCCTCAAAAATAAACTCTAGCATATTAGGGATGGAAAATGTAACAACTTTCTTACGACAATCAACTGAAGCATGATACTTGCTTAACCAATCCATACCCAAAATAACATCAAAATCTTGTAGTGGTAACACTACTAAATCAGCATGTAACACATGATCACATAGAAGCACATCACAAGCACGTAACACCTTATCAGTAATCAAGCATTCTCCTATAGGAGTCGACACTTCTAGCACATAAGGCAAATACTCAGAAGAAGAATGCAACCGAGATGCAAAATGCAAAGAAACATATGAATGCGATGAGCCAGGGTCTATAAGTGCGCGTGCTCTCAAACTTGATATAAAAATGATACCTCCTATTACTGTTGAGGCATTCGACGCCTGCTGCTGATTTATGGTAAAGACACGGCCTTGAACTTTAGACCTCCCTGAAGCATCCCTTTTGTGACCTTGTGAAGTCCCGGTACCACTCCCAGATGGTTGATTCTTTGGTTTAGGACACTCTCTTTGAAAATGCCCAAGCTGTCTACAATTTATACACTTCCCTTGCTTCTTCCAACATCTTTCCTCCGTATGCCCTTCCTTCTGACAATAAGTACATATCATCTTATTCTGATTCCCTGAAGTATTACCTTGACTTCTAACATTTGGTTGCCCCTGTGGTTGTCCTCTAAACTGTGATGGCATTCCTTGTCCTCCTTGACTATCCCCACGTTGGTGTGATCTTCCTTGACCTCCTTGCCTTCCAACATTCAACACTTCAGTTTTCCTCTTATGCTCCTCAATATCATGTTCCACTTGATAAGCACGATCTACCGCATCCTGGAAATCTTGAAGTTTATGAGATACTAACTGAGTTCGAATCACTGTCCTCAATCTTTTAACAAACCTCATCGCTTTCCTCTTTTCCGTTGCAACTAAATGAGTACAATACCTGGATAGCTCGGTGAACTTAGCCGCATACTGACGCACTGACATGGCATTTTATTCCAGGTTAAGAAATTCCACCTCCTTTCTATCTTGATCCACACTAGGAATGAAATTCTCCTTGAATTACTTCAGAAAATTCTCCTAAGTATAAGACACGTGAGCATCATCCCAACTAGTCTTTAACGCTTTCCACCAATGTTCTGCAGCCCCAGTCAGCTTATAAGTAGCAAATCTAACTCGATCTTCATCAAGACATCTCAAAACATCAAATATTTTCTCCATTGCTTCAATCCATCTTTCGACCTTAGCCACATCCGGTTCACCATCATAACCAATTGGATTCATCTTCAAAAACTGTTCAAGTCCATATCTCGGAGGTGCTTGTTCTCCTCCATGTCTCTGATCATTTATAGCTTTCATAGCTGCCTCAAACATTCCTTGAAACATATTCCGAGTCTCATCCCTCACATTTTCCGGATCATCATCAGTTCTCACCATTTTAACTGAGTACATGCATAAAACACTCAACGTTACTAACTCCACACACAACTACCCTCCTAGGTCACATAATCATTCTAGACCATCTAAAACCTAGGCTCTGATACCAACTGTCGCGCCCCGACCCGGGATCCTACTTGGCCCCCACGATCGGGACACGCACGGAAGACGTCATAATTCACATTTTATTTTCGAAATGTCCTTTCTTAATTGTTCATTATACTAAAACTTGATAAACTTTGAAAACTTCCAAACATTACACTTACAAACTATACGCAACGTTTATACAAAACCTCTAAGATCCACACACTTTACTTACAATATTTACAATCACCAAAAGTGTACCAAAATAGTGATATAACACCAAAGTCTTTGGTATACTACCCCATAGGTTATACATTTACATAATTGTAAGGATCCCCGCCCCGCGACAATGGTCAACACGTGTCCAAAGCCGGGATGGTTCCAAACACAATGGTACAATTTAACGGAGTCGCCACACTTTGTTAATTTTAAACCCAACAAAATGAAAAAGGTTAGAGATAAAAGGTTCGGAGGTCAGGTTACGGCTTGGGAAGAGTTTTACGTCACCCAAGCTGCCTCGGTCAAAACCGAGTCTCCCTTGTTAATTAACAAAAGTGCATGTGTGTGTGTATGTTTTAACGGAAAATCTCTGTTTTTAACTGTTTATCAATTTTAACTGAACAAGAAGGTTTTATTTGCACAAGAGACAACAGAATAAGGGGCAAAAGGGTAATTTTCCCTCTGACCCAAACCATCCGTACGGATAGGATGATCTTCCCTGGGATTTTTACAGCTTATCAAGAAACAGTCCAGTTCCAGGCAAAAACAGGGCATTCTGCCTGAACTGGACTAAACTGTTTTATTTCCAGCTTTCATTCCAACATATAAAACCTTGAATTACTTCATTCCTATGCTCAATGATCATCAAAAGAACCCCAAAACATGAATTTGGGTATGATCAAAGGCAATCATGGGAGAAAATTGGAAAAGGTGGTGAACATGGCCAATTGAGACAAAATGACCATTTGATGATTAAAGATGGAAACTTTATCATCAAGATGACATTTTTATACATTATTAACCTCTTAGGGACCAAATTATTGCATAAATATTCAACTTGACTCTATGGGAGAGGTTTGACTAAATGGCTGGACTTACGAAGGACTGCCGGGATAACAACGGATTTGAATTTCACTCGGTCAATCCTAAAGGTTTGGTCAACACTAACTGCGAGATGGTTGACTAACAAGGATGGTCTTACGTCATTTTGGACTGCCGGGATAACAATGGATTTGACTTTCACTCGGTCAATCCTAAAGGTTTGGTCAACACTAACTACGAGATGGTTGACTATCAAGGATGGTCTTACGTCATTTTGGACTGCCGGGATAACAACTGATTTGACTTTCACTCGGTCAATCCTAAAGGTTTAGTCAACACTAACTACGAGATGGTTGACTAACAAGGATGGTCTTACATCATTTTGGACTGCCGGGATAACAACGGATTTGACTTTCACTCGGTCAATCCTAAAGGTTTGGTCAACACTAACTACGAGATGGTTGACTAACAAGGATGGTCTTACGTCATTTTGGACTGTCGGGATAACATCGGATTTGACTTTCACTCGGTAAATCCTAAAGGTTTGGTCAACACTAACTACGAGATGGTTGACTAACAAGGATGGTCTTACGTCATTTTGGACTGCCGGGATAACAACGGATTTGACTTTCACTCGGTCAATCCTAAAGGTTTGGTCAACACTAACTACGAGATGGTTGACTAACAAGGATGGTCTTACGTCATTTTGGACTGGCGGGGATAAGGGTCTCAACCTATAATGACTATTCTGAGTCAAGGTTTGACTTGGGTCAACTCCATCTTTGGGGAGTTTGACGGGAAAATTGGTCTTACGTCCGACTAAGGACTGCCGGGGATAAGGGTCTCAACCTATAATGACTATTTTGAGTCAAGGTTTGACTTGGGTCAACTCTACTCTACGGGACGGTTGACACATTTTCTTGACACCGAAGAAAAGCCTAGGGGTAACCGTTAAGACACATTGTGGACGAAAGAGTCCAAAACTTTGGGAAAATCATTTTGAGAGGAGATCAAAAGCATTTTGCTTGAAACATGGTCTTTGATAAATGATGCCAAAATGGCAAATTTCGGAAATGCTTATTCCTAAAGGCAAATCTTTTAACAAAGCATTTTAGTCAAATTTTTTATTTTAACTTAACCGTGAGGTTTGTTATGCATAAAGTCCTTTGGAGCTTTGTCCATTTCTTAGGAGCGATCGGGAGTAAAGAACCATTTTGTCGTCGATGTTGGGGTAGCCCCACATCCTTGTAGTCATCAATGTTGGGGTAGCCCTATGTCCTTGTTGGCGTCGATGGTGGCATAGCCCCATGTCTTTGTCGGTGTCGATGGCGGAGTAGCCCCAATATCATCTTCTGACCTTTGGAATGAGGTTAGGAACCTATCCCTTTTTCATGATGCACCCTTTCTTTTGCCTAGGCCGCCCTTGCGGGTTTTCAACCTAGCGGGCTACTTTTTTGCGTCTTTCATGGCACACCCTGTTTTTTGCCTAGGCCGCCCTTACGGGTTTTCAACCTAGCGGGCTACTTTTTTGGTGCCCCTCTTTTTTTATATGAGTGATCCAGCCGACTCGATAGAACGGGGACTTTAAAGTATTTTTCTTGGAGGAAACATGCAAGGGCATTTATTTAGGCGGGAGAGAGTCCCTCAATTGTATCATAAAATAGGAGGAAGCCCCTGCTTGACAGAACATAAGTGTTTAGCTCTTTCCTAAGATGTAGAGAAGAAGACTTATCGAGACATTTGAAATTTGTCTCGGTTAAAATTATCAAAATGATTGCTTGGATGGACCATGTTCATTATTAAGTCAAGATTATAACAAGCAATTAGCCTTATCATGTATAAATGTTGTGATCAATTAGGATTAAGATTCGATCAATGGCAAGATCAAAAGGTGTTTATGGGGAATTGGTCCTTGTCTGGCAAATTGGTCATTGATGGGACCAAGGGGGAGAGGCTTGGCTACTTTGGGAGAGCCATGGTTTGACCGTTCTTTCTCATGCTGTGACCGGACCCGAAGGTTGCCTACGTTTCCCTCAGTTTGAGGAGCTCAGGTCGCCGTAGTTCGGCCGTGGATCATCTTTTGTTGAAGTTGGTGTCCTTTTGAAGGATGTTGTTGCTTTGCTGATGGTGAACTCCTCGGGATGTTCTTTGAGGTGGACCTTTGCAGTGAGCTTTTGAGGCAGACTCTTTCTTCGCCAATGTCCATTTTCTTTCCTCCTTTCCATTATCCATTTCTTTTCTCTCTTCTCATTTTTTTGAGAGAGAGAGGGAGGAGAAACAGTAGCCCCAACTTGCTTTCTTGGGCATTGGTTCATTTGTATCCTCTTGGTGGAATGTCCGTCACTTCTCACTTTGACTTTGAAGATCCGGGAAGTCCTTTGCTTGGCTGCGCACGTGCGTTCACGATTGAATCTTGGTGGTTGAGCAACAACATCCTTGTCTTTTCATCGTCTCAGAATGCCTTTGATGTGCATCAAGAATTTGTATCGTGTTGTGTATCGGGGGTGTGTATAGAGGAAGGTTTGCCATTAATGGTCTCTTCATGCCAATTGATCACAACATTTATTCACATCAAGATTAATTGTTTGCGTTTAGCATTTTTCATTTGTGTTAGGTCCATTCGTCCTTAATGAGTCGTCATTGACTAGTATGCTTAGAAGTCAATTCATCATTTTAGGGACGTGGGAATCAATTGATAATAACAAGCAAGACAATTTTAAGAGTAAGTGTATATTGCAAATAATGTCTCAAGTCTAGAGAGAAGAGAAGGAAAATGACTCTTTTATTTAGATAACTTTATACATGTCCAAGTATGGACCTTTGTAAAAATAAAAGGACACAGTCCGGGACGGACTTTTGGTGAAAGTCTAGATCCTACGAGGCTGGAAGACTCATCATTTTTTTTTTATTTTTTTTAGGGATGGGCTCCCATGAAGCACTATGATCCATTATCTTCCTCAATTGTTGGAGGGGTTGTCGGCGGCATATTCCATGTCTTCTACGGGGAACTCGGGTTCCATGTCGTCGGGAAAGATGTCGCGAGGTATCCATTTGTCTTGGCGTTGTAATTGCTGGATCCGTCTACTACTCATGAGTTGGGAGTTTGCTCTGGCCATCTCCTTTTGGTGATTTCCTTTCAAGGCGCACAACCTTTGTGCATGACACTCGACGAGGGTACAGACCTCCATTTGATATAGCCGCCTTTGAGCTTCCTAAGCACGGGCTTCCCCTTGTTG
This sequence comes from Campanula takesimana, assembly GCA_026119855.1. NCBI lineage: Eukaryota > Viridiplantae > Streptophyta > Magnoliopsida > Asterales > Campanulaceae > Campanula > Campanula takesimana. The sequence continues at coordinate 915,078 of JAOWBW010000280.1, forward strand.
TTCACGTGGATGGTTGTTTCGGACGCCAATTCAGGTGTGGGCTCCTTGGTCGATGTTTCGCGAAGGACTTTTAGCATATTAAACCTCAAGGTGAAATTATAACCATGATTTGAGAAAAATGCTTCATTATTAGATTAGCCTTTTAGGAAAAAACTTGATCTTTTTATTTTAAGATTTTTTTTTTGAAGACATACTTTTGTTTTGAGTGAAAGACTCACACACACTTTTGCAAACTTTTAACAAGGCGATAATAATAATTTTATTAAGAAAACTGACAATGGACTCGGAATGGTCACCACATGGCATCAACCGGGGAGTCAAGACTTTTACTAAACCTAACAGACATCTTAACCGACTTTTCCTAAAGACTTATCACACATCCTAACAATGGACTTTGACTTTTCCTAAGGGGAGGTTGATGAAAGGGATTTCGAAACTCCATCCTCTGCTGTGGCAGCCGCAGCACCATTCATTTCCCAACCCGGGGCATTCAGTCCTTCAGACATTTTTTGTGCCGCTGATCCTTTCCAAACTCCCTCCGTCATTTTGGCTTTGCTGATGTTAGGAACCACCATCTTGGATACTGAATTTGTCAATCTTCCCGAAACTGTCTCTCCTACTTTGGGATTGGTGACTCTGTCGACCACGGGCTCCTTCTCCTTGGGGCGGATATCACTCCATTCATTGATCCTTGGAGAGGTCGCAGGATTGAGTATGTTGACACTCGGGCTGTTGGCTGCATCGAAGGCATAAGGGGGTTTAAGCTTTCCCTCCTTAATCAAACCCAGAATGATACGCTTCACAATAGGGCACTCGTCGGTATTATGCCCATGGTAATTGTGGAAAGAGCATCTTTTGCTCTCATCAAGATACTTCTCGGGGTTCTTAGGTTGAAAGTTGACAAGGGGCTTTTGTGAGGCCCTGCTTAACCAATCTCTCAAATACCTTGCTTATGGGCATTCCGAAATCCTCAAATCTTATAAAACGGGGTTTGGGTTGGCGTTTGGTCTTTCCTTTATCTCTGGCTGAGATGTGGTGGTGACGAGAATTACCGCCGCTCGAGGCAAAGGTTTCCTTATATTTCATTTGCCATCTCCTTCCCAATACGTTACCCGGCTGTGGTGAACCATGAGGACTCCGTGGAAGTGCATGGGCGTAGGCATACTCATAACCTCGGTTGCTCATAGGAATGTACATCGGAGGTATGCAATGAACTTGTGGTCCAAAAGGTCCCAGACCGTAGAAATGATACGGGTCTCCGTGGAGTCCAATGCTTGATTGAGTATCCACATATGGTGACAGAGTTCTCGGGATTTGATTGGATATCTCGAACTGAGAGGGAGCATAATTAGGGAGATATCGTGGGTGTGATGGTTGAGGCATGATCGGTGTGGTCGGTGAGACATGGGTGTTTTGAGTGTATTGTATTTGGGGATTTATGGGGGGCAACCCAAGGGTGATGTTGGATCTGGGGTGAGGCAAGGTGTAGTGAGCCTGAGTGGGAGGTAAGCTTTGGGATAGAGAATGAGGGGATTTGGTGTTTTCGCGAGGTTGAGGGGGTGGAGTTTGGTTGCAATTCGGAGGTTGGGTGACTTCGACTTCTTCCTCGTGGTCAGAAATTTCAATGAAGGATCCATCTGTCTGAAACAAAACCTCAACACCCTTCCGTCTCATCGACTCAACAAATCGGTCCCGTGCTTTCTCATGGTGTAACCTCGTAATCTCTTCCTTAACCTTGGAGGCTTCTAAAGCTTGGAGCAACTCTTCTTTGGTTGGATTGGTCTGATCATCTGCGGTATCACTTCCCCAACTGCTTTCCCCTGAGCTGGTCGTTCTGAGGTACCGGAGTGGAGGTGTTGTAGCGACTGAGGAACTGTCAGACTCAATGCTGGACAGGCGGTGACACGGTGCTCTTTTCCACTTCATTCTTGCTGCGGCAGAGAAATAATGCAACTTAGGCTCGGGTAAACAATGGGCGAATGCTCATGCTACTGATGGGAAATGACTGTTGGGGTGAAAGGTGGACGGGATCAAATGGGATCTTAAATCCATTCGAGATTCAAACGGGGGTCTACTTACAAGGTTGTAACAGACTTTTTGGGTGGCACCGGGGATCCATTCAAAGACTTGACTGGCATTCTGGGAGGATAAAGGGGGATCCTTCCAAGACTTGACTTCTTAGGGGACTATTCCTAGGGGTTTAGCGGGGACCTAGGGGACAACGCCTAAGGTCTTGACGGGAATCTTAACGGGGTCTCAGAGGACAACGGGGGTCCGTCCAAAGACTTAACGAAATCCCATAACGGAGGTCTTGGAGGACAACGGGGGTCCGTCCAAAGACTTAATAAAATCACATAACGGAGGTCTTGGAGGACAACGGGGGTCCGTCCAAAGACTTAACGAAATCCCATAACGGAGGTCTTGGAGGACAACGGGGGTCCGTCCAAAGACTTAACAAAATCACATAACGGAGGTCTTAGAGGACAACGGGGGTCCGTCCAAAGACTTAACAAAGTGACATTTATTAACGCAAGAATGTGTCGAAGACAAGAAACAAAGAACGGAGCAAGCTCATGCCACGTGCAATTATTTATTCGTTCAACTTTACTTAAAACACATTTTTATTCCTAAATGGTTGGAAAAGATTCCTCTTCTTTTTCGCAACTATTCTATATCCTGGATCAGTGGAGGCCATCACTACGCCTATAGACCCCTCGTTTTTCACTTGCCTTGCACACTCCCAAGGATGGACTGTCCCGGGCGAGAGTCCTATAGGGCAAGAGGCTTCCACCGGCCGAAATTAACGAACCTAGTGTCTAGTGCGTCGTAAGATTCCCAATGCGTGAGCCATTCCAATCATGATTAAGCCCCGGTTAACGTCGAGATTCGTCTTAGGGACTTAAGGGATTTCCGGCATAACCTCATCTTTGATGAGGGATCTCGAACCTTATCCTTGGGATTAAGGATGATTAGTATGGATCATTCATTAGGGCTTGACAACACGGTGTCACCCTATCCTTAATACATGACTTAGGTTAATTACGGTCAACATTAACGCGTAAGTCAAGGACCGGGTCAAAATTGACCATGGTCACACTTGCTTTCACAAGGAGTCATGACTCGGGCACTAACTTGGCCATGATTAACCTTAGACACGCATTAAGGATGTGGCAATGTGAGCTAGACCAAAAACCAACCGAAGTCACGGTATTTGTGTGTCACGGACATGTGTGGTTGACTCGGCTCGGAAGGGGAGGTGGAATGGACCCGTGCGCGCTCGAAGGGAACAAGAGCGCCAATCGAGCTGCATCTGGCATCCTGTTGGCAGTGGTGCCCTAGGCACGTTTAATAAACGTTTTAATTGTTATCATTTATTTCATATCAATAAAGAGATGTTTTGATTATTATTGTTGTTCATGTTTACTTATAATAATCTCCGTCCCTAGTACTTGTTAAGCACTAGTATAAAGGCTAAATGATCATGGGATGATCATGTTAGATTTATAGGTACTTGTTTGGAACAAGGTACTGGACATGACCCGCTGTATGAGATTTATGTCATGGTCTATGTCGAACATATATCTTATATTAGTTATGTCATTTGAATCCTTAGACATGAAGTTATTATAGTCTTCCACTTGATGAACATTATGTTTGACATATTCAAACGCTACCTTTAACCGGGTAGTTATAAAGGGTATGATTGGCATAATCGGATTCACGTAGGGAAGAATAATAAGCTAAATGGATTTGTCCCTCTTCGGAGAGATGTCAAACTTGGGCCTCTCGTAGGAATGATGTTGATGAAATGTTCGGCCGGACTCAAATGAATTGATTGGATCAATGGCATTTGGATTATCAACATATTCGGAATCGAGAAAGTATTGAACAAAACAAGTTGACTGTTTGACCATGACTTGTGTTCAATGACATCGTGGACAAAGGGATTATGACATATTCTAAAAGGAATGCGAACTTGTATCTAGTTATACTATTTGGGTAGGTATGACGGTTTGCTAGAACCTAATCATATCTTATGGTTTCATGTTTGAACCCATTGCCAACTTAGTATAATCCTAGAGGGTCACACACAATAGAACGAATCTTTAAAATGACTATATTGGAATTTTGGAAATTCTGGACATTCTGGGGAAGTGGGCGACCGCACACTTAGCTCAGAATTGTACCATTTTGTTTCAGATAAATGTGCGACCGCACAGTGTATTCTGGGCGGCCGCACAGTACTGTCGGCTGGCACTTTCCTAATTCGATTTGGAATGTCTTTTGACACAAGGTTCCTATTTGGAATAGGTCTTGCTTGTGTATAAAAGGATGATTTCGGCCAGAACCTCAGGAATAGCTTTTTGTGAGTCTCCAAAGTGTTTGAGAGAGAATTTATTTTGTTCTAAGATATCATTGATTGAGGAACAAAATAATTTACAAATAAATTCCATATAGTTCTTTATTAAATCGTGAAAGTGTGTTTCATAATATTGGTCTAGCAACCAAGATCAAAGAAGTTCCTTTGATATTCGTTCGAAGTGTGGATACCGCTAGAGGGTGAAAATCATCATCTTCAAAGTTCGTGTTCAAGCTTTGTGATCGTGATCAAGTCTTCAAATCTCCACCAAAGACCAAGAGAAATTTGATAGCCATCAAGGGTTAGTTTTTCCTTTATTCATTATGTTGTATTTGATTTAATCATATGAACGGATCCATGGCTTTGGGTTTCTTAGAATTTAAATGCTAAATTCCGCTGCGCATGTTACTTGGAAACCCAACAGTGGTATCAGAGCCCCGTTCATGTTGATTATTTCAATACCTAGATCATGTTATGTGTATATAAATTGTTTGTGTGCCTTGCATGATATGAATATTGGAATATATGATGCTTATGTGTTTTGTGATTTTATGTGGTTTATTGTTTTGCAACTTTAATCGCACGATTCAATCGCAATAAATAAATTATGGTGGATTCAGAATTGTTGGTTATTAATTTTTGATTGGATCAAAGTTTTAATAATCGGGGAAAAACAATTTTGAGACAAAATTTTCGAACTTGAAAATTCTGCACCTTCTGATGGCCATGGTCGACCGCACATAAGAGTCTGGGCGGCCGCACACTTTTTGGGCGACCGCACAGATCTTTTTGGGCGGCCGCACACCAGCATCAGAAAGTCAGATTTTGGTTGAAAACTAGAATCTGGAATTTTTCGAAAAATTCAACAAAACCAGTAACAGAACCAGTCCAGACTTGCTGATCTGGAATGGGTTTTGGGTAGTTGGTTTGTGTGTGGATTTTGGGGTTTGATTTTCCTATTTGTTTTAGTCTTGTGATTCCTAGATTGGTTCAAGTTTTGGATGGCTAATCTGCGTTCATCGAGATTGTGTTTCCCAAAATTGATCGCAATCAAAGTTTCAAAGATAAAACGAAGTTAGAATTATGAAGAGTTCATAATTGCTAAAATTGAGAAACAAAATTCTTGATTCAAAGTTTGGAGATCCATGTGGAATTGTGAATGCAATTGGCCTACGTTCATCGAGACCATCTATTTCTTAGTTTCGGCCACATGGACTACTTTCTTGGTTTCTTGAATTAGTATGGGATTGTGGTTGCCTAATGGCTTAGTTCGACCGCACTTCTTGTTGTCTTGATTTGGATATAATAACCAAAGTTGAAATAGTCTCATCCTCATAATTATAGAGAAACTAATGACACATAAATATCATGCTTAAATTAATGGAGATTAATTTAGTGGCTAAACTTGATGTGTAACATGTTTATATTATGTGCTCATAAATGTGTTATATGCTATATGTGATGAACCTTCAAATAAAGTTTGAAGTCCTTCTTTGCCATGCCATGATTAAAACACTTGTTTGTGCATGGGTAATCTTGATGTGGGTTCGCCTCCGCGAGGTGCATTAATCTTATTCATGTATGAGCAAGATGAGGTTCATTAATTTAATGTGGGCTTGCCTCCGTAAGGTGCATTAAATTGAATGGTTCCTATGCGTTTAAAATGGTTGGACTTAATTAGGCGTCAAAACAGTTTTGGGCCTAGGCAAAAGATGAGATTAAACATGCTTTTTGAAATTGGATTTCTCAAAGAATCTCATAAAAAGGATCTAAGAATCATATGTGATATGATTGACATGATTGTCTACCTAATTAATTTAGTTTTTGAGCAGTACGCCTCCGTGGACTCAAAAGTTAAATTAAAGTTGGATCTTGACCCAATTAAATTATATTATACATTGGATGTATAAGAAGGTTATATAATATAGTGGGAGTATTTTGTTTGAAAAATACATTATTTATCTCTTTAATGAAAACCGGTACTTATTAAATTTTGGAAATTTTGCATATTTGTAGATAATGACTAATAACACTCAATCAATGTCGTTGCGATCGATCCTTGAGAAGGATAAGCTCGAAGAGAATGGTACTAACTTTATGGATTGGATCCATAGCATAAGAATCGTTCTTAGGCAAGAAGATAAGTTGTACATTCTCGATGGGCCTCTCCCTGCTGAACCGCCGCCTACTGCCCCTAGGGCAGAAAGAGACAATTACAAGAAACATCGTAATGATTCTAGAGATGTAAGTTGTCTCATGCTTGCTGCCATGTGCTCAAAAATCCAACAAAGTTTGGAACATTTGGAAGCCTATGAGATAGGCGTGGAGTTGAGAACCATGTTTCAAGAGCAAGCTAGGCAAGAGAGGTACAAGACCATTGTTGCATTCACTACTTGTAAAATGAATGAAGGGCAACAAGTGAGTCCTCACTTTCTTAAAATGAAAGGTTATGTAGAGCACCTTGAGAAACTTGGCTATCCAATCCCATTGGAGCTAGCCACGGATCTCATTCTTAATTCATTGCCTAAAAGTTATAATCAGTTTGTGATGAATTATAACATGCATGGAATGGATAAGAATCTCTCTGAGTTGCATGGGATGCTCAAAACTGCAGATATGAAAATTGTGGAGAAAGGTTCTCCCGTGCTCTTGGTTCATGATGAGAAGAAGGCTAGTGCCAAAGGAAAGGGTAAGAAAGTTGTCAAACCCAAAATAAGCAAGGCAAAGGTTGCCAAGGCTTCTGAGGCAAAACCCGATTCACAAAAGGATGAAATCTGTTTCCATTGTCAAGAAATTGGTCATTGGAAACGTAGTTGCAAGGCTTTCTTGGAAGAGCAAAAGAAGAAGAAGAGCAGCAAGGCTGCGTCGACTTCAGGTATCTATATGATAGATATTCTCCTTTCTACCACTGATTCTTGGGTATTGGATACCGGATGTGGTTCTCACATTTGTCTAAATGTGCAGGGACTAAAGAATAGGAGACTGCTTAAAGAAGGTGAAGTAGATCTACGCGTGGGGAATGGAGCAAGAGTTGCTGCATTAGCCGTAGGGACTTATGAAGTCACTTTACCTTCCGGATTAATTCTTGTTTTGAACAATTGTTATTATGTTCCGGATTTAAGCAGAAATATTATTTCAATTTCTTGTTTGGATAATGAAGGTTTTAAGTTTCTTATTGAGAATAAGAAATTTTCTATTTATTTAAATGATGTGCTTTATGGTATTGCTAATTCATTTAATGGCCTTTATATCTTGGATGTCAAGAATGAAAATAATGACAATGTCTATCATGTAAATAAGAAATCTAAACCTAATAATGTAAATCATACATATTTGTGGCATTGCCGTCTCGGTCATATTAATGAGAAGCGTATCTCAAAACTCCATGGGGAAGGACTTTTGGGTTCATGTGACTTAGAATCATATGATACTTGTGAGTCGTGTCTTCTTGAAAAAATGACTAAGACACCTTTTACCAAGATGGGTGAAAGGGCAAGCGACTTATTGGGGTTGATACATTCTGATGTATGCGGACCATTAAGTAGCAATGCTAGGGGAGGATTTCAATACTTCATAACCTTCACTGATGATTATAGTAGATTTGGGTATGTTTACCTAATGAAACATAAGAGTGAAGCATTTGAGATATTTAGAATATTTCAAAATAAAGTAGAAAAACAACTTGGCAAAAGTATCAAGGCACTTCGATCAGATCGTGGTGGAGAATACTTGAGTCAAGAATTTGATGATCATCTAAAGAATTGTGGAATAGTTTCACAATTAACTCCACCTGGAACGCCACAATGGAATGGTGTGTCCGAGAGGAGAAATCGGACTTTGTTAGACATGGTTCGATCAATGATGAGTCAAGTTGATCTTCCAATATCCTTTTGGGGTTACGCTCTAGAAACCGCTGCTTTCACGCTAAATCGTGTTCCAACTAAATCGGTTCAAAAGACTCCATATGAGATGTGGAGTGGAAAGAAAACTTGTTTATCTTTCATGAAGATTTGGGGTTGTGAATCTTTTGTCAAAAGACATGTCTCAGACAAACTTGCACACAAATCTGATAAGTGTATTTTCGTGGGATATCCTAAGGAAACTAGAGGATATTACTTTTACAACCGTGAGGACAACAAAGTGTTTGTTGCCCGAACTGGTGTCTTTCTAGAGAAAGAGTTTCTCTCCAAAGAAATCAGTGGGAGTAAAATAAATCTTGAAGAAATTCGAGACCCAGAAAATAACATTGAACCAATAGTGGAACAAGAACAAGAACCACAAGGAGTTGTGGAAACTGTTCAAAATACACAAGCAACTCGCAGATCTAGTAGGTTACGATCCGAGCCTGAGAGATATGGATTTCTCGTAACGGATAGTAATGAGGTAGAAATCATTGAGAATGATGAACCGTTAACCTACCAAGATGCGATGTCTTCTCCTGATTCGGACAAGTGGCTTGGAGCCATGGAATCCGAATTGCAATCCATGCAAGACAATCAAGTTTGAAATTTGATTGATGCGCCCGAAGGTGTAAAAACCATAGGATGCAAATGGGTCTTCAAGAAGAAGACTGACATGGATGGGAAGGTGCATACTTACAAAGCTAGGCTTGTAGCGAAGGGTTATAGGCAAGTTCATGGTATTGACTATGATGAGACCTTTTCACCCGTAGCAATGATCAAGTCTATAAGAATTTTGCTTGCCATTGCCGCATATCATGACTATGAAATATGGCAGATGGACGTCAAAACCGCTTTCCTGAATGGAAAACTCCAAGAGGATGTGTATATGACAACCAGAAGGTTTTGAACAAGATTCTAAGGTATGCAAGTTGCAGAGATCCATCTATGGATTGAAGCAAGCTTCTAGGAGTTGGAATCTCCGTTTTGATGAATCGGTCAAAGAGTTTGGTTTCATCAAGAACGAAGATGAGCCTTGTGTATACAAGAAGATTAGTGGGAGCATAGTGCTATTCCTTGTTTTATACGTGGATGACATATTGCTCATTGGAAACGACATTCCTACACTTCAGTCTGTGAAGACTTGGTTAGGAAAGTGCTTCGCAATGAAAAATATGGGTGAAGCCGCATATATTCTTGGCATTAAGATCTATAGAGATAGATCAAGGAGGCTACTTGGTTTAAGCCAAAGTACATACATTGACAAGGTCATTAAAAGATTTCGTATGGAAAATTCTAAGAGAGGCACCTTGCCCGTGTTACATGGAGTTTCTCTAAGCAAGACTCAATGTCCTAAGACAAACGATGAGCGTGAGAAAATGAATGATGTTCCATATGCTTCGGTAATTGGGTCCATCATGTATGCCATGATTTGTACTAGACCGGATGTATCTTATGCTTTGAGCATGACAAGTAGATACCAATCCGACCCTGGCGAAAATCACTGGATAGCTGTAAAAGCGATTCTTAAGTACTTTAGAAGAACTAAAGACTCGTTTTTGGTCTATGGAGGAATGGAAGATGATCTCGTTGTAAATGCTTACACGGATGCAAGTTTCCAAACCGACAAAGATGATAGCCGATCGCAATCGGGTTTTGTGTTTATGTTAAATGGTGGAGCTGTAAGCTGGAAGAGTTCCAAGCAAAGTACAACCGCTGATTCTACAACAGAAGCTGAGTATATTACTGTATCGAATGCTGCAAAGGAAGCTGTTTGGATTAAGAAGTTCATAACTGAACTTGAAGTGGTTCCTAGTATTGCTAATCCAATAGACCTTTATTGCGATAATAATGGTGTTATTGCTCAAGCAAAGGAACCAAGAGCACATCAGAAATCCAAACACATACTTAGGCGTTTTCATATCATTCGAGAGATCGTTGATAGGGGAGACGTAAATATATGCAGAGTACCTACTGATGACAATGTTGCGGACCCGCTAACAAAGGGACTTCCACAAGCTAAACATGATGGTCATGTTAGGTCCATGGTTATTAGATACATGGGAGATTGGGCCTAGGGCATGTGGGAGATTGTTGGCAGTGGTGCCCTAGGCACGTTTAATAAACGTTGTAATTGTTATCATTTATTTCATATCAATAAAGAGATGTTTTGATTATTATTGTTGTTCATGTTTACTTATAATAATCTCCGTCCCTAGTACTTGTTAAGCACTAGTATAAAGGCTAAATGATCATGGGATGATCATGTTAGATTTATGGGTACTTGTTTGGAACAAGGTACTGGACATGACCCGCTGTATGAGAATTATGTCATGGTCTATGTCGAACATATATCTTATATTAGTTATGTCATTTGAATCCTTAGACATGAAGTTATTATAGTCTTCCACTTGATGAACATTAT